>JAWZYV010015604.1:0-54791 GCA_038373885.1 Cheiracanthium punctorium
TGTATTAACGATGTAATTGAGAAAACCCGTAAAAGGAAAACTTCGGGGTTTAAACATATATTTCGTGGCAAATTTTTGGAAAGCAAGTCAATAAAATCTAAATATGCCCCGTTAGCTGAATAGAAAAACAGCTTTTCCATTGCATCAAAAATCTCTGAGATTAATTTATATCTTGATATAATTTAATGTACAATGAGAAAATTATGCTACAAGGTATCAGCAAAATGGCATTTAATGTTAAACTAAAAATTAAGCAGAATTGACTACAGGAGTACATACCCTTGACTATCCGGCCTAATGTGGCTGAAGGGCAGGCCGTAGTTCTATAAATATTTACACGCTGCCCCCCCCCCCCATGATATTAAAAACATAAGTTTACACATTTTAAAATAAATTAGTGAGTTACCCGAAAATTTATACTATTTGCCTGAAAGCCTGAATCCCTTAAAAATGATTTAGTCTTTGTTTTAATGCTTATTAATACATTGCAAAAATGCGAAAAGTTTCGCCTAAGATAAGAGATTCAAAACCTAACAGGTTTAGCATGCCTGATTGTTTTTTCTAGTCTTCCCCGGATTTCCAGGTTTTTCAATGACCATTCAGGGTCTTTAATCATTCCTAATCAAATTTTCTTTCTCTTCCTCTTGCATACCTGCCAACTTTTTCCGAGTCTTCCGCAAAAAAGTACTTTTCTTCAGCTTTCTCAACGGAGAACAAATCTTCCGGATTTTCACGAAAATTCGACTTTTTCAGTTAAAATTACACAGAAATTATGCTCGCGCTCTTCGATTTCAATCTTTCATCATCCTTCTTGGGTATGACTACCTTTTTTTCTCTCTAGCATTCCTCTGTGTAAATCTTTGATGCATAGGATTAAAAGTAGATCCCTATTATATATTTTTCTTTTCCTAATTTGGTACAATTTTGATTTTAAAATACGATTTTTGGAAGTTAGAGTTGATTTTTGAAATCAAATCTATCTAAAATATCCGGAAGCTTAAAAATATTACTTTACAAACACAATAAATCACTCACTTTTCATCAACTATTGTAAAATAGTTAATGAAAATTATATAAAACATGGTTTCTGAATAATTTCAACAATACATTTGTTGTCTGTCGAAAAATATCTTTTTTGTGATAATTTGGCTGATTTCTTAATTCAGATTTGCATCGAATTTCAGTGTTTAACACATTGAGTCACAAGCAGGTCTGTGAAAATCCATATATCATGCCAGAAGTTCTCAATTTAGTGGCTACGTGTGTTGCCGTGGGCAAAATTTAAGTATATGGCACACGGGCGCTACGGAGGCCGTATAGTCGGGAGTTACAGTATTTAATATTAAGAACAAGTCAAACCTTAAATTTCTCTTCAGCATGGCTGAATAGCAATAATAATAATAAAAGAGAGGTTAAATATTTTTTGAAAAAAAAATATTTTGGATTTCCATTTAAATAATGACTGAAAACTTCGCATCATAAATAAAGCATTAAATATGTAAAATCTTAGTAACTTGTAATTTTTTTTTTGGATACTTCATTCATTTCAGTTGGATACATCATTCATTCTTATTAACTTTCAGTTAGCTTTCGCAGAACTTACAGGGGGGGGGGGGGGACTGAATAGTAACTAATAAACGAAAATTTGAAGCAAAAATAATAGATATTTAAAGATGTATGAGCATTTAAAATAAATAAATAATTGTGCGTGTATACACAAATTGTCTTTCATAATGTTTCAGCAAATCATAACAAGTAAATAAAATTTCAATTGAATGTTATAAAATTGTACTGTTATCCTAACAGAGTATTTGATCTTTAACAAATTTATCCAGATCTCTTATCTTATCCGAAAGAAATTTTTAAGATATTCTGTGAAAAGTGTTGTACGTAGCTTGTGTTATAATTGCTTTGTTAAAATATTATAACATATAAAATTTGATATATTTTGTGTCTGTACATTATACCAGTTAAAACCTTATTTACCTTAAATATACTCTTGCCGTTTCAAAGTACTTTTAATTTGAAATCTGTCAGTTACTTTAACCCTTTACCTGCTGTCGGTACTTAGAAGTACCGTTAAAGTAATTTTTTTTTTTTTAATCACTGGAAATATCTTTGAAAAATCACTACCAAATGTTTCATATAATACAAGTTCTAAACTGAATTCTCTACATATACATTTTTCCTGGCAAGAAAAAGAACAACTAATTCGAAATATATCATAACAGCAACTAGTAAAAAATATCACCTTATATCTTTTTAAATCAACATTGTCCCGACAATATTTACAACTTGCTAAAAAAAAAGAACAAAAATTCGCTCCTAAAGACTGCAAGTCGAGGCAAACTTGACCATGTTTTATTTTAAGTCCTTCGGAGTGAAATTTAGTTCCTTTTTTTCAAGTGTGAACACATATTGTATATTTGTGTACAACATGTAAAAATGGCTAAAATAAAAAACAAGACAAATAAAACTTGACTGCAGATACATCTAAGAATTAGTCTAAATTGTAATACTTACTCAAAAAACAAAATTATACAAATCACAAAATGCATATAATCACAACACCTGTACGAGCATTTAACTCCTTCAACTTCTTAGTTAAGATTCACCAACGATTATATTTTGAGGACCATCAACAAGGTGAAATATATATTTATGTATATATATGAATATTTTTTTACTATGAGAATGCTTGTATGCATTTTTTTGTAAAAGTAGAACATATATTCACGAATATACTAACATTTGTTTAGAAACTTTAAAATTTTTTGCTATATATAATTTAGAGTTTTCAATTAACTTTCGCAGAGCTTACAAAAAATAAAAAAAAAACTGAATAATAATTAATAAACGGAAATTTGAAACAAAAACAATAGATATTTATAGATGTATGAGCATTTAAATAAATTATTGCGCATGTAAACCAAACTGTCTTTCGTAATGTTTCAGCAAACCATAACTAAATAAAATTTCATTTGAGTGTTATAAAATTGTACTGTTATCCTAACAGATTATTTTATCCTTGAGAAGTTTATCCAAGTCTCTTATCCAAAAGAAATTTTTAAGACATTCTGTGAAAAGTTTTGCACATAGCTTGTGCGATAATTGCATTTAAAAAAATGTTAAAATATTATGACATGTAAAATTTGAATTATTCTGTGCCTGTTCATTATACAGTTAAAACATTATAAGTAGTTTTAATTAGAAATCTGTTAGTTACTTTAACCCTTTACCTACTGACGGTACTTAGAAGTACCGTATTTTATTTATTTATTTTTTTTAATCATTGTAACCATTTCTTTGAAAAATCACTACCAAGTGTTTGATAAAATGAACTTACATTGACTGCCCATTCTATTAAAGCAGGAATGTTTTAAATGAACAACTCACTTTTTAACCTTTTACAGGCCAATGTTCGCAAATGGGAAAATCAAATAAAAAATTTAATAAAAAATTAAATTTTATCAATATTGATTTAAAAAGATCAGCTGATACAGTTAGAAGATTACTTGAATTTTTGATAATTCAAGTCATCTTTTTTAATCATCAAATTTGGCATTTCTATCATCAGTGGGAAACTGGACAAAAAATCATAAAATTAGCCATTTTCATAAACTTTTACAGAGCTATCCTGATACACCCCCCTCCCCATTTCAAACTTAATTCATATCTTTACTACTGCGTACAATTTTTTCCTCTCATTTAAATTACTAATAGCTTTTATTTAACTTATTAATATCTTTTATTTACGACAAAATATGCAAGAAACTAATTTGCCCGGATCTGAATTCGGTCGGTAAAAGATTAACCATGGGGAGCCAGACAGGGAAAATAAATATGAGCATAGTGTCGTTATTATGATTAAACGATTAGATTTCCCTAAAGTGTGTCAATAAAAATATCACTGGACTTCAGCTTTGTTTGTTCTGTGGAAGATTTTGAAGGCTGATTCATTGCTTGTGAAGCAGTCATGTGACGTACTACTGGTGTTTGTTTTTCTCTTAATTTTCTTTTATATTATAATTAGCTGTTACCCGCGCCGCGACATCGTCCACGTCGGCTTTAGAGTTAAGTCCTGAGAGAAATAAAGCATGCGTGAATAATAAATATGCTCGCAATATAGACAAAAAAGTGTCTGTATTTAAATATTATTTCTTTTTACTTTCCGAACATGTACCATGTAAGGAAAGTATTGTAATCATGAAAAAATTCGACTTCGAGATTTTGGTGTTTTTACACGTTTTGAGGTCTTCTGAATCCATTTATGCTATTTTTACGAGATGTATGTATGTATGTGTGTGTGTGTATGTGTGTTTGTGTGTATGTGAGTGAACACGATAGCTCCTGAACGGAGCATTCGATTGAGCTCAAATTGGATATATATGTCATAAACCACCGTCGCAAGACCGGTATTGATTTGGGTGTGTATAGGACTTACAGTTTTTCAACAGGGCTACGACAAAGATTTCTCTTACATTATGGCCTATGGGGGGAAATTCTTGAAAGTGCGCTAGCGTTTAAACGGTATATTCGATTGAGCTCAAATTGGGTATATATGTTATAAACCACTATCTTAAGACCCATATTAATTTGGATGTGTATAGGACTTATAGTTTTTCTACAGGGCTACGACAAAGATTTCTTTTACATGCTGGGCTATGGGGGGAAATTCTTGTAAGTGCGCTAGCGTTTAAACGGTACCTTCGATTGAGCTGAAATTGGGTATATATGTTATAAATCACCATCTTAAGACCGGTATTGATTTTGGTGTGCATAAGACTTATAGTTTTTCTACAGGACTACGACAAAAATTTCTTTTATATTATGGAATAATGGCATATGGAGAGAAATTCTTGAAAGTGCGCAAGCGTTTAAATGGTGCATTCGATTGAGTTTCAATTTGGTATATATGTTTGAATTATTCATCGATTAAAATTTATTTAAATGCTTGGTAATGATCTTAATCGTAAGTGTTCGGAAAGTCGAGTGGAGTCACTCCAGATTTTTTTTACTTATTTTAAATGAAGTATAATACATAGTAGTATATTTCTTTTAAAATAAGTGTGCAGAGTTACTAAATTTAGATTTTTTTTTTTTTTTTTTTTAAACGCATTTGGCGAATAGAGAGGATTATATATTATAATCATCTGCGAAAAATATTTGCGACAATATTTGAGAACTATTTTGAGTGTTCTTGTAAAAGAAATATTTATGCTATTCGCATGAATTTTAGCCTATGTTAATCAGGAATAGTGCAACTTTCTATTAGTGAAAAAGTTTTAGAATCGGTTCTGTAGCTACAAAAATACACATAGAGCGTAATGTAATTCTTATGAGTATCCCTGTAAAAGAACTACCTTGTGATATATGCATAAAAGGTAGCCTAGAATACTCGGGGCTGAGAGGTTCTGCTCGCGAAACTGGCAGGCGGAAGGTGCCAGGTTTAAATCCCTGCCGCGCTTGTCGACCTAGCCGTTCGGAGTTTTCCATGGTTTTCTCCGAAACCTCGAGTAAATACGGGTTAGAATTCCTTAGAAAGTCCCCCACAGAGGGCATTTCTCATACAGGCCTAGGACCCTAGTGCAGTCAATCGGCCTTAATCCACAAACAAATAAACAATAATGCTGAATGGTGTAACTTTCAGTCAGTGAAAAAAGTTCTAGAATAGGTTCAGTAGCTACAAAATGCCCATAAAGCGTAATGTATTAAAATTATTTTGAGTGCCTTTGTAAAAGAATTATTTATACTATATGCATGTTAATCCAGGATATACGCTATCTTTTATACTGATCCAAATTTTATCCATATCCGTTCAGCCATTCTTGTATGCGTAAAACTAATGTAATTTCCATGCCTGTTCATGTTTTTCAAATGCACGCGATTCTGAAAATAGAATTTCTGCTTTATTTTAAGAGCATAAATCATTTTGTGCGGGCGAAACTCGCGAAGCATGACCACCTAAACACGTTTTTTAATTAATAGTTTAAAAAGTAATTAAAATTTCAAAATTCTGAATCTCTAGTGCGCGTTACCGAAGTCATGGGCTTATATGCTCAAATTTTCAGCTCTGCGTTCTGTAGATTTGTCTGTAGAACATTCATTTTTATTATTATAGACAGATTTGGCATAAAACAGGCATAATTTTGGTGGTATTTAATGCTTTTCAAATGCACGCGATTCTTCATTGAAGTAATAGTATTCCTGTTCAAAACATTCAAATAGTAAATAAGTAATAGAAGTAATAGTATTCCAAATAGTAATAGAAGTAATAGTATTCCAGTTCAAAACATGAATCATTTTATACGGGTGAAACTCACCAAGCATGGCAACGTAAAAATAGTTTTTAATTAATAATTAAAAATCTAAAATTCTAAGTAGCCTATAGCCGTCTCTAGGGTCCCATCTATCTCTATACCAAAATTCATCATAATCGATTCAGGGGTTTAGGCGTGAAAGCGTAGCAAGCAAGCAAGCAAACAAACACTTTCGCTTTTACAATATTGGTTAGGATAATCAATATTCATCATTCATTGTGTAATTAAAACACGTGAAAAGAAACAGTTTCAAGCTTATATACTTAGCGATTCTTAATTCGGGAGATAAAGGATTAAGAAGTAATTTGTGAAAGGTCTTTTTCATCTTGTTGGTGGTTCTTAGAAGACACTCATGGTTTATTCTTTTCCTGTAAAATAAACGTTTCAACATGATCTTAACATGAAGAAAATAAACTAGAGTGGAACAAAACGCGTATTCCGAAAATGGGTATCACCAATATTTGGGACTTAACCTAAGATTATTTATGCAAATCAGTTTTTGGGATATATATCATCCCAAAAACTTCAGTCTGCACAAGAAGTTTAAATTTCTGCCATATTTTGCGATTTTAAATTATTCAGACAAAATTAATTCAGGGTAATGTTACTATTATAAAAATAGATTTTGGAAAGAAAAAAAAATGTGCCTTTTCAGTTTTGACATTCAGCTAACAATTTCAGATTAAACATGTGATGTAAATTTTGATATTTTTCATCATTTTTCAGTTGTTTTCCAAAATACTGACCTTTTCCTCTTTCTATGTGTTTTATGTAGTTTACACTGACAATTAAAAAAAAAATTAAATTGGTTGTAATAATGTCGACAGTTGAATTTTGTGCCCAAAAACCTATTGTGTGGAAACGTGGGTGAGTATAATGATCCCGCAGTTAGTTCGGAGTACTGGGAGGGTTTTCAGACTATACAGGCCAAAGGTCAAGGAAAACCTGGAATAGTTAGGAAAGTTTACTTTAACAGAAAGAAAATCAGGGGAAATTGCACATTTTGGCTAAAAACCTGGAAAATCTTTAAGTGTGACCTAAAAATTTATCTAAAGTCTGAATTTATAAATTAATTTTACATTTGCCATGTCTGAAAAAAAATGCATATTATATATATGTATATATAAATGCCTTGACATAGGTATGCAACAGTAGTGGATACTGTAATTTTTCATGGGAGGGACGAATTTTAGCGGTGGGGAGCTTATTTAACCTAAACAAAATGTAAAATAAAGCAAAATGTTACCCTAAGCAATATTTTACTATTTTTTTTAACTCCTCCCCCCTCCTCCGGAAAAAAAAAAAACCCTCAGCATCTGCCATTTTTGAGGAAATTTTAAATTTTCTCACTTTTCTGTTAAAATGAAATCTCCTGATTAATCATCGTTCTTCAGCTTTTAGAACATTTAAATTAAATTAAACAACTGATATTAAACTAAAAAATGAATTATTTTCAAATATCGTATATGACAGAGAATGGGAGATATAAAAAATATAGTTACAAGAAAACTTGACAGTCTATAGATACTCATAATGCTAGAGCAGAAAATATAGTACATTCATACTTAGTTCTAATTTTATCAGTTACTCTATTTCAAATAATGCAGCAAAAGGTACCCATCATTTCTCTAATAACTGTGTTAAAGAAAAATAAATATGCTAAAAGAATTTAATGAAAAGTTTTTTTTTTAATTTTAATTCTTAATTTTGGAATTTAAAATATAAAACCGACGTTTCTAAATGTATGCAGACTTTCTTAAGATTTTATTTAAACTAAAATAGGATTTTTTTTTTTTTTTTGGAGTTTGAATAAAGGCTAGGGAAACATAGCATTTCAGCCACAAGAATGCCAACAATATCTTCATATTCTGATATAGATAAATATTAAAATAAAGAATTAAGATATGCATACAAATACACATAAAAAAGCTATAATAAATAGCTCAAACTAATTACAATTGAATGGCATTACGCATACTGAAATGGGGGTGGGGGTGCATTGTTAGTAAATTAGAAGTTGGTCCCCTAGTAAAATATTCTTTGTACTTTAACAGGGAAAACTTTTGATTTATTATTTACATATAACTTTGTATAGGAAAAATACATTATGACAATTTTTTGATAACCTGCAAGGTATCCTAACATTTTTCTGAATTTTCTTTAAAAAAGAAAATCCTCCATGCAATGACGATTAGTAATCCTACAGTCTTCACCTGAAACCCTTATTAACTTCATGCTTCCTTATTCTTTTAATAAAGAACTATAACTAATTGCATATTATAACTGCCAAAAATAATTAATATAAGCATATAATTTTATAAAATCTTCTTAAATATTTCATAAACACTACACTAAAACTACTAGACTTATATGCATAAAAATATGGCTGCAATAAATCATTTGTTTTCAGAAATATGAAAATTTTGAACATCACAATTTTGTACTTGAGAGAAAAACTTATACAAAACTTGTAAATATGTACTCTTTTCTTTATTTACAGGCTTTGGTTTGAATATTGTTGCATAAAGAAATATTTATTTAAAATATAAATTAAGCAAAATTATTTAAAAATGTGCTAAAACCAACCTTGATTTTTGAAATATTGCCCTAAAATGGTCCGATATTTTAAAAGTGGACCTGTTATATATATATATATATATATATATATATATATATATATATATATATATATATATAAAGGAGTTCTTTCAAGTTTCTCAAACAGCATGACATTTTAGGACAATTTTCAAAAGTTCAGAATTTTAGCAAATTAAGTACCTGTATGAACCCTGTAAAAAGTTCCATTTAACAGACTTGCTCTGAATTAAAAATTAATCATTTTCCAATAGTTGGGTCAGCTGACAATTACAGACTTCAGTAAGATTAGAACAGGGGTTCTCAAAGTGACTGTTGTGGCACCCCAGGATACCATACAGAGGAGGGGGGGGGGGGGCACGAAGCAATCACTTCATTAAAGTACTTTCTGAATTTTAAATTAGAACTGTATTAATTATGTTTATGATCTCACTAATTTGCTTTTCATATTCGTTCTTCCCAATCGTACAAAGTATAACATTTATACTGTGAAGGACCAAAATTGGAGATGGTCGACTTTAACCGATGAATGTCAACACATACCAAGTATGTCAGTGAATGACTGAATATTTGATTACAGACTAATACATTTGGACTACCGCCGGTTATGTTGACATACACAGATATGCTCTGGCAGAGGTAGAAAAGAGAAGCAGAGGTCAATAGAAATGCAAAAATGTAGCAAAAATAGTCTTATTCTGTTGGGGGAGGCTATTTCCCCATGAATTCATAGTTTACCATGGTTATAGAAGAAAAGTCCACTATGATATAAATGCCAATTTCTTTTTTGGCTAAATATAAAACTACTATTTTAATGCTCAACATTTATCCGAGTACAGGATCATCATTAAGAAGGCAAGTATTATTAAGCATCCTTTCTTCTTCTCATGCTAGAAATCTAAAGTCGCATGCCTCTAAAAAAAAAAAAAAAAAAAAAAACCCACCAATCCCTGACTGCTCTTTACATTTACCATGAATTTAAATTCTACATGGCTAGTCCGGCAATGAATATTCTTCTACTGAGTGACGAACCCCCCATGATTGGTCACTCCTCTCAGCCAGACAGCAGAAAATGTTAAGTCACCTTCAGGAAGTTTCATCACACCTGAAATACGGAGAAAAAATTAAAATCTCCTACATTTTGAACATTCACCATAAGCGCACGGTGAATGTCAACATTTACTGGTGTAAGAGAGAAATAAGGATATTTTGCAAATATTTCGGACATATACCAAGCAACCATGTGAATGCTGGCATTCATTGGTGAAAGTCAACATTCTCAAGATTTCGGACTGTCACAGTAATATATTTAATTTTATGTAATTAGAACCTCTCAAATTCATTACCTTTGGGACTGGGAGTATGGTCAGAATGTAAAAAAAGGCCGGATTATCAGAAAAATAAAAGGATTTACACTAAAATAAACAATCTCTGAACTCAAAAATGATTGTATTTAATGTTCTGTCGAATAAAAATACTACAATAAACCGCACAAAAGCTGTTATTATAATTGAAAAGTAGCAAAACTGTATGCATTTACTGTACATATTTATTTAATGTGGGTGGTGAGTCACCAGTGTGTTGGGACAAAGTTCAACTGAACACAGTCGGATCAGCTAGAGTGATGGAACAGCCAAGGGCGGACGAGAGGGGTTCTATTGTACATACAAAATTATTGTATGGTGACATAGATATTATAAGTCAAGGGTGCCGTGAGAAAATTCCAATCATCTTAAGTATGCCATGATTTGGGTAAATTTGGGAACCCCTGGATTGCATTATCAAACAACTGACAATCTTACTTCAAAAGCAACGTTAATTTAACGAGTATGAATAAATTAAAAGGCAATTTTAAATAATTTTGACAATACTGAGTAAGTTTTCTGGCACTAATCAATGTTTTTCTTATCCTTTAGTGCACATACTTAACTTATCAGTATAAGAAACAAATTCTATAGAACTGTTTTAAAATTTGAAAGGAAAAATGTTGATTTTCTACTTCCTTAAAGTTATTTAACTGTCTGAGTGCTATGTGGTACAATAGCGATGCATATTCCAGGGCAATTCAAAAAACATTCAGCACTAAAACAGTTAAATGCATAATGGTTTTAGCATTACAATTATTAAAAAAATAAGCATAGGTATATGGATTCTTTTTCTTATACATTTCAATATTTTACAAAGCAGGCAAATTAGCAGATATATAATCAATCAATCTCACATTTGACTGTTATACAACTATTAAATAAGGCTGATTATTTAGGTCTGAATAATGGCAAACCCAATCTGAATAAAGATATATAAAGAATATGTAATTACACTTTGTTTTATCAATCTATACATATATATATATATATATATATATATATATATATATATATATATATTAATCTACAAGTCAAGCCTGAATATGAAATCAGAATATTTAGCTTGATATATTTATTAAGTATAATTAAATAATTTAGACTTATTGCTAAAATTTTTTCTTCCAAATAAAATAAAAACAAACTTTTTCAACAACAAACATATCTTTTGCACATTTGACAAGTTTAACAAGTTAAGATAGGCTGAGATGTGGCAACACCACTTTGTACACAAGCCTGGCTCGTCAGGATTTGAAACTACACTCCTCACAAATACTTTGTTAAATGACAAAGTGAGAGTTAGGAACATTCTTTATAAATGAAATAAAAGCACTATTCTCTGCCATAGCAAAATAATTGTTTTTCATTCAAAAATAAGCAAAAATTGCAAATGCATTCCTTTACATTGCACACGGCTGTGAAAAATGTACTTAATACACCTTTACCAAAGAAACCAAGTCTACCAATTTTAATGGCAGACTCACTGTTATATGTATTCAGTCTTCACATTTAATCCACAGAAGTTTAAAAAAAAAAAATAGCAGTGTCACTAGCTTAAAGTGAATTAATAGAAAATATCATAAAACTTGGCAGTTTTTATTTTATTATTCTTCATCAGTAGTTATTTTGTTTTGTAATAATAATAAGTATTGCATAACGATCAAACTGAAAATTGATAAAAATATGCATGTCTCAACATATATTAAATCTTAATATACTTCACAACAATTAAAATTTCATGCAAAACAAACTTATAAAGTGAGGGGATATTCCCAGCCAATAAGAATCCAAGAATTTGCAAAATTACAATGATGTTGAGAACAGAAGTTTTTGTATTCATACATTATACTTAATGATGAAGACTATGCATACATTTGCAGATTCTTTTCTGATATCGGATTCGGATTTGCTCAAAATACCCTCCTACACTTAAGTCTTATTATCTCAAAATATTTTTTTTGCACAAAATGACTCCTCCCCCCCCCCCATTTGAAAAATCTTTGAAGATAGGACTTGTGAAAAATATAAGTCCTTGGAAAAATGTTTTTAATAACATAATATCAAGAGGAAGTTAAGGTCTATCAAGAGAAGGTTAAATAAGATAATATTACCCTCTGCCAGAAAGCTAAGTAATTAAGAGAACAATATTTAACACTTTGAGGTCCCAACCCAAGAGTCTTTTTGGTCAACTTTTAACCCTAAGCTATACAAGTACCAACTACATAATCTTGTTATCTTTTCAGATATTATCTATGAACTTTTAGTTAAATATATATATATGGCAGCAGAAAACAGAATTAAGTATATAAAAACTAGCTAGATTTAGAATAACTTTTCGGGCATTCAGCAGCCATACCCGCTGTGTTTTAACAAATATTTACTAATTCATTTTTATTTACAAATAAAGCCTATTTTTGAGTATTTGCACAAAATTTAGGTAAGTTTTATAGGGCAAGTCTGTAAAATTTTATGTTCAAAATGGTGTTTCCTTATGTGGAACTTTTTTGCACATAAAACATGCTTTTCCCAATAACTTCTCATTAAATATTAATTCTCAGTACCTTTAAATAGTTTCTTCATTATGAATAAGAGCAGTTTGAAGTTTATAGTTAAAAAAATTATTATAATATACATCTTCTATATATTTCCTTAAAAACCTCAACACCTCAAAATGTTAATGTAAAATTAAAAGCCCAAATATAAAGCACAAATTTTGAAGGGCTGATAAAAGTAATTAACATTAAAAGATCTTGTATGAGCAATCAAACTATTATTAATGACTATTTTACAAATAAATGCAACACTAAATTTTCACTATAAAAAGTTCCGCAGTCATTTCTAGGTTTGCAAACCATTAGCTTTTCTTTTGTAAAATAGAGAAATTTCCTTTTAAAATACGGAAAAAATTGTTTCTGTTATTTTTTACTTTAAATTGCACAAAGTTTTTTAACCCTTTTAATTCTAAAATAATAATCAATATTCAGAATACAAAGTGAGAGGAGAAAAAGCTTGTAAAATCTAATTAATAAACTGAAAAAAGTAAAGCTTGATTTTATACTTTTTTCTCCAATTTTTGAATGCCAAAATATTTATTTTCTGGAACATGCTAAAAAAGGAATTAAATGTATTCAATCTAGAAATGCATGGCATTGTTTTACACATATTTAACAAAACAAGATAAAGTGTCATCATTCTCCTCCATGTTCAAATAATTGAATGAAGATCATTTATCAATGATGCATAACGTTTTGAATTGTGTTGTAGGGGTCTGCAAAATACACCATGCTGGTGATCAGGTTAATTAAGTTTTAAATTAAAATGTAGTTTTTTTTCAACTTTCAGTGTAAATAATGTTCAATAAAACATTCTCTTAAAGGCCACAAGTCAGTTGAGCCAGTAGAAATCAACAAACATGCAGCAAACTACCGGAGGTGTTTAGTATCATCTGTGTTCATTCTTGATCAGTTAACTGATTATAGTTATTAGCCTCTTACTTTTACTATGCAAAAGTAAAAGGTGTCCATAAATTATTCAGAAGATTAATAGTTCCCAAACCATCTAAACTGCTACTGAACTGTTTACAGATATTTTGTCTTCTGTAACCAGAAAATGCACACCACTTTTCATGTTGCATGACACTATTTTATCTCTAAACTAGTTTACCTGCTGTCATTTAGTGTGCCCACACACACACACTCGCAAACAAAACTTTCTTGAACCAAAGATAATATCTATATGAACCATTTCCTCATACTTTTTAAAATTACATTTCAATTTAAATTTGTAACTCCATGAATAATTTGTGGGCACCACCTTAAATTAAAAAAATATATATATTAACAAGTTTAATAAATCATTAAAATAAATGAGCCCTGACAAAATATACTTTAATCTTTGGTAAATTATGCTTTGTAACATTTTCTTACAGGTTCAAATGCACAATAAATCATTTTTCTTTAAAATATCAGTCATCTCCAGGACATAAAATTTAAAAGCATATAAAAATACTCAACACCTATACACATATTAATTACAGAACAGCAAAATGCAACTTTGAATTACAAGCAGGAAAATTTCCACATATATTTACACATAAGCATTTTAATTATGTACATATGAACAGTAATAAAGTTATATGCAAGCAATCTGCTTGAGCTAATCAGAAGTAGATTGATACAATCTTCCATTCATCGCATTTCAAAAGTTCAAACAAAGGTACACAACCCTTTTAAAAAAAAAAAATTGATTTGAATTGTCTTATAATCTGTGTAAAAGTTAGTATCTTTTAAGGGAAAACTTAAGATAGGTGAATAACGAAAAAGTTTATCATGATTTAATGGCACTGAGAAGTTACACAGATTTAAAATAGACCACAGCCAACAAAAAAAATTTTTTTTAAACTGGTATTAGACTATCATTTTTCATAAATTATTTCACTTTTTAATTTGATTGCTTTTTTAAAAAATTAATAATCATAATCGCAGAAGAATGGATTCAACAATCTTTCCTGTTATAAAACCTTTTTCCTAACAGTGTTTTCTTTGCTAGGTTATATGATTTTTTTCTATACATTAAACATACTTTTAGAATTTTCTATTTCATTATATTGTCTGAAACAATGAAAGCTGCATTTTATTGAATAATTAAATGCACAACACTAACCTGAAATATGCACAATTTTTTTACTATCAAGAGCTAGTAAATTATGACTTTTACTAATGCATGTGTAATAAAATGTTTATCTCGATAAATTAAAGGCTAAAAATCAATATTGATCTGAAATAATCTAATACAAATTTAAACTCCTCAATTATAATATGATGTTAGTTAGGAATATGCTACAAAAATCTTTGAAATACTACAGCATTTACCCAGTACAGAGTACATAATTAACTTTTATGAAAAGTATCATGATTAATATAAATATCAATTTTTATAAAGAACTTTTTGAGCTCCAGAAAAAAGTGTTAAAAACAACTTTAAAAAGCCAAAGTTTATTTATTTATTTTTCAGATTAAAACTACATTTGATCATATTTAAAAGCTGATGTGCATGGCATTTTATTAGTTAAAATTTATGTATAATCATAAATTATTCTAAACTTAAAATATTGTAAAAATGTATTTGTATAAAATTTTACTTCAAATTTCATGAATAAAATTGAAAGGATATGTTAAAAAAATTATAAATTTAAAATTAAATATACACATGTAAAACTGGATTCTCCTCCCCCCCCCATTTCAAATGAGTATGTTTATGTACTAAATCAATGATAAGCAAGATACATTTTAATTATAAAATCCTAAATAGTTTAATATTTAAAATTTTCAAGAGTTATAATACTCTGCACTAATTTGCAAAGCAACATTTTTAGTAATTTATCCAAATACATGATTATTCATAACTCCCTCCGAGGTTTTGAAGTGCTGCAATTAAAATAACTAAAACAAATACACCAAAAAAAGAACATTTGAAAAAATACAGAAAAATTCAATTTTAATTTACATACCTTACAGGCATTCTATTTGTGAAACCTTGATCACATAGCATACATCAATGCAACGGTGCAGCTAATGTCCAACTGTACTCAACATGATAGTACATGGACATATAACAGAGGGTTTAGGGCAGTAGCGTAGCCAAGACTTTATAACAGGGAAGGGGGCTGTGTATCAAATTATAAGCTAATGTTTCGATAGGGTCAAGTAAATGGGGCTAAGTAAAGGGTCACATTTCAATAAGTAAAACGGTCACATTTTGGGGGCTGCAGCCCCCCTCTGGATATGCCTCTGTTTTAGGGAGTTTGGAGACCCCTTAGTTTATGCAAAAGTGCTAATTTTAGCCGCATATCCACCTTTTGTATTTATGCCTCAAAATAGTATATGGTAAAAATATTTTTAAATTTCATATAATTTTTGAAAGTTTTATATATGATCTGAAAAAAATTATATTGATTTTATAAACTACATACTTTAATGAGTAATAACAAAAACTTACTATAAAGCAGATTAAAAATTTGTTATTGAATTTTTTTATAAAATATTTATATTTAATAAAATGTTTATAGTAAAATTACAATTGTGCTTTACCGTCAGTCAAATTTCATACTAAAAATGGACACCCCCCCCCTTTCATTGCTAGACCCCTCTGATGTGAAAGCTATAGCTTTGCCAGTGTGGTACTATCAAAGTTATTGAGTGAACATGTTATCGTTCCTATCCTTATATCATGATGCAGATGAACTGGGTAAAAAGGTAACATGTGAGGTCAATAGCATTGATAATGCCATGTTGAGTAGAGTGAGGAGGGAACTGGACTATCAGATTAATGTATGCCAAAAGTGATCAAGAGTTCACATATAGGAAACCTCTAAGGCATGTAAATAAAATAAATTGTTTCTGTATTCTTTCAAATGTTCATTTTTGCTGTATTCTTTTTTTTTTTCTGTAGTGCTTTGAAACCATCAAGGGAATTGTGAATAGTCTAGCATGGCCTCTCTAAATGACACAGAAATAAAAGTTTTTTTTTTTTTTTTTTTTTTTTTTTTCAAATATTCTCCACATTCGTGAAATACTGTACAAGTTTTGTGTTTTAAAGACAGATGAAGTGCCGGTTACTACTCAAAAACATTTCAGCTGTTCTCAACAATCATGATTTTTTTCAACAAATGTAAATCTGACTGAATTCAAAACATATCAATAACATTGTAATTGGATATTAACAAAACAGTATTAAACTAGTAAATTACAATAATTTTCAATAACAATATCACAAAGTAACAATAAATGCAATTAAAAACAACTACACTTTTTTTTTTCATTTATTTAATATCCTCCCAAGCATTCCATTCCCAGTTACTGGGAACAACTAATTCAGTACTTTCGCCATCACTCAGTTTGGTACTGGAATTGGATGAAGTACTTTGTTTCGTAAAAAACAATGGAGACAGCCTATTTTCTGGTGTTTTAGGGCCTGATGGAAACAAAGTAGAGATGGACCCTGTACTCGAACGGCTCAATACACTGTCGAGTGACTGTGATCTGTCTCTTGAAATTGAAGGTATAATAGGCAGTAGGCTATGTACAAAATGTAAATCCCCATCAGATTTGGATTTGTGCAACCTTTTCCGAGATAGTGAAGTGCGTCTGCCCTGTGGAATGTCAGATCGAGACTTGCGAAGCTGAGGTTCACTATCAATTACTTCATCTACAGTCCTAACACCAACTGCTTTCAGTATTATGTCCATTTTATTTGCGTAATCCATGTGACCCGAAACCTAAGCAATAGAACAAGTAACACTGATTACATAAACTTATAAACTTTCATGCAATAACCTTTTATGCATGCAGATCAAAAATGGTAATGGCAAGATAAAAGTACTTTAATCAATGTTCTGATGAAAGAGTTTTAAATTTGTTGCATAAAGAATTTAGAAAGTAAAACATTTTTTATAAACAAAGTTTTTTGTAGTTATTGCTTTGTAAAATGTTATTTGTATTAATTATGCAATCTAGAGGTCATAAAAAGTTACAAATCCTCTGAGTAATAACATTAAACGCAAGCATATTTAAGAAGTTTTAAAACATGTTATTGAATGCTATATATTCCAAGTACAGAAAATATCTATATAATTCTTTTTTTTTTTTTTAAGTACCACATATCCCGGCGTATAACACGCATCAGCAAATCTAGGACATGTCAAGAAATTCATTTTATACTGTGTGTTATGCATTTTATATTTGGAGTATAACATGCATATGAAAAAAGTGAATATTTTTTTAAAGCTGAAAGTGCGTGTTATATTCCGAGATATACGGTATTTCACAATTTATTTTAAACCTCATACAACACAGATTGATCATGAAACATGAAAATTGTAAAAAGGGACTGGATGGTAATGGCATTTTATGACTTTATATTTTACTTTCAGAAAATGGATAACAATATAGTATAATTGACTGTCTTTTATTGATCTATTTATGATTACCAGTACATACAAGAACAAAAATTTCCTTTTTTGTGTGTGTGTGTGTGTGTTTCCTTCAAGCTTTGGGACAGTAAATGAGACATTGGGAAAACCCCTCTGATGTGGTCTTTTAAATCATTTAAGGTGACTAATGAGAGAATAAAAACTATACTTCAAAACTTAATTCTATGGAAATTTTGGTTGCAGGAAGGAACTAGAAAAAAATGGAAAGTTTTAAAGAATTTTCTAGCTATGATCATTTTAATTTATTTGTAAAAGACTAGATAAATGGCTGAAAATTTTATTGCTTCTTCTATTGGACTGTTGTATCAGCCAAGATCAGATTATCCTTTTACTAATTTTTACAATCGATATAATGTCCAAATCCGTAACTAAGCTACATGCTCATTTAAAAAATGTTTTGTGTGTTTTTCGAAGAAAATCCTCCAGGATTGAGTCTATTTACCTTCCAGTAGACAAAGTGAATGTCACAGTCTCAAAATGGGTAGAGGGAGCATAAATTAGTACAAGATTAATATTATTAGGTTGGCAGTGCTAAAATTTTTAAAAAAGGCTTCAATTACCTTAAATACAGGCAGTATTAATCAAACATTCAAACACCTTCTTTTGGAAGTTAAAAAAGAAAAAGAAATCGCTCCACTGAAATTATTTTATGTTTAATAATGTACTTATTTTATTATAATAGTTATTGAAAAAGTAATTTCTCTGAAAGAATATCCTGATATACAGTTCTTAATGATTGTAAATTCATTTAGATTACCATTTAATACTAAACCAATCAAATTAAATTACAAACTGTAAAACTTTAATTAGCATAAAAATGTACTAATAAATTTAAAAAAGCATACCACACTGCTCAAATCCACATTGCACATTCTCCTATCATTCCATTTGATGGGCTGCAAACCAGCAATTCTAATAGTTGCAGAAGATGTTCTATACAAGAATTTCAGCAACCAGTCACCTCTAGAAAAAGTAAACAAGTAATGATTATTAATTACTTTAACATTACCAAAAAAATAATATAGGTAAAACAAAAGAGAGATATAAAGAGAAAGAATACTACTCCATTATCAGTATATTACTTGATTGAGTAAGTTGCAATCTACTTAACACATACAACTGAACTATTTTTTAATAACAGCCTTTTGCATTTTTTATATACATTTTTTATTTTTTTTATTTACTTTTTTATATTTTTAGAGTTAATTCATAGCTGTTCATTTGGGGGCAGCCACATATAAACAAAAAATCAGCTCATTGAAAATATAAATTTCCATTTAGAAAGATTTCTGTGTGTGATCAAACAGACAGCAGTATATTATCACACCAGAAATATCTGATCCATTCAATCAAGCAAAAATTTTGTTACTCCAATCTGCTTATAACAAACAACTTGTACAAAACTGATAGTCAGTTTGATGTAATAAATTCTTGCTTATTTTGTTTCATAAAAAGATTTTTATATTGTATTTCTTACCGCTAATGTCATTTCAAAATTGCTAAAATGTAACCTTAGCTCAATTTAAGTTATGTTATTATGATTGAAAGTAGTATACTTTATTCAGTAAAAAATTTATTTCTATTCTTTTTCATGAGGAAGGGGAAAAAAACAAAAACAAGATTAAATAGTCATTTTCACAAAACACATATTTTGAACACATATAACCCATATAATTGAGCTACTAAAACACATATAATTGAGCTACTGACCAGGTTATCTTCTTTTGAAGTAACCTAGTTTTAAATGTCCTTCAGTTATAACAACACCTATTTTCTGACCCTTCACATGGAACATTCTGCTATGCATTTTGATTCATTAATTTAAGCAAGGCTGCAGTAGTGTAGGAACTCTGTAAAAGTAGAGGGAGCTGGGGTCACGTTGTGGGGTTATAAATTGGGTTATGATTACTGCATTTTTGTGGCATTATTGACCAGTTTTAACAGACAAATTAATGCCTTAAGAATTTTGGAACACGACTTTAACACTACAAGGAACCTGGTACCATATGTGGAACAACCACTTTAATTAAAGAAAAACACTCAAAAAACTGGAGTTAAAAGATGATATAAATGAAAACTTTATATAATGACACACATAAAAAGATACTTGTCAATTGGTATGATCTTTTTGGCCGAAAAATCTTCAGCCATCAGCACAGTCTCACAGAATATCAACCACTTTAATTATTTCTCTATGTGTACCTAGGAATCGGAATGGAGAGGTAATGAAAAAATGGGTGAAGGTACAAACAAGTGTGCTCACCACCACCTCTCTCTCCTCTCTTTGTTGTTTAGTGGGTGTATTTCCTAGAAAAGGTAGACTACATTTTTGAAATCAGTTTGAGGTAAACAATGTACCATAAACAGATGCAATGCGAGAATTTCTGCAGGGGAACTAAGCCCGTCTGAAATATTTCAGAGGGAGCCACAACTCCCCCGGTTTCTATGCCCCTGCAAGCATGAAAGTACAAATCAACAAAAAAGGTTGAACTTTGCATGTGATACAGAAATTAAACCATTACACAATTAGAAATTAAACCATTACATTACCTACTGTTATTGTCCTAAATCATCTTGTTGTTTATTGTCTATTACTATTATTCATTATTAAACTAAGAATTTGTACTAACTTCAAACAAAGTTTTGTTAGTAACTAATAAACAGCATATGTATAATAAACAGCAGTATCTAATGCACATCTGGAGCTAAAATATTAGTTTTATTACTTTTTAATAAAGAATTTATTAATTTATTACTTCAATGAGATGAAGCAGAAAAAATTCTAATTAACTTTTCACTGCATTTTTGCATAGATATTGAAAACAGCTTGAATGATGTTAAAAAAGACTGAATTCAGCCAAAAATCTAAAAACTTTCATGCCTGAATTTAAAGCAAACAATGTGAGACAGACCTGCTATAGTAGTTGGATGGAGAGTGAGCAGATTTCTTTCAAGGACCTTGCCAACATTTATGACAACAGGAAAGACCTTTCACATTAAAAGCATCCCAATCAGGCATACCCAAACTAATAATAACAAACTGAAGTTTATCATGTTAATATTGTCTACTCCAAAATTTTTATACAAGACTATAAACAAAAAAATTTTTTTTTTCAAATTGCTACCTGCAATATCCATTGACAAGTCTTCCATTAACAACTCTTGCAAAATCTTTCCAATGATTAACATGCGCAGGAACAGGAGCCCCCAATAATATAGCATCTTCTATAATTCCTTCACAGTCTGAAATTTAGTAGCAAAAAGGATATCTTAGAGTTAATTGGATTTATAACTAGTAAAACAAAAAAATTTTATCCACTTAAATACAAAATTAATTTTAGTTAAGTGGCTACAAAATAAAATTATTTTCACTTAACACCTGCAAAATTCAATCAATAGACAATTTTAATTAAGAGGGACATAGAAAAACAACAAATTCTTTTTTAATTTCATTTGGCAAGTTTTTGTTTTATAAATGAAAAATCAATAAAAATCAAGAACATTAAAAACACTTTTCAGGGTTCCCACACTTTATCGCAGTATGAATTCCAGGAGTTTTTAAGGAGTTTTCCGGGAGAAAATATAATTTTTCCAGAAGTATACATAAATACCTTTTCTAACCAAGCATCATTGAAAATGCATTTTCCACCCAGTATCTTTAGGCAAATTGAAAAGGATGAAAATCTCAGGATGGTTTAAAAATTTACTACTGTTACACGCGTACAGATTATTTACAACACACCGCCGCAAACGGCAAGCTTTGTAAACATGTACCCCGTGTACAAAAGAAGAGATAAGAGCATACAGCTCATACACCAATCACGAGATACTTTCGCAGTGATGTAAGAGCTAGCAGTTAGCGATAAAAGAGTTTGAGAACGCCAATGGGCTTAGTTCAAGAAAGAAATTATTGGATATGAGGAGAGCAGGGACGAATGTATACAGTAATGTGGCGGTCGATTATTACACTTGAAACACGAGTCAAAACAAAAATTTCGGCAGATCGCACTTACAAAATTTTTTTTTGCACTTTAAATTCTAGAAAGAAAACTTCTAGAAAGAAACAATATTTCCAAGAGTCGGTACTAAAATTTCAGGAGTCTACAGAAAAATTAGTAAAATCCAGGAGTTTTCCAGGGCCCTTAATGTTTTAAATCAAAATCCAGGAGTTTTTAAGGATTTCCAGGAGGTGTATGAACCCTGTTTTTTCCCTAAAATCAAAATACAACAGTAATCAAACAAAGATGTCAAATTTATTGAAAAGTCAATGCATTAATCTATTGCATAGTACAAACTTCTTACATTAATCTTTATTTTGACAATAAGAGCACCATTTTCACATTAATGACAGCAAATAAAACATTCTTTGCCCCTCCCACCCCACCCTACACACACACACACAAAAAAAAAAAAAAAAAAAAAAGAAAAAGCATTCTTTATTTTACTGTGATTCACCAAAGCATTCAATGTCATGAAAATAGTCCCAACTTGGCATCAATATATAAGTAAATTCTATTTAATTTTAGATTGAAATAAATTGGAATAGTCATACGCACAGTCACGTGCATAATCATAATTACTTAAATATGCTATTACCTTTACGTTTAGCCATTTCTTGTAGGCAGTAAAATATTACTCTAGCACCAAGACTAAATCCAATCAATGTAACAGGTCTTTTGCCCTAAAAGAGAAAAGGGATTAAAATCTTTATATTTTAAATAAAATATTTAATGTGTGTTAAAATAAGAATTTAAATAATAAAGTTTTCTATCATCACATTACATACTTGTAGATACAACTACAATCATCAAAATAAAACAATTATTTATTATAAAATGCTTATGAGAACATTGTATGCACATATATAAGGCCGTACCCAGGGGGGGGGGGTCATGAGGGTTTGATTCCCACTCTCCTTTCGAAATTTTATTCAATGCATTAGTAGGTTTTTATTTGCATTGGAGATCAATTATAGGTAAAAACATTTTAGTACTGCATATCTCCCTCTCCCAAAATTTTTTTCTGGCTACAGCCTGTCATGCACATATACACAAACCATGTATGTATTAAATAGAATTGGCAGGAATTGAAATGCTTTTTTAAATGCATGTTTCTGTTAAATGATGGTTTCATTTAGCAGATTAGAATTCAGAAAATTTAAAAGAAAATATTTCTATCCAAGACAAGTTTTCACTTAATAAAGGGTTCAAAGAGATTGTTTGCTGTAGCAATCATTGTAAATTTTGCATTATATGATATATAAAGCTCCTGATTAGTTTATCTTAAATTAATTAGGATTAGCTTAATCACTGAGTACGATGAGAAGGTAATTTAAACATAAGTATTCTGTGGGTGAAAATGCATCTACAAATTTAAAAATGATTAAAATTCTCTGAGCAAAATTACTTATCACATTTTTTGCAATTTATCTTTTAAAGAAATGTATATATAACATACCATTTTAATTTTCAAAGTGTTTAGATTTCTAATTCCTGTTAAAATATTTATTTTTTTTCATTTCCTTTTAAATATACCTTTAATTTCAGATTAAATACATTAGTTTTATTACACAAATAAAGTATGAATTGAGTTAAAATTAACATAATTAATAAACAAACCTGCTGCCTTTCTAAAAGCACACTAGCAAGATGGCGTCCAACTTCTGCAGAACGTCTGATACAGACACCCCATGGATTGTCAATTACACCAGCAGCAGTAATAAGAGCAGCTGGCCAAGTTATAGCAGCTATTATACCTAGAAGTTAAGTACAAGAAAAAATTTTAATATGTTATAATAAACTAGTAAAAGAACTTAAAACATCAAGAATAAACTGGAAACATTGAAATTTTAATAAGAGTAAATGTGTTTCTGTTAGTCTGAATTCAGTTTGAAAAGATTTCGTTAATTTAAATTAATCCAAAAACCTTAAAAGCTACTACAGAAATAGTGGAATAAAAATGAATGTGATGTTAGGATTGTTACATTAATTTGAATTAATTTTTAGTGCTTTGGTAAATTTGACGAAAAACTTTTTTAGACTACTGAAAATAATATACAAAAATAGATTATTTTATGTTCATTTGTCTGTTTTGACAGGTTTGTTAAAATTTATCTGCTGCACTTTGCCTAGCTACGCAACTGAGACATTTGCTTAGTAAATTGCCTCTAACAAGTGACTGATGTATTCATTTTTTAGAATAAAATTTATACTTAACGTTTCATTTATACTCAAGGTGTTTATAATAATAGCTGTAGTAACTTACTTAGAGTGTATTCTTAGTTTCTGAAAATAAGTTTTTTGCTCAATCAAACACATAATTAACTTCTACAGTCTTCCTGCAAGTTTAAATTAATGAGAGCCTACTGCATTTGCACTTCGTAAAATATCAAGCCTTTACAAAAGTTGCACTTGTTATTATTTTTACATAAAAGAAAGGGTGGCTCATATTTGCTCAAGACAAAAAAAAAAAAAAGAAAAAGAAAAGAAAAGAAAGAAAGAAAGAAAAGAAAAACTGTAAAAGAAAATTAAAAAATTTAAAGAAAATGGACTTCCTTAAGACGTTTATTAGCTTAAAAAGTCTTACTTTCTTAATCCAAAGTTGCTTCTGTCTCTTTAATGTTGTAAACAGTCCCCAAGAAATTTTTTCTCAAAAAAAGTTTCTCAAGCTTCAAATACAAAAAGCATTTTCTTGGCAAGAAACTATTTTTTTTTTTCATTTCAGTTTTTTTTAATTTTATATATAATCTATCTATTAAAGGCTAACACCTTAAAACACAAGTTTTGATCATTATAAAACATTGAAACTAATAAATGCTTCTTAAAGTGACAACATAGTTTATTATACCTATTATCTTTCATAAGTCTTTATTCCAGTATATTTTATTGTTTGTGTGTAAAAAGTTTTTGAGGTTGAACAGCTCATTAAAAGAAGCTTTGATTTCCTATCTTCACATAAACAAGCTGGTTTCTCTGATCTGTACATAAAGGCCTAGAGACTATCAAAAGGCATACCTGATAAAATAGTATACTTTAAAGCTTCTTGTGCAGCCATAGTAACAGCAAAACTAAACAGGTAATCCATGGCTCGGCCCAATTGCAGTAAATATGTGGATTCATAACGAAGGCAGTACTGCTCTCTAGAATTCATGAGAGTTAACCATGGTTCCTCAAATGCCTCTAGAAAATTAAACACATTTTTATCATTTCTATATTATTACTGAATGAAGAGTCATTAAAAAGAACAAGTTGTGTACTATGATAAAATAGAGTTAGTATCAAAAATCAGTTCAAAAGTTTCATTTTAGTAACTTACCCTTTCCTTCATCTGTTAACCATCCTGACACAGCCAGAGTAATGTGAAGCTGTTGACCATCAGTCAAGATATCAAAAGCAAACTCTTCAATATCACCCACTCTTTTTTGCATTTTGTATCCTAAAATATAAATTTCCTTTGAAAAAATTAATTTCCTCGTTGGTATTTACCAATAATTTTTTTCTTTTTTTTTCGCAAAATAAAAAAGTCAAACCTATTAAAAATACAGTAAACAATTTATAACTTTTGAAATATTTAAGCCAATCTTGGTGAAATTTTACATAAATTATACACTATAATATGCAAAGTTACAGGTAACATCTCAACTGCTTCTAGTACATAACTACTAAAAGAAATAACTTCTCAAACTATGATAGCTAAAATTTGTAAAAGGCTTCAAAATATAAATTCAAATACCAAATAGCTGAGAATCACATTGAAATCAATAACAAATCTAGCTTTTGTGGTAATATGAAGAATCTATAAATAACAATGTAAATTTACATTAGACTCACATTCACCTTCATGACAAATGTGTTAATTCAACTATTTCTTCATAAGCATTACAGCCTATTACAGGCCAAAGCTGTAACTTTAAAGACTTTTCTAGCTCTATTGATCAGATTTAATAAGCAATGAAAATTTGGAAAAATGCTTTTGAGATTTTTAAAAAAAAAAAAGAAGGGCGATTTCTACAGCATTAAAACCCTAGGCTGAAAAATAAGGATATTATAATTCATCTGGCACTTACGTAGCTATCAGTAATTCTGGCTTTTGTCTAACAGATCACAAAGCAAAGCAAAGCACAATCAATTAATGAACATAAAATGCAAAATGAAAACAATGGTGCATAAAAAATTATGATGAACATCATTACATTTGAGGTTCCAGGTTCTTAGACTAAGGGGATGATTTCAGTGATCAATCACCCCTGAAATCTTCAAGTAATATGAAAAGTAATCTATCAAGTAAATCTTCAAGTATGTTTGTCAGTAGATGACTTTGTTTAAATGCTCAAAAGGTAAATAATTCATCATACAGACTCATCACTCCCCAAATATAGTTCTTGGCTACAGGCCTATGATATACAGTGTAATTACATCCAGCACTCGCTAAACTAATCGAATAAATTTTGACTCAAGATTATAAGATTTTATAAGCTTGGATGTCAAACTTAGCTAGATAAGATGACATTTAAAATGTTGCCTATTAAATTTCAGACAAAGATGAATGGAAAAATAAAAGAAGCAAATGCACTATAACAGGTCATGAGATTGATTTGAATTCAATTATGGGCAGGGTTTGCGTTTTCTCAGATTTTTGAGTAATCCCAAAATTTTGGTGACAAATGCAAAAAAAATATGTACATAATGGGTTTTGCATATACAAAAACCATATTTTTGAAGATAAAGGGCCTTTGTGACCCAGTTTTATCAGATTTCTGCGCCATCTCCAATGGGAAAAGGAATATATAGGGAAAAAACTAGAAATAAATATGTTTATGGCTATAAACTTAAGAAGGGATGAGTGTTTTAAATTGAAGAAAAATTAAGAAATTTTCAAACCATACATGCGATTCTAATTTTATCAAGGAAGAAAAAAGAACCAAGCAACTGTCTCAAATTTCTGTTATATTTTATGCCTTTTCTATAGAATTTTCATAATCAGATCTTGTAAAATGCTGTGAGCAGATGCAATGCAAGCATCACTGAATCAGGACAATGATGGGAACAGACAAGTTAAAAATTGTATAAAGATTGATTGCATTTCAATATAACTAGGGGCCAAGGCCCATATACTCTGTAGGCTCACTTTTTCTATTGGGCATTCGGCCCCTAATAAAGCTTACTTGTAAAAAGCTATGTAAAAGTCTCATGTTAATGAGATACACATTGTTTGATTCTTGCATGTTCCTTGAAACATAAAAATTTAAACTTCACAATATTTTTAAATAAATAAAACCTATGGAACACCTTGAGTGTTTGCCACCCATGGTGGTTTTTCATAATATGGTGACTTAAGTATGCATATAGTTAATTATAATTTCTCATTAAGTTTGAAAAAAACAGTGCTTTGTATGTTTTCTTTGCTAAAAACTATGGAACAGCTGTGATATCTTTCCACCAATGGCGACTTTTCATTATTTGGCAATTTACACGAGTGCATAATCGATAATCAGTTCCCATGTAAGGTTGACATGAAAACAATTCTCCATATATTTGTATGTTTTAATCCTTTGTAGATTGGCTTATTTATCACTGCAAAATATTTCATTCATCATGCAGGCAAACACCCAAGCTGAACCTAAAAAGCATTACAATAATCTTCATTTGAATTATTTTTTACTTTCAAGATGCTTGGTGCTTAAGATTGGTGATTGAGATTAGACTGGGTGTTGCTTGGAGAGGTAGTCTTACCAGATCGTACCTGATGCCAAAATCCTACTTTTTAAATCAGTTACAATTACAGTATGGAACCTGTTATCCGGAATAGTTGGGACCGGGTGTATTCTGCATAACTGAATTTTCTGGATAACTGGTTGGGGATTAACATGACATCTACTGATTTGATTGGTAGCATAAATGTTACTCTCTATTTTTGTTTAGAATTAAACATTAATTGTTAATATACTAGAAAAATAATAAAAAAAACTAATATGATCAAGATAAATAATAATGATTTAGAGAGAAGTAGTAAATATATGATAACTTCTTGAAAACTTAGTCACACACTAAAAAAATAAATAAAATACCTTACCAGATTGCTTACTTTATAAATTCTAGCTGTAGTATTCAAAATAAAAAAACAAAAACATAAGAAATATTAAAATAAAACTTTTTTTGCTTTTCTTTCGGAAAAAATAAGAACTTAATCAATTGAAAAATAATTCTAAATAACTGGTTTTCTGGATAACTGGTTTCCGGATAAGAGGTTCCATATTGTAGTTATTTTGTATTGAAAAAATGAATAATCTGTAATTTTAAACAACTATTATCTGAGAACTTACTTGCTATTTGAAAATTGTGAGTTTTGTGTAACACCTTTTGACTTATTTATTTCTCATACTTTTTAATTTTGCATAATTCTACTTCATGTTTATGAATTTCATGCGATTCTATGCACTTGGAATTGGAATAGCTTGTTTGCTTTGTTGCAAAAGCGCGAATGATTTTATGCTGGCAAAAATTGCCAAACCTAGTAACCATGATGCTCATTTTTTTCAGTTTTTTATGAATATCTTCTAAAATAATTCAAATTTCAAGTCAACAGATTGGCTTCCCAGGAATTTTTTGAATATGTGAACTCTTTTGTCAAAACTCAACACCCCGCAGTTTTGGAGAAGATAGCATGACAAGCTTTTGGCAGCAGCTGCAGGAAATGATTCTTTTTAGAATAGACATATATATACACATATATACCTGTTAAGCCAGCTCCTGCAACCCCAAATAAGGAACCAATAACAGCTATGCCTGTTGCTGAGCCTAAAGCAGCTGCCCCTGCTCCACCTATGATTGCACCTGCACCAGCAGCCATGAATGGAGCAGCCAGACCACCAGTTAGACCTAAGAGAATATTTTTCGGTTTAATACAAGTCATCTATTGATAAACTTGAAAAGAGAGACACATCTCCTTGTTTGATAGGCTAAATGAAATTTTGATACCGTTACAGTCTTTAATTTTGAAATTTTGGTACATTCATAAAAACCACAAAATAATATTCAATATATATAATAAAAGTAAGTGTAGTTTTCTGTGCATGTGACTAAAACTCTGCAACTAACCAACATAGCCCAATAGGGGTTGTATGGTATGGCAGACCAAAACTCTCCATCTATAAAGAAGGTTTCAGTTTGATAAATTCAGAGGTTAGGTTCCAAGATATGGGATTGTCAAAAGAGAGTGTCACACCAATGAACGTCTAAAGAGAAGTTGGTGAAGCAGCTGGAGACCAAGTGTCCAAATGGATGAGATTGGATAGAATGTTCTACAATGTTTGCGAATATTGAAGAGTGTTCTTAAATGAGAAGTCAAGGAACAGAATGCATTTTAATTCTAAAGTGTTTTTATTTTAATGCTTGTAGTAATATTAATAGCAGATATTTTCTAGCAGACATATTATATAATTATAAATATTCCTACCAAAATTCCTTTCATTTTTACATTTATAAAGCTACATGAAAACTGGATTGTAAAAACAACTTTACATTATTTGCCCATTTCTAAGATACTAATGGGGGGGGGGGGTTAAACTGCCTTATATCTCTTTCTCACCATTATGATCTATTCCGTTTTCATCCAGGGAAAGTGCATGAACTTCCCCTAGAGATATAGGGCATAAAGCTAATCAATGGGTGTTGTTAATTTGCAGCTACTGATTGTGTATGATGTATTAAAATGATTGTCAATCTACTATTTGTGTCAACCAGTAGCGTAGCCAGAAATTTTTCATTGGGGGGGGGGGTACGACTACGCCAACTCAAATATATATGCGTATGCTTACATGTGTGTAATAAGGGAGTGAAGAATATACATTTTGTACAGCAAAAAATTCCTCAAGGGGGGGCTATGACCCCCTATCCCCCCCCTTTTGCTATGCCACTGGTGTCAACGAATGTATTTTAACATTTTAATTTGCAGGCATTTACCTTATTTTTCATCAGCAAATTTGTAACACCAAAGTAAATGAACTCCTAAAAAACCAATTTAAATAATTCTTTTTAGAGGATGTTATGAGTCTTATTTTGTTAGTTGCTCCTAACAAAATTATTTTATTTGGTAACTTTAAAGAAAAGTTTCCTCATGCATAAAGTAATGCATACTATAATTATGCATAAATTTGTAGAGTAGGGTAGCATCAGCATCCCTACTTTGTGCACTAATGTGCTTCAACTAAAACATCAGAAGGCATGTTCTCTGTTGCTCATACTTTACATTACTAATTAAACTCTAAGCAACAGTCTAATATAACAATTAGTAAAAATCAAGTTTAAACATTAAAAACATAATTAAAGTTATAACAAATAATTCCTCTGCTTTTCGCAGATACCAGCTGGCTTAATATTATAAAAATATAATTGTTGCTTTGAGTTCTTCAGAACTACAAGCTTATATACTCCACAACTACTCTGATGAACTGTAGATGACAGAATCACTTCTTTTTGACAGATTTTTCTCTTTGCATATGCAGCACTTACTTTGCAATTGCAATTACGTTCATAAAACAACCCTGGCTCTTCATAAGAGGTGTTAAATTGACACCACAAACTTTAAAAATATAAATACTTATATTCAACTATTTTACAATATTTAAAAAAATCCTCAAAACAGCTCTAAATGATTAGTTATTGTATGTAATATAAGGCAAAAAGTTTATGTCGTTTAGTTTTCTTTTTTTCCTTTGGGGGGGGGGAGGCATTGATTTGCTAACAAATTATTTTTTATATGACTGGGTAATTCTCAATTTTAAGCCATTTAGAAATAACTGATGAAACTATATAACAGAATTATTTATTTTGTTGCATTACTTATTATTTGTGTGCTATTGTTAGTGCCATTATTACGGCATTATAAAATGTTGACAAATATTAAATAACAAGTAAAAATCAAAATAAAGAAATATCAAAAATACAACTATTTATACTTTTATATTACACATAATAAGCATTACCAAGCACAGCTCCACCTCCTAAAGTAGCAATTCCAACCATTAGATAACGCTTAATTTTTTTGTTTCTCTGATGACGAGCTATGGCTTTTTTCTCATCACTAGAAGAAAATCAACATCATTTATTAAGGTTGAAAAATAAAATTAAAACCTTCTACAAATTACAAAGTTCTAAAAACAATTAAAGTAAGAGAATAAATTTTAAGTTCCAGATTTATAACTATAGAACTTACAACACAGTACATAACTTAAGACAAACTTCTCTAATTCGAAATCGTCATTAATTCAAAGATTTTTCTTGGTCCCCTTGAGCTTTGTATGTAGTCTATGTTAAAAAATCGTAAAAATTCAAAGTTCAACTTCATTTTTTTTTTTAACAAATTATCAGTTAAAGATTTGGTGGAATTTTGAGATGTGCTATTTTCTGTAGGTGGATTCTGTTTGTACATTGAAAGACAAATAAACATGAAGCAAGCTGTACATATATTCACTTAACATGTTTGATGAATTTATTAACCTTAAACCAAGGCCTGCCTGTAACATTTTTGTGCTCAGGGCATTTTTCAAATTTTGTTCCCCTGTATATAGCTAACTCAAATTTTGTGACCCTATAAATATGTCTAAATTTCTTGGCCTATTTCTGCATGCATGCCCAGGACATATGCCTCAAGTGCTCATGCTATAATCAGGGTCAGCCTTCAACATCAAACTTTAATCTACAAAATACAACAATTGAAGAAATTTTGAAAACAGTAATTCAAACAGTAACTTCATTCTAAAAAAAAATTCCAAATATCTACTTACTCTGATATAACTTGAACTTCATTTGAGAGCATATCCACAACAGATTCTTCATATATTTCTACAAGAGGAAAGGCCACTTTTAAAAGCCAGGCAACATGCAGTATTAATACTCTCATCCGAGCATCATAAACACCTGAAAGCACATACATATAATTTAAAAGTCAAGCACAATCCGCATCTAAAAATTCAGCTAATATTAATAAGAGTCACTCCTTACCTGTGGATTTTAAAATCATGAAAAAGTATCCTTAAAAGATTAAATTTGAATAACCGCAGTTTTTATCAATAAGTTCTAAGTATCAACTATGGTAATAAAAATTTTGAAGATCTTTCCCTGTTACAAGTAAAAATCAGTAGGTCCTAGATTTTAAGCTAATGTGAAACTATACAGGGGCTCTACCATGATAATTTTGTAAAGCTCTAATGGTAGCTAATAAGTCAAGCCTTCTCATGATGTCACAATCCGAGAAATATCCGATGTGTCCTAGCACCAATGTGTCAGAAATGTTCCCATGTTGGATACACTATCGGAAATAATGCTGTTTTTTCTTGACACGTCAGATGAAGGTGAAAACTTGCATTCCGATACCAGAGAGCAGAAGATGGATAGGTTTTTATTGTGTGTATCATGGAGTGTTAAGTACTCCCACAAAAGGACCCCTCTCCCTGGCTCGGCAAATTGTCAAAAAGCACACTCCTACCTTGATGGATGTTTCCCGAGCCCTCAAAAATTCTGAGGACAATGCCTTTGTTTAAGAGAAAGGGGAGAAAAACATGTGTTTTGATCTGTCGCAGTGTTGAGATCATGGTCCAGATTGACCTAGCAGGTACAAAAATACTCACTTCTTTTATTCAATACTCATCGTGCTAGCACCAAAAGGAGAGAAGCGGCTATTTATCCGAAGTATTTGACTAGCCAAGAGCGAGAAATATCTGTCACTGATATTCTACAATACAATCGTAGTAGAGCCCTTGATGAGATAAACATATGACAGGAATAGTTAATTTTATTAATTAATAGTTGTTAAACATAAAAATGTTCTAGAATATGTGGAAAAAAATAGTTACTACCTACATATGTTATATTTGATAAAAATCAATTAAATAGATGTTATCTATAATTAATAATGGAAAAATACATGCAAATATAAAAATTATGCAGATATGTAATATTTTAAATGTTTTACATAATCAAAAAGTTCCATTTTTTAAAACCGAAACTAACCCATAAGAATTAGCAGCTTCTGCCTGTGACAATTTATGGCGATGTGAAAAACTTTTAGTGCAATTACAGCCCCTCAAAAACTGAAATTCAAGGCAGCTCAATAGGCTATTTTTGGACTGAAATGTGAAATCAGACTAATCACAAATTTTTCAATTACATTTGGGCTTTCTAAACTGGTGGTATGTTTGCTAAAGATGGTACATTCGCACTTGAAAGCTAGCAACATTGACCTTCTCCAATTAAGTTTTTTATACCTTGCTATAAATGATAGTACTTAAACTACTGTATCCTAAGAAGGGGTGCAATCTATGGAAAGGTTGAAAACACTGGAATGTACAATTTGGCTGTAAGCCATGAATGCAGCAACTTGAAATGTATTTGTGCTCTACAGAAATTGACATTTTTATAATTTTACAGTTAATGATAGAAATAAGAATAGTGTTTTAAAACTTTACTTACCAGTACGGAGTCCTTTTAGTAAGCAAAAATAAAATCATACTTATTGCAAGATATATATATAACATAATAAATACTTATATCAACAAGTAATGGAAAATTGTGAATGTCTTTTTATGTAAAATAAAATATGGGAAAATGGAAAAATATATATAGCAATTATTTCCTATTTAGTTTTTCACAAAGAAACAAAGGATTTGTTTAAATAAATAGTCATTTACCAATCAAAATAATACCAAATTTGTGATGTCTAAGGCAAAAACATTATGCTCTAAGAAAAAAAAACAGTCTTTTTTTTATGGCAGAATTTTATTTAAAATTTCTAAATTCTCTTTTTCTGATCTAAAAACTTAGAATAAAATTTTGAAAACTGACAAACATTATCATATTATATAGATATATATATAAATACAGAAAGAAAGAATTTTACTTTCAAATTAATTGTTTGAGGCATGGTGAGTTGTATATGACACTATGTCATACTTCATTTCCTTCACTTTTGCAATAACTACAGTGCATTTATTATTCCTAATTTGTTCACTGAATTCCTATAACGAGTACATGGGCATATATAATGGCATTCTTAAGTCAGTTACCTTTGCTTTTATTATATTAAAATATATATGCAAAATTGAAAAACAAATTGTAGATGTTTCATATTACAACATTGATAAAAGTTCATTTGATTCTCTTCAGTATCTTACCTCCTTCAACAGCAAACAATACCAAATCTTCAATAATTCTCAAACAGTTTCCATTTAAACCGGGCTCTTCTTTGAGCATTTTTATGAATGGGTCTAATTCGCATCTTTCTTCCCCATTTAAAAAGGCATATAAAACAGGTTTCACCTGCAATACATCATACAACAAGTAAGATAACATGGAAAGCAATGAGGTGTAATAATTGCAATGTCACAAAGAACGCACCTGCATAATTACTAGGGGGGGGGATATTTAACGGTTACAAATACAACTTATACAGAAAATATAACATTTTTAATATCTGTGATAATGCAGGCATAAACATTAAATGATTGGGAGTTTACAGGCAAGTTTTGTATTAAGAAATACATTATGATATGCAGAAAAATGCTTGGTAAAAACTAGGGTCTTCAACTGAAACTAATGTTTTGGATGTACACAGCAATCATCAGACCTATTATTACTTATTGTCTGTTGGTGCAAGAGAACTGCGAAGGACAGGTTAGGAAGTCTGCAAGGACTGGCCTGCCTGTGTATCACAGGAGCTGTGTCCTCTGCACCCACCAGAGCTTTGGAGATTAGTTTAGATCTGACTCCTCTGGACATCATCATTTGCAGCACTGCAAGAATGACTGCATATAGAAAGACGTTACAAAAGCAATGGCATGACAAGCATTTGGCTAAAGATCACACCAGATTTACCAAGAATGGGTGCCCATAGAAAGTTATTTAGGGAGAGGGGGGCAAATTTCACACTTGCAATAATTTGGTTCCAATTTTGCTTTGTGATGCACTTCTGTTTACATGACTGCACAATGTACTAAATCTCTAGGGGGGGGGGGCACAATTGTCCTACCTTGCCCCCCCCCCTTATGGGTGCCCATGTTACCAAGAAAATAAAGAATCCTACCCTCATGATGCCTTCTGACACCATAGAAATTATCTACGTGTTCGATAGACTTTTTGAGGTCATTTTTCCAACCAGAGATGAATGGGAAGAGAACACAATTTGGATAACAATGATTTTGTCTGGTTTACAGACAGATCTAGAAAAGATAACTTCTCTGGATTTGGGATGGATGGTGTATCACCAAGAGTCAACCTCTTTAGGGGCCTTGGGAGGTATCCCACTGTATTCCAAGCTGAAGTTCTTGCTATTGATGACTATCTTTTACTAAATATTAGAAAAGGCTACCACGATAAGCAGATTTGGATTTTTAGCGACAGTCAAACTGCCTTAAAGGCTCTTAATTCTTTCCAAGTTAAATCTAAGATTGTTCTGGAATGTAGAAACCTTCTTAGGGAACTGGCAACCAATAATAAGGTTTCCCTTTTTTGGGTGCCAGGACATGTTGGAATTGAAGGCACTGAAAAGGCAGATGAACTGGTGAATCAGGTATCGTCTTCTAATCCTATTGGTGCAAAACCTTTTTGTAGCATCAATATGAAGACCATAAAAGGCATCCTTCTCAAATGGGAAAAACAGGAGATGAATAAAACTTGGAGTAATTCTTCTGGACTGAAACATGCAAAAGTTGCTTCTGAAATTCGTAGTTGTTCTAGAGTGAAAACACATACTATTGTAGGCTTCATTACTGAACACTATTATTTCAGGAAAAACCTCCATACTATGGGACTTACTCAAGATCCTAAATGTAAGAAATGTCTTAAGGATGAAGAATCGGCACATCACATCATTTTTGATTGAAATGTTTTTGCTTTACTTTTGCTAAAATACTTTAGGAATCATTAACAGTAGTGTTACACCTTACTTCTGGTAAAGGGTTTGTCAGACTTTATAGACAAAGTGGGCGGCCCAATTTATTGGAACTAGGAAACTGGGCTTGAGGCTATGGTACAAAATGCTATTGAGCAGAGGTGCCCAGTACCACACAAACCCAATTTCAAGAAGAAGAACACATCCAATTAGGTAAAATGTAGTATTTTGTGGATCTCTTACAGATGCAGATTGAATTGCTTATTTTAAAAATAACTCTATATGAAAGGTACTTTTATACATTTTGGGAACAGAATCCACAGTTCATAAATTGAAAAGGGGCATTCTGTAATATTGAGTAAAGAAATAAATGGCATATTAATATATGTTTTAGTAGAACAAAATGCTTAAGTTGGTAGTTTTTATGTGTTTAGAACAGGATTGTTAGCTTTTTCATTTTCCGCGTAGTAATTTGAATGAAATACTTATAATTAAATGTACTTAATTAACAAATACTAATTAACAACAAAATAACACATTTATTTACTAATATAACATTATTTCATAGTTACATTCTTATTGCACATTATTGCTATGCAGCAAGCTATATTCTTTTTCTGACGCACAGTCTACTGTCCCTTTTTTTGCCCCTTGATTTCTTTTTTTATTTATTCCTGAATCACCTTCTGTATGGTGACGCCCTCTTTCTTAATGAGTTTGATGAAAAGGATAACAGGATATAAACCTCATAAAAGAATACTGAAAATCTGATGAAGACTTCATAAATATGCAATTATTTAAATTTCACATGGAATTAAATCAGTATTCACAGGTCTGTTTAGGAAAAATTTGGGCCCATTAATGGCATAATATTTTGTGGTGGGTCCCACCACAAAATATTTTATCCTAAAAATGGACATTTCAGAAAATATTTTATCATAAAAATGGATGCTTCACAATATTTTTCAGATGAAAATCGGACCTTTCACAAAATTCTTCCTCTGGTAAACAGCCACCCTTTTACAAATCGATGTTTATATCTATAAATATTTGCAAATGGAACAAATTTTCCCAAAATAAACTGATGTGTAAACAATGCTTTGCCAGTTCACATATACAGGTTCTTTTAATAGGATTTTCTATAAAATGTCTTAAAATAGAACTTTAATACTAAATTTAAATTTCTATATTTAATAACAATTCAAGACCCTGTTTTCACAAATTCACAAAGACTAGACCCTAGTTTAAAATAAAACCTAATTGAACACTAATTTCAGATTCATGAAATGATGAGTAAATTTTTGACAATATCACAAACAACAAAAAAAAAAAGTGTCAGAAAAGTGTGGAAACCGCTTACTAGGGGGGACAGGCCTCCCCCCCTAGTATTTCTAATAAAACTACCGATTGATAAAAATACTTTGTTTTGACACTAATTTTATTCCCCCCCCCCACCCAAAAAGAAAAGAAAGAAATTAATTATTCAAAAATTTCTTGCACTGGTCCGGTTTTACTTCAATTATATATTTCATTGTTGCTAGAGAGCATTGATATGATTACTTCAAATATTTGAAAATACATTTTTTTCAGATTTAGTTCTTGATATAAAAGATTATTAAAAGCATTTTATGTTGTGAAACTGGCATTTTAGTAAAAAAAATAATAAATAAAAAATCACCATATATAGAGCTATACTGCTGAAAAGAGGACCATGGCAGGGATGTGCAAACTTCAAAAAAACTTTCTAGAGTGGGGTAAATTTCATACTTGTAACAATTTCAGTTTCGATTTTGCTTTGCAATGCAGTTTTTTTTTTTTTTTTTTTGTTTCTTTTTTAACATCATAAAGCAAAATTTCTAGGAGGAGGAATGTGCTTCCCTTGCCCCCTTATGGGCACTCATTCTACTTTTGATAACAAAACAAATTTAGTCATTTAAATAGTTTGAATAGGTTTTATAAATTCAGGAAAAATACTTAGTAATATTTTAAGCCATATATGTCATTTAACTGTAAGGAAAGTATAATACAATAATATTACTCACCTGTTCTGGTAATCCAACATGCAATATGTGTGCAGATAAACATCGTTCTCTAAAATTCCTATTTAAAATTTCAAATTTACTACATGATAAGAATTGAAAATAAGCAAATTAATCTTGAATAGTATCAAGAGTAAAACATGTTAACAAAAATTATTGTAAATGTAAAACTTAAATATTTGAGACTGAGAATTTAAATAAATAAGGAATATTTATATACAATTTTCACTGTAAGTACACTTTACAGTTAGCAAATCATTTATCATGAAAATTATTGTTTAACAAAGTGGGGGAGATTTATAGGGGAGGAGAAGGGGATATAATCAGTGGTGGGAAAACTACTTTTTTTTTGTAGCGAACTACAACTACTTTTTGACAAATGTAGTTAGCTACACTACTTTTGAAATGTATTTAGTTACACTACTTTTGAAATGTAGTCACTACTTCACTACTTTTAAGAGACAAATTTTGTTCAAAGATTCAGTTTGCATTACATTCATATTTAAGGATATTGATATCTTAATTAGAGAAAACTATTGCTCTAATAAACAACTACCAGGGGAGCATTTGAGGGGGGTGGTGGGCCCCCTGCAAAACGGTAAAACAATTATTAAAAAGGAGCTATTCTGAAACCTTTCTTAACTTTAGAACAATAAAGTTTAAAATATACCGAATCGTCCCTCTCCTCCCGAAATGGAAGCCTATATATACGTTACTGACAACTACTGCTAATTATAGTAGTATTGCTAAAACTAATTAAGTTTTAATACCTCTATGATAAAGATAAATTGGGAAAGTGAGCTGTGAACGCATGAGAAAAATCATGAAAACCAAAAAAGATTTTTAAAAAAAATATTGGATGTCTGAACGGGAAAAAAAAGGCACGTTTTGGGAGCCCTTTCATGTTGTACAAACATTCTAGTTTCTTGAGCACAAAACAAAATTAATGAGTATAAAGGCCTTTTTTCATGACTTAACCAAATTAGTGATTTATGACGAATGACCCATGTGAACCATGTATAACATTGTATGGTATAATTGAAAACACCATAGATGATATGCATATTATAAAATAATGGAAACAATTAAATTCATGCTAATTCATTGCTAATTAAATTTATGATATATCTATTTAAAACATTACATTAAAAAAATCCTCTATATGTGTTAAGAAATTTTAAAAGTTATAATCATCAATACAACTTTTTCTTCTTTGTTTTAGGCATAAAGAATTTTATAAAATTATATTGTTATTTTAAGGGTAAGAGAGAGATAAGCCTCTAAGGATTTTACAAACTATTAATTATTAATAGAAATTCTCATATTTTCATATTAAATTCTGAAAATTATTACACAAAAAACATAATAATTTAAATATAATACACTAAAATGTTGACGAAAGAAAGCAGATTTCAACATATTCATGGAAAACTGTCATACCTCTAGTATAATGTCATGCCTCTAGTAGCCATTGAGTTAGAAGAACAGAAAATAAGTCTCGAAGCCTTTTTATTTTTACACAATTATGACATAGATATTATAAAGGAAATTTAGCTTAACAAAGATTATTTGCAGCATATATAAATTTAATAGAATAAATCGAGAGATTTGGGAGGCCCCGGGCTATTTCCCGCAGTACGGGTTTTTTTAGCTTCCTTTCAACAAAAGGCAAAGCAATTTATGGGACTTACATAAAAAACCTTTATTACTCTAACATAAATCATACAATTCCAACGCCAGTTTTATCAGGCGTCCAAAACAAAACAGTCCCAACAAAATTTTTTACAAAAACTAAATTAAATCTTTAGAATCCTCGCACCTCTCATTATATTAACGTGCCCTCATTCTCGAGTACATATTTTATACTTCAGCTCGAGTCAAATTTCTCGGTTTTATTACCATGGAGTTTGGTGCGTTTGTTAATTCATCATCACATAATACGTTGATAATGTCGGGAGGGGTCCCGAGCGGGAATAAAATGCAGTCGACATTATCAACAATGTGATACGTTGATAATGTCGACGGAACTTTACTCCTGCATACCTATGTGATAATCAGACACTGAAAATGTTAAAATGCTAGGTATGATATAGTAAAGGGGGTCCCGAAGTAACCCAGTGCCCCGGGACCCCATCTAAATATGATCACCTCTGGACAGGGGCATAGCCAAGCGGGGCGGATAAGGGGGGTCATAACCCCCCCCCATGAGGAATTTTTTGCCATACAAAATATATATTCTTCACTACATTATCACACATACGTATACATATATATGAGCTGTAGTAGTCATAATCCCCCTCCCCCATGAAAAATTTCTGGCTACGCCCCTGGGACCTCTCTTTTCTTCTTCTCTTTCTGTGGTCTTTCTGGCAGAGTGGTGATTCTACAAATACTGAGAATGATAAAAAGGATGTAGAAGGTCAGGCTGCAGGCAAAGCAACCCCCCTTCTCTTGTCTTCTTCCCTCACTTGTGTGCGGGTGGTGTGTTCCGCCTGGGGGGTGGGGAGGGACTGGGTGTTCCTTCAAGCATCAATTCTAGTTCTGTGCTTGGAGTCAGAAGAAAGAGCAATTCACCACGTGATCAATTGCCGGAAATGATTTCGCAGCAAAGGTAGCTTAAAAAGGTAGTTTCCAAAACACGCTACAAACTACTGATTTTTTGTAGCGCACTACATACTACACTACTTTTTTTAAAAAGTAGTGTGTTACACTACAAACTATAAAAAAAAGTAGCGACTACTGTAGTTTCGCTACTTGTAGCGTGCTACTTCCCAGCCCTGGGTATAATTAAATCAGAATAAAAGTTTATTTAATAAAAATACCACCAATAATAAACAAAAACATTATACTAATATATTACTTACAAAACATCTTCATATTTAAATAACATGTGATATTCACACTTACAATAATAAGTTAATGTACAAATAATATTTAGAATAACCAATTTGCAGTAAAATTAATTTTAAAATATCGCTAGCATAAATTAAAAAATTTATTAATATATATTGTTATTATTTAAGAAACATTTTGTAAAATGTTACATTCTGCTTTGACATTTTACAACGACTGGACAATGACTGACAATGACTGGACAACTAGTAGTCCAGTCATTTGGTAGTTTTACCTGGAAAGTTTTCCAAGAGTTTTGAAAATGGGCAATTTTATAGATTTCGATGTGCTCTTTCCAAATTTCAACTTTGCCCCCTCGTATCTTTGCCGCTCGTGCCGCCACGTTCGAAAAATGACGCCCAAAATCAGTTTTTTGGCAATATCTCCTTTCCTACTCATTTCACGAAAAAAACAATTACAAAAAAGGAAACAGAAAATTTCCTACAATTTAGGTAATTACCTTTTTTTCGTAAAATCAATAGTTTTGGCGTACGAGTGCCGCAAAGTGAAGTTCCGAATGCGTTTTGGCCAAAAAACGTATTTCCACACCACCTTGTGAGGTAGAGTAAGCAGTGTCTTTTTTTTTTTTCTCCCCGTGGTATCCCCAGTAGGCCTAATCCACGTGCATTTAACTCAGTGAGGGGCAAACTACGGCCCGCGGGCCAAATCCAGCCCGCAGATAGAATTTTGCAGGATGTTTACTTTCATAAAGTAAAACTCTTTAAATTTTCTGCTGAATGCTACAAATATTAGAAAATAACTTAAGTTAAAGATAAAAAATAAAATACCTTTGTGATACAAAACAATTCATTATGATCTATTTCCTTCTTACACTAAATAATTAGTTACAGTTAAAAACTTGCTTTTTGCCGTAAAATTAAAATTTTCTATCTCAAATCAGTAAAATGCTGTTGTGCGTGAATAAATTCAGCAGAAATTTTAAATACAGTAGAACCTCGATCTATCGTTTTTCAAGGGGTGTGTAGTAAAAAACGATGCACGGGAAAACGGCAAATCCGGGTTAAAGTCAAAATAAGAAGAAAACACCGATTCCTTCAGTATACCAAAAATACTAAATTTGTTACCACACTGTAAAAGAAACAAATTGAAATTGTGTAGGAATTAAGTGATACTTATTTTTACAAAATCAGTAATTTTACACTGGATTTTTCATTAATCTTTTAATTAAACAAAATTTTCAAGATTTACAATGTTTTGGGTTTTTTTTGTCTTTTTAAGTGTATTCATGTTTGTATATAAAAGCCATACAATTTCAAATAACCGTTATTGCGTAGGATAAACTAGGCACTAGTGTTGGCTCTGTCTCATCAGCATGAATATTATTCTCAGCTTCTTCGCAAATTATTTTCATTTTTTGCATCACATTACTTCCATTCTTAGGATACCGCACGTTGCTACTTCTAAATCAATGGATGTATAATCACTACAATTCACACCATACTCATCCCCGCTAGATGTAAGAACTCTTCACCTATACCATCATCAACCTAAGATATCATTCCAGGAAGTAATTCGATTTGTAAGCCATATTGATCCACTTCATCTTCAATTTCATTTTGATCAGAAGAAACATTTTACAACGATGAATGCGGGAAAGCGAATTTTTAACGAACGATACATGCGGATTTTGTTAACGTTATTTGAATACAGTTTGTGCAGGGACCATAGAAATAAAACGATCAATACGGGGAAGCAATGAATGCGGGAACGATAGATCGGGGTTCCACTGTAGTTTTACTTTATGAGAGTTAAATTGTGATGACGTCATTCTTGAAGGCCTACTGAAGACGTGAAAGCTTGAGGACATACCAGTTGTTAGGCTTTTTATATCTAGGAGGTGTTGGTTATATGCACGAATTGCAATGGTACCTGTGATAACTCGCAAGTTCCATTACAAGATAGTGATGAAGAGGAAGAATTGGAGACTATTTTTGAGCAAATGTATGATGAAATTGAGAACGAAGAAGATTGCGATAAAACTGATAATCCCATCGCGGCTGATGTGGAAGAAATTTCGGGCTGTGACATTTTGATCGGTACTAGAGACAAGAACTTGCAACTCCTGGTCCATCAAGAACAGCGAAGCGAAGGAGAATGCGCTAAATTTTGGATTAGTTAAATCAGGGTTGAGCAAACTTTTTTGGTCGCGGTTCAAAAATCGAAAAAAAAAAAAGTTTGGCGGGCCAAGATAAATTTTTCTAAAATTTTAAAACTAATATACAAGTATTACAATTTAAATATGTTAATGAGATGAATGAAATTGCTATTTCATTTTTAAAAGTTCCTTATATTGAGGTTCGAAGTGAGATGTACTCATTCCAAGGAATGAGACTAAATGCTCATCTGTCAGTCTACTTCTGAAAGAATTCTTTCTAAGGTTCATAGTTGAAAACACTTGTTCACATATATAAGATGAAGCAAACATAGCACTGATTTTCTGAGCGTGAGATATTAAATTTGGGAAACGACAATGATTTGTAAAACTCTGGCATATTTAGCTGCTTGAGATGATCGCTAGATTGCAACTCAATTAATTCAAGCTGCAAATCTGACCTCACTGCTTCACAATTTATGTTGAAAGGCATGGTAAAACTATCTAATTCTGTTTGAATGGCACTGAAATCTTGAAATCTGAGTTCGAACTCAAAATGCAGTTCTTTCAAGCCATCTTCATAATTCTTAAGCTTCTATTCATTTATTGAGAGTATTGAATTTAACCATGAGGAATGAGACAAGTCGTTTTTAGCTAGCTACCCAGCAAACAGATTAGATTTTAGTTTTAAAGCTTTGAGATGGGCCCAGATATCGTCGATAAATTGATTTTTCCCTTGCATCTTGACATTCAAGTTGCTCACATGACAAAGAAGATCTGTGAAAAATGCATAGTCCGAAAGCCATTCTGTATCTTCTTACATTTCGCACTCCGCAGAACATTGTCTCTCATGGAAGAAAGACACAATGTCGTCTTTCAGCTGCCAAACTCGCTCAAAAACACATCCTGCAAAATTCTATCTGCGGGCCAGATAAAACCTTCCGGCGGGCCGGATTTGGCCCGCGGACTGTAGTTTGCCCATCCCTGAGTTAAATGCACGTTAGATTAGGCCTACTGGGGACACCATGGAAAAAAGAAAAAAAAAAAAAAAACACCGCTTACTCTACCTCACGAGGTGGTGTGGAAATACGTTTTTTGGCCAAAACGCATTCGGAACTTCACTTTGCGGCGCTCGTACGCCAAAACTATTGATTTTACAAAAAAAAGATAATTACATAAATTGTAGGAAATTTTCTCTAGTTTCCTTTTTTGTAATTGTTTTTTTCGTGAAATGAGTAGGAAAGGAGATATTGCCAAAAAACTGCTTTTGGGCGCCATTTTTCGAACGTGGCGGCACGAGCAGCAAAGATACGAGGGGGCAAAGTTGAAATTCGGAAAGAGCACATTGAAATCTATAAAATTGCCCATTTTCAAAACTCCCGGAAAACTTTCCAGGTAACCCCCCTTTTTTCGACCAAATGACTGGACTATAAGTAAACTGTATACTTAAATAATTTATTGATAAAATCTGGTTGTTGTTTTTTTTTTTTCAATCTCAAATTTAAAAAATAACTGGACATTTTAAGTAAAATAAAGTATTGGTTATAATACTGAATCTGTTGAAAAGGAGCATGTGGCAGAAGCTGGTTTTGATCCTGTGTATTCTACATGGTAGACGAAAGCATTATCAAACTGGGTACTTGCCCACCTTCAGTTGCCAAAGTATAGTGTGTGCAGAGGCAATTTTGTGCCATGGCAATGTCTATACCAAGACAGATAGCAAGCCTTTGGGAATAATACCGTAAGCGGGTGTCCTTCGCCAAGCAAGATAAGTAGCCAAGTTTGAACTTTTTAAGAAAGTTCTGTAAACGTAGCGATTGTTTTGGAATTCTCTAGCAACCTGTTGGATAAGTTGAGTTCGATGTTGCTGTATTGAAAAGAAATTGCGATTGGTTGATCGATTTAACCGTAATTGAATTTATTTTGAGAAATTATGCGATTGGTTCAAGGAATTTAACTTTTAAAGCGGAAATCGAAGTTATATAAGTGGCAGTTTTTGAGTTAATGCGTCATTTTTAGTTTTGCTGTTGGGTAAGTGTAGGTGTTCCAGAGTGCTGAATGTTTTTTTTTGAGTAGCAGGCAATGACATCCAGGGTTGTATGGTATTTTGAGTGGTTTTAATTGGTTTTAAAGGTTTTGAAAATGCATCCCATGTTAATGAATTTTAGTATTTTTCAATGTTTTTAATCCTAGAAAGTGAAGATAAGGTAGTTGATTTTTTAATGGAAATGGTGTTAATACCAGTTCGGACGAGCCTTTTTTTTTGTGTGATGTTTGCGGGTGAGAGATGGTATGCTGGGCAGATAAAGGAAGGAAGCTCAGTTTTAGATTTGTATGCCAGAATAGGGAAAAAACTAAATGTCCTGGAACATTAGGCCTGTTAACAAATACTTTTTTTGAGAAAACTAAGATAAGTATTCGGGATAATTGACAATAATATTTTGTTTCATTTTGAAATTAACGATTTTGTTTACATTAAATGAAATAAATGCTTGGAGGGCGAAATTAATGAGAAGAATATGCTGCCAAAGACTGCCACGGATTATTTTTCTTTTTGTAGGGAAGTTTACGAAGTTATTGTTTCTCATGAAAGTAAGAAATGGGGTGGGCCAGATAAAACTGTTTGTTTAGATGAAACTTTTTTAACCAGACGAAAATATTCTAAGGGACATATTTATAAGACTAGCACAGTGGTGGTTTTCGTTATTTATTGTCGAGAAGACAAAGTGGGTTTTTTTTTTTTTTTTTTAAGTTGAAAATAAAAGTAAAAGGGAATTGTGGCCATAAGTGAAAGTTATGTACATCCAGATACTTCTGTTATATTCACCAATAGCACTCCACAGTATAGTGGTGTTGAGAAAAATTTAAATAAAGCACAACATAAAGTTACTAACCACTCAAAAGGGAAATTTGTTTCAAAAAAAGATCCTACCAATACAATAAATGACCTTGAAAATGAAAATAAACATTTAAAATGCATGTTAAAAGTAAGAAGCCCAAAAAATAGTTGATCAATTTATGGTGCTATATTTTTATTGCAGGATACAATTAAATATTTATGCAACAAATAGGGAAAATTTTTTTGAATGAAATAGAAAGTTTATCAAAGACCAGGTAAAGAAGGGCTGAAAATGAAGAAATTTGTAGCTCCTACTGTAGTTTCAGAGAATTTAGAAGGAGTTGTGCCTGCTAGTGGGAGTCGGGAGAATGAAAGCGAAATTGAAGGTCCAGATGATACTGATTGGGAAGAATTTTGATTTATTTTGATTTGGGGATGTTAAAGTTTTGAGTTAAAATTTTTGAGCTTTTCAAGTTTGATGTTGCTTTTTGCGGGTTTCTGTGTTAGAAGCAGATGCTTTTGACGTGTTTTTTGATACTTTTGGGATAAAAAGTTGTTGTTTTGGCAGACAGTTTGGAAATTTTTGATGTTCAAGCACAATATTTTGAGTTTTTGAATAACAGAAAATGTAGATTTTGTTGCACGGGTGGCATAAATGCACATACCCAACAGCCAAGTTTTTTTTTTTGTAGTTGTTTTTTAAAGAGAATGTTTTTGTGCAATTGAGAATGGATTTGTGGAGGTAAGTGACTTTTTTCTAGTGTATTTTGTTACGTAAAATGCTGTTTATGATGTAAAAAATTTGGCAGGGGGAAAAAGCGCCAACAGACATGTTGGCGACAGTAAAAAGTCGGCACCCGCGTACGGCATTATTCCCTTTTAAGCTTATTGTTTGTAAAAGAACACAGTATCAATTAAGAAGTAAAGATTTTGAATTTTTTTTTAGACTGGTAAATTTTGAAATTTCTAAAAACTATTTAAGTCATATAACTAACTTTTTTTTTTTTTAAAAAAGAACAATCTTACATATAGTTTCTTCTTTTGGGGAACTTTCTGGATGCTAAAAATAAAAATTTGGTTAATGATAATGAGAAGCACAAGAATGAGATTTATTACTTGTTCCAGTCTTCTTTGAAGAGATCATGAAGGGAGATTGCACAGATTGAACAATAAGCATATATACCAGCATCAGTGATAATAGATCTCAAAGGTTTAAATATATGCCGAGAAGAACTTCCTGTAATATTAACAAACATTTGAAAAATACAAAAAGATTAAAGAATATAGTACTGATTTATATACATATTATAATTTTATAAAACTAACAGGGGCATTTTGACAGCATGTGAATGCATAACATATTACATCCGAAAAATACTATATTCAAGTTGATATCACCCAAAAGTAGTAGTCTTGTGGTTTTGACAGTGTAACCAAAGGTCTTGGTATACATATGTTTTATTGCCAGTTTAATTTTGGTGCTATGGATCCCAGTCAACAGTTGCCTTCAACAATGGAATCTGCACAAGTGGTTCACATCAAACTGTGCTAGATTTTTAACCAATGAAAGGAAACTACCTCATCAAGCATTTTGCCACTACTAAGGCCCAAAAGTACTGGCCATTTAATTCTTATGGGAGCACCCAACAGGTGGCCAGCATTATCCCCTATGAAGGGACGCGCAAGTTAACATCCATGCCCAAGCAAGGATTCGAACCCGGCCCCAGGGCATGATAAAGTGGTTCTCAAGCCAATACACCACTTATGCGGCAACTGTCCAAGAACAGGACTGTAGAAAACATACTTTATTTTACAGAATTAAGTAATTAAATTGTAGCTCTCAGTTCCACAGTTTAGGAGAGGATACTGGTTCCATAGTACCTGGAGTTTTGAGAGACTCAAAAAGCTGTGAAATTGTTTTTTAAAAATAATACCATTATAAAAAATAATTCATCATACATTTTAATCTCTAAAGTTCATAGCTAGCCAAAATTTTTTCCAAATAACTTGATTCCATCTCACAACAGACTTATGAAAAGATTGCGCCAACACACAAAAAAAATCCTGCAGGTGAGGATATTTCAACTTATCTCTATTCTAAAAAAAAGTAAAGGCCGCTGTCGCTGGTGCTGTCAAAAGCTTGTTGTCGTATCTCCTCCTAAACCGTGGGGATTTGAGTTTCGACTAAGGTGCCCACAGATTCAAAAAATTCCGAGGAACCTGCTAAGCTGAGTTAAATTTTGAAAATCGAATTATTTTAGAAGATATTAATAAAAAACTGAAAAAATAAACAGAATGGTTGCCAGATTTGGCATAAAATCATTCATTCCTTTGCAACAAAGCGTTTCCAAGTATCTAGAATCGCGTGAAATTTACAAACATGAGTTAGAATTACGCCCATTTTACGCCAAAATAAAAACTATCTTTCTTCTATATTAATAAAACAATGTGTAAACTGTTAGTTAGTTTGTTTGAATGTGTCTCGCGGTGATTGTAGACCTACCAAATTTTGTACGGAAATTTTCCATGACAGTTCCCGACACACCTCGAAGCGATTTTTTCAAAATTCGAATTATTTTAGGAGATATCGATAAAAAACGTATTGCAAAAGGCTAACTTTTGCTTTCCGCCATTTCATAATTGTAACCCCACAGTGGAAAAAAGCGCCATTTAAGCTTATCTAGGTTGCCACATTCGGCAAGTTTATTAAATGATTCAGACTCTTGAAGTAAAAATAAAAAAATTACGATTTTTTTTGTGTCTAGATTATTTGTAAGGCTGTTCTTAAATTAAAATATCGTGTGCATGGGAAATCAGAACAGGAATGAAATGTTTTATACTCAAAAGAAAAATAGTATTTAGAAATTTTCTGAGACTAAAATGTGCGACTTTTTAATTTGGCGAAAAATTAAACGGTTTTGTGCAATTTTAAGGAGATTATTCTAATGCTTGTCGCAATTTATCGTCTGCTGAATACACCTGAGAATAAGGTTTTGAAATTTTCATTCAGTTGGAATTGTGCATTTTTCTGTGCAGATTTTCTCCATCTATTAATGACTATGTCATTTTATCTCTCACCCACTTTATTGAAAATTGTATGAAAAACGTGTCCCAAAAATGCGACATAAAAGTATGCCACATAATTTTACATATATTTAAATACTATTAGTTCACAACAGCTTTAATCTATTATTACAATATTTCGTAAGCTGTAGAATAAGCATCACCTGTTTTTTTTCTATAAATAGGTTACAATAATATGAAATAAGTAACTCAAAATGTGTTACACAAAGTTGACAATTTTCAAATAGTAAGTTCGCTTAGACAACAGGAGTTTAGAATTAGCGATTATTCATTTTTCCAAAACAGAATAACTAATATCTTGAAAATGAAAAATAATTAAAATGCAGATTATTTTAAAGCCGGTTCGGTCCAGCTGGATTATTTGCTACCAGTAGAAATATTTGGCAGCGTTAACTATGCCATTATAGCAGTTATAGTACACTTTGGATATTTGCTAGCACGACGAGATGGTATAATTCGTGGTGCTAAGTACGCCAATCTGCAAACGATTATATAAATGAAAATATGGATAACGGTTTTCTGGTAACCTTAAATGAAGAGTAATTATAGGTTGTGAGCATGTGTAAATCGCCAAATAACGAAAAGTCGTCATTGGTGGCAGGCTATCCTATCTGTTCCGTAGCTTTTATTAACTTTACATGTACGCAAGTCACCAAATAATGAAAAATCGCCATGGCTGGCAAATTTGCAAGGTGTACATTATTAAAAATACAGCTGAAACCGATTTTCTGATTTTATTTACTTTAGCTCCTAATTAATATAACTTTTGAATGGCAATACTAAATATCATTGTATTTCTGAGGAGTGCAAATAATTTTTCCAGCGATTATAAACGGAGTCCGCACTCCAGGTGGAGTATAGCTCAGGACCCGTACAACACGGATTCCCATAACAAAATATCTTCCGTGTTATGAGAGGGAGGGGCCTACTGTAGTGTGAAGTTTAAATTTTTATGTACCAATGAACATGCAAGAACCAAGCAATGTGTAGCTCAGTAACATTCTATCTGATCCAATCTTCAGGTTTTGTCTGTTGAAATTATGTCTTTTTTACGAATAAGCCTTATTAGAGGCCGAATGCCTCATACGAAAAGCGAGCGTAGCGAGTCTGGGGGCCTTGGCCCCTAGTATATTACAAATACCAGTATTATTGCTCTGTATTTTAATTTTAAACACAGAATTTCATATGCCAAAGTTGACATTACTACATATATTTTGAAAACTTTATGTAATCAAAATTTATGAATTGCATTCCTTCTTGAAAGATAAAACGGAGAGGGGGGGGGGGGGGAATTCGCATTTGTTTACCTATGCAAAATAACAAACGCTATGGGCAACTGCATAAAGTGAAGGTACGGTTCCATAAACCTTACTCTCCCAGAATTTAAATTAACATAGAAAGAAATGCTAGATAAATTTTAATCGATAAAGGTCTTGATTAATGCTAGAGTTAAAATTTGTATTTTCTATGATGCCTTATTACAATAAGTGCATAAACATGTCCTCTAACAAATTATGAATATTCAAATTTACTACAAACTTTAACAATCAGGAAAAGAAGTAAGACCGATGCAATAAATTAAGTAGAAAGGCAATCTTTACAGAAAGATAGATAAATTTTATGAAAACAAGATTCCAAAAATACCACCTCTAGCAGACGTTTCCAAATTATAATCCGTGGCCATAATCGAGTTGAAGAGAACTTTCTCTGGACAAAATACATCTCATTTTGACTCCTTGGCTGTGTTCAGCAAGACTTCTAAAATATGAGCGAATCATGGGTGCATTCGTAAACGACAAACTCATTGCACGAGTTTTCATTTGAAAACTGGAATGCGTGTGTTTATAAGGTGACCAACCAATCGTCCCCATTTTCAGGGCATTTTTCAAATTGCCCCCAAAATATAAAACAGAAATTAGAGAAAATTTTTAATTAGTACATTGTTTTTTAATTAAATTACTGTTAATTACTACATTAATAATAAATGTTCCCAGTTTTGTTTCAGAATCGGGGACATGTCCCCGATTCTAAGATCGGTTTGTTTACTTCGCCAGCTGTTTAAAATGGCATACAAACTATGAAGTGCCTTGGTCTGTTTTTCCGATAAACAAGTGTAATATATCGTTAGAAAGATAAAAGTTTAAAGTGTTTAATCGAATTTTAAAAAATCGATATTTTGACTGAATTTCACCTACCTGGTCCCCCTTAAGATTATGTCATTTGAAAAACAGAATCAAAATTGTAGATTAGGTAAGAAAAAATTATGTAAGGCATATTTTTACATGGCAGTCAATGGGTGCGTCCGAAGCTATCCATTTCATTTAAAGGCCACATTCGTAAACGCCAAACGAGCCTCCTGCAACGAGTTTCTATCTAAGATGTTCGTAAAGGAAATTGAGTGCATTCAGTTTAAAAACTAGAGCGTTCGTATACAAAACTGAGTGCGATTAGTTTCAAACGAAGTAAACTGAAAGCGGAGCAGGTTCGTTCAGTTGTTTAGAAGATACACTTGCTGCACGTTGTTGCTGTTTTCAAATGGCGTCCGTTGTTATGGAAAATTATATTGTTGTGAAGAGTATTTTACGTTTGCTAAAGCTGCAAATATTATATTTTCGAGGAGGAAATTCATGCATACGTTAGAAAATGCTACGAAGATACATAATTTTTCAAAGGTAAGCATTTTCTTGTATTTTTCAATTTAGTAAATTCAAAAATGCATGTTTTAGCGTTGAGATTGAAGTTGATTTAACCCATTTGTGCCTGGATATTTTTGCGACTTTCTTCGATTTTTACTGATAACAGAAATAATAGATAAATTTCTGATGTCAACTTCTTGATCAATTGATGATTTCTTTTAAAATCATTATGCATAAAAATCGAAATATCAGCATCCTACTTGGTCATGTTAAAATATTTTGTAGAGTTGAGGTTCAATACTCGTTAATAAAGGCTAAGAAAAAATAAAAAACATTTTCGAGTGATAGCGAAAATACCGTTCCAAAAAAGGGACACTAGGCATAAATGGGTTAAACCGAAATTTGAACTTCATTTGCTAAATACGTTTGAAAAAATGAAGTTTGAGTTGAAATTTCTAAATTTTGATCTGTGCTTTTCAATTATGGCCACTCTTTCTCTTAAAAATCATGTTGATTTTATATTGATTATGTGCTAAAAACTCTCCTCAGCAAAACTAACGCATTCGCGAATTCTAAACAAACACGTCTCCTAGGCAACGAAACTCTGAAGTTGTTCGTAAAGTCAAAAGAAACTGATCACCACTGACAGCACTAAACACAAGCATTTCCAGTTTTCTTAGGAAAACTAGATTGTCGTTTACGAATGCATCCAAAATGAGGGAAACGCAGAAATCTAAAAAACAAAAAGTTAATTTTTTATCGAAAAAGTCTCTAAATTTCAGAGGGCAGTTTCCCTAAGGCTCTTCTTTGCCTAAATCTTTTTGTAATTGTATAAAATTTACATTGAATTTTTAAAATTCACTAACCATTCAATATTTCTTTAAATTCATAAAGGTATTTTCAGATCATTCCAAATTAGCTTAATCCTCCGCAGAACGACATCTGTCGGCTAATACAGTGTGTCCTAAAAGTTTCTGTACTTACACCAACTTAACGAATTCGTTGACCGTGATATTTTATCTCCTGCTTTTCATTTCATCAATTCTGCATTTTTTAACACTTTCCAACAAGGTTGAAAAGTGTTTAATGATTTCGGTTTGTCTGTCTGTCTGTCCGTGCTCTAATTCGCGTAAATATGCATCGATTTCTATGAAATTTATATATGTTGTTCTTATCTACAGTACCATGTACCTATTGAAAATGGTCTATGCAGCATTTATAGTTTTCCTACAGGGGCACTCAAAATATTCCTAATACATTGCGCTCTATGGAAAGTTATTCTTGAAAGTGTATCATCCTACTATATAGTTACGCTGATCCCTGACCTCAAGTCTTCAAGATAAAACTTTTTCCGCCATTACTGCAAAAAGATTGCAAAGTTAACACAAAAAGCCTAATAACATCTACACCGTTTATACGATCCGCTTGAAATTTTTCATAATTATACAGAAAACAATCTGCGATACTTTAAAAATCTGAAAATCCACCCGTTGCCTCACTTTTAAGCGATGTTTCGCTATTTTTAGCTCCATTTTATTTCCGAGCGTAAAAAAGTTAATCATTTGCTTGACAAAATTAGCTATCGCAACTCATATTGACGTCACACTTAACAAGCTTTTTCCAAATTTATAAGTTTATTATTTATAAGCGTAGGATAATGTCCAAAACGCTGCTGCACTGGAAAAAAAATATTTATTTATTTATCTATTTATTTATTTTTAAATAAAATGATTTCCGGGCGGATGTTCACGGTGAAAGGAAATCGTTCGAATGGGAAAAGTTTCCGCACGCTCCCAGAAGAGCATGAAATTCGATTGAGTTTATATAATAAAAAATTGAATATGGAGTTATTTATTTTGGGTGGACGAAGATTAAATATATTAAGTGTAGACACCTTTTCGTCAATTTTTTTTTTTTTTTTCCTAGCGCCCGTTGCAATTGCCCCCACAACGGGCTTTGACTTTTAGTGTTTTAGAGATATTATGCTATTTGAAATGAAACAAAATTGATATATGTTGTTAAGGATTACAAGATGAAGCTTTCAAACGAAAATAGTGTCTGTATAGTTAAATAGTTCTTCTTCAAGAGCACTCAAAATATTCTTACAGGGACTATCAACAAAATTTGCGGCCTTTAAGCGGTCAATTTTTTTACCGAAATGCTTTCAAAACAGGCATATTTTGAAAGTCATATGATGAAATATTCCCGCTCTCTCGCTAGGAAGGAAAACCCGGATGAAAAACATTTCAGTTATATTGACAAGCCCCCCCCATATTCTTCAGAATGCGTGCAATTTATTTATACTACAACAATGAACGTTTTGTAGCCTTTTCTACAAAATAATGTTATCGATAAAGTTGGAATAAACATTTTTAGCATAAAATAAAAATCGAGCAAAAATAAGAATAAATAAGGTGAATTTTTAAACATGCATCATCACTTTATCTTTGCCTATTTTTCTCGAGCCCCACTGGTTGAGAACAAGGGGTGTATTGATTTAACACATAACTAGACGAGGGTTATCTGCTTATGGTAGGGGGGCTGCCTTTTTTAGGAGGACTTTTTAAGGGGGTTATAACGACAATTTACTTAAGTTACCTTCTGAAAAAACCACCCCAAACGCCAGATCGCTAGAACAACAGCCTTGCGATAGGCCAGATCCCTGGATAATCAGCGCTTACAATGTTCAGGGTTTTATACATTTGGCCATGATGCATCCAACAATGCTCAGTACGTAACAATGATAGTTTAGAAACATCGAGGCTGTAACAAAGCTACAACAAAGAAATGCTTATATAGAGCGTCAAAGCTACTATAAGTGCCGTGAATTGCGGCGGTAGCTGGTGGGGTCGTGGTCGGGTGGCATGCCTTCCGCATGATTCATTGTCACTGTCAAGCCCGATGCGAAGGACTAGCTAGCGGCTATCTTGGGGCATTGGGGCTCAGGCCTCTCGATGCCGGCAGGGGACAAGAGAACCGTTCTGTTAGTATTCCATTGAGCTGCAGAGTGGTGGAACATACATGACCTGATCACGA
>JAWZYV010015605.1:0-51796 GCA_038373885.1 Cheiracanthium punctorium
TTGTGTACGACCCTCCCGCCCCTACAAAACAATTCCCAATTAGTTAAAATGTGCCCCATACATGAAGTGACGTACAAAATTTGAGAATTATACCTGAAAAAGTGTCAGAGATATGAATATAAATATAAAGCTGACTTAAACCGCTTTTCCATGACTCTCAAGGGAAAAAAATCACGTCGAATGATCGCATTTCAGGGGCCGTACAGAAATCACGAAAGAAAATCTTTTTTCCACTCTTGCAGTAAAAGTTCATATTCAAAATAATGTTTAGCCCCCGATCATGTTTCTTTAAAGATATCTCTGCAACGTTGTATGATGAAAGGCTCAAGTTTGGTACTTCACTGTATCACCGTACGGGGCACATTTTACTGACTGGTTTTTGTACGGGGGGGTCGTATAAAAATTTAAAAATTGCAACTTTTTGTAAATAAACGAGATAATATATTTCTTAAAGGAGTCTTATTTCCGACGTCATTTTGAACATTTTTTTTTCAATTTTCACCGCCCACTTATCTCTAACAGATAAAGAATTAAAGCCCGTTACCACCTTTTTGGGGACAGCCTGTTTATATATTTAAAGCGACTGCATAAAAGTAGAAAAATTAAAATAATTTACGTCATTCTAACCGTATAATAACGTTTGAATAATAAAAAAAAAAACTGGAGTGACTCCACTCGACTTCCCGAACACTTACGATTAAAATCATTACCAAGCATTTAAATAAATTTTAATCGATGAAGAATTCAAACATATACACCAAATTGAAGCTCAATCGAAGTCGCTGTTTAAACGCTAGGGCACTTTCAAGAATTCCCCCCCCATAGGCCATAATGTAAAACAAATCTTTGTCGTAGCCCCATAGAAAAATTATAAGTCCTATACACATCAAAATCAATACCGGTCTTACGATGGTGGTTTACAACATGTATACCCAATTTGAGCTCAATCGAATGTACCGTTTAAACGCTAGCGCACTTTCGAGAATTCTCCCCCATAGGCCACAATGTAAAAGAAATCTTTGTCGTAGCCCTGTAGAAAAACTATAAGTCTTATACACATCAAAATCAATACCGGTCTTAGGATGGTGGTTTATAACATATATACCCAATTTGATCTCAATCGAAAGCCCTGTTTAGGAGCTATGATGTTCACTCACATACATACATATACATACATCTCGTAAAAATAGCATAAATGAATTCAGAAGACCTCAAAACGTGTCAATGCACCCAAATCTCGAAATCGAAATTTTTCATGATTACAATACTTTCCTTACGTGGTACATGTTCGGAAAGTAATAATAGGGGTGTAGTTGATCTGGAACGCTCCTGCACTGCTTTTCAGGTTCAGTAATAAGTATATATGTTATCGTGTTACATTACGTTTCTCACGTCATGTTTGTTTCACGTACACTAAAGATGTCGTATCCGTAACACGTTTCATCGCATAAAAAAATAATTTCACAAAAATGAGTTAAACGCATGCAACTTAATAAGTTCTAAAAAATTGGAGTGATTCAGTTTCTTCCACCAGCTAACAATAAGACAAACACAGTAAGACAAACGTCAAAGCATTCCGGCGTTACTTAATTTACACACTTTTACTTAATTTACACGTCCCATTGTGGCCCAGTCGCTATGCTCCGTTTATATAAGAACTCGGAAAGTGAAGCAGCACCGGCTTGGGCAGTGCTTGGGAGGGTGAAAAACCACGCTCGTCTGGACTACTATATGCTAATTCTGAAACTGGCAAGCCAGGTGCTGGGTCTCTCATTTGGAATTGTTTCAAAATTATAAGACCACTCATAGGGAACAACGTTGGAATGCCTAATAGGCGTACCCTTAATGAAATGACAAGCATCTGCCTACCAAGTGGTCAAGCGTACCGTAGGCTGCTAATCCGGTTATTAGAAAGGGAAAAAAAACTTAATTGACTTTTTCTCACCCGTCTAATATTAGACTTTTTTTTTAATTTAACAGTACATAACAACTCACTATACATATACCTACACTGTAAAAAAAATTTCCGTGAAAATACGGAAAAAGTACTGGCAGCTCAGACGCCAGTACTTTTTCCGTATATTTACGGAATTTTATTTCTGTAAATTCCTGGACAGTTTCCGTTATTTTCAAAATTCCGTTTTAAGGGTTTTCCGTTATTTACTGCATAATTTCCGTGAAATAACAAAATTCTGTATTTTGATTTTTCCGTTTTTTTACAGGATATTCTTCGGTATAATAACATATTTCAGTATTCTAAATCTTCCGTTTTTTACCGGATAAATTTTGTGAAATTAATAATTTCCGTATTTTGCTTTTTCCGTTTTTTCACAGATTGAACGGTATTTGAAAGGACTTCCGTATTTTATTTTTTCCGTTTTTGAACGGGACATTTTTCAGCATTGTAACGTATTTTGGTTATTTACCTTTTCCGTTATTATCAGGGTAATTTCCTAGGTCTATAAAGTTTCCGTATTTCAATTTTTCCGTTATTTAACAGAAAGTTGTAACAGTTTTGTTGTATTGTACAGTTATATGCAGTACATACAGTGCATCGTTAAGTATCAATATTATTAATACATAACGGAAAAGATAGTCACAAAAATTAGAGTAACATTGCTGGAGTTAACGTTTTGCTAATGAATGACAACACAAATTTTACTGATATAAAATTGACCTCTGATGCCTAAATTAACACATTAACTTTTAATTATTGACAAATAATAAATTTGCTGACATAATACATTATGTCACATTAACAAAAATATCAAATATTTTGGTAATGTGACATTATTATTTAAAATATCAATTTTTTTTAATTTAAACAATTTTTTTTTGTATTATCTTTGGTTATCTTTTTCTCTAAATTTCCTATATATTATTATACAGTTATGTATTTTGAAGACTTCGGGAAAATCCCGTCAAACAATCGTTTCCATATCTAAGTAGAAAAAATTATTTGACAATATACTCATAAATTGACCATAATGTACAATTTGACAATATACTGATTTAGAAACGTGATATCTTAAACATCCATAAGATAACATGTTTCTGTATTCCTCTCAACAAAATACTTTCTGAAACGTTACACAATTAACATCTTTCTGTTCATTTAATTTTTTATTTTATTTCAATATTTTTATTTTATTTCAATTTTTGTATGTATGTTTTTTTTTCCCAGGATCAGTTTTCTTAGAAAAATAATTAATTATATAAGCTCATTGTAAAAAAAAAAAAAAAAAAAAAAAAACTGATTTGGAGAATGTTAGGGGAACACTGTTATAAATCAGGTGCTACTTACGAGTAAATTTGTATCCTCCACTGAATATTATTAAAATAATGCAATTAGAACCATAATTTCTAAACATTATTAAAAACAGCAAACCCTTGAAAAAAAATAAAAGTGAAATTTAGAAGAACGTTGATTTTATGAGAATATTGCTTACACTTTGAATTTAAATTTTTGATTTCTTTCTTTTTTGTACGAGACAAACATTTTAAGAGTTATGTACTATATATAAATAGGAACTTTTATTTCTTCTGTGTACATAAATTCCACATAGCATTATAAATTATAATTCAGTAACCTAGCAGGCTATTTGCAGGACCCTAAAATAGTGTAACGTATAGGAGCCAACTGTTCTCAGATTTTTCTTGCCGTCATAGTATGCATAATGTATAAATCGTATACATATATACCTTTTGCAAGTACAGTGAAATTCTCCCAATCCGGACACCTCTCAAAGTCGGGCAATATCTGAGGTAAAGACGCAGCCAAAAGGTTGGCTCAAAGAGCCCGGGCGACTTTCGAAATTTGAATTTTTGTTAGCAAACTGATAATAATCAAGCCTTTTTGTGAGAATTTTTACTTTTCCACTTTGAGCCACCCCACCCCCCAATTTTTTTTCTATCTACGTTCCTGGTCTATGGAAAACACATGAGCCGGATTTGCTCTCTTTTTTTTTTAAATAAATAGAACAATAAAAAACTATTCTACTTTCCCCAATGAAAACCCTATATCCTTTAACGACTGCTCACAATTAGTAAACTTTCCTAAAAACGAAGATAATAGATATAAATAATTCACTAATGCGTGCAAAGTAAATTCATTGCAATTTTAATTGGTAGAATTCATATGTTGAACCATTGTTCTGCTATAAAAGAGAGCAAATATTAATTAATATATATTAGTATATTACCAATATATATTAATACAAGGGGAAGTAATTAGATTTATTTTGTTCATACAGATAATAGAATTCTAAATCAAATTTGAAATTATTGTATTCAGCTTAAACCTATCTACAGTAATTAAACATAAGTTAAATTGTCTTATATCAACGATGAATATTGCTTCATTTTGTATCAATATTATTGAAAGATAAAAATTACAAAAATTAGAGTGACATTCCTGGAGTTAAAGTTTTGCCAATGAGTGGCAACACAACTGATATCTACTGATATAAATTGCTTTCTGATATCTAAATTTTAAGCACATTAACAAAAAACATCAAATATTTAATTTTAAAAATCTTTTTTGGTACTATATTTTTTTCTCTAAAATGATAGTGTGTATAATGCAATTATTAAACTTGTAGCATACACACAAAAACAATTCCGAATAATAAGACTTATTCGAATTGTATTATTTTATAAAAATGTTGTGCTGACAAATCTACTGTCATAAAAAAAAATCCATCATGAGAAAAAAAAAACAGAGAGTAAACATACAATTCAAAATAACAGAAATTTATTGTAAGACATTATTAAATAACAAGAAATTACAATTTTAAGATTTTATATTGGATTAAATTACTAATTTTAAATTTTTGGGGTTCACAGCATTTTTAGTTTTTTCTTTCCATACTTCGTTCCTCTATCAGGATTTATATCCTCTAAGCATCTGCAAAAGAAAATATATCTTACATTTCAAGAAGAAAAAAATATTATACACTTCAATTACAAATGAAATTAAAACAGCAGTAGTATCTCTCTTATAAGTACATTATTATCTGACATATATGTTGTAATGTGGTTATAGATTCTGATAATACTGTTGCCTGTACTAATATTTGCTGTTGACTGTACTTAAATACATTTCATATAGCGTAATTCCAATGCATTTAATAAAATTTACTCCAAACGTAGATATATCTTTATGATTAGATTAAATTAAAATTACTGAACAATATTAGTATATTGATTTTAAACTGATGGTTATATTGATATCAAAGGCAAATTTTAATTTCAAGAACTTAAAAAATTTTAGAGTAATTTTTTGTAACTGTATTAAATTTAGAAAAAATTGTTTAGCGAAATGACTGCCACATATACAGACGTCCCAAAAAGATTGAAACGCTCTTTACTTTTATTCTCGTTAAAGATAAGTGATCAGTGTAAATTGAAAAAAAAAATGTTTAAAATAAAGTAGGAATTAAGGTTACTTTAATGAAATATTCCTATCATTCATTTTCAAAAAGTTACAAATTTTAATTTTGGCTCTTACACAAATTCCGTCAATCAGAAAATTGTTGTGTTTAATTTGGAGATATCATTTTAAAAAACCGCATATCTGTATAACTGTATCTTTAAAATGTACTGAATCACGTTGAAAGAAAAAATCTGACTTATGCCACTTTTCCGTAAAATAGAGACCATAAACTGACGGTAAAAATTTTATGATCAAAAATATGCTAATGTGTGTCGACAATTTTTACCACATGAATCTAAATGAAGTATGGCACAGAGATCCTATAAAGCAGTCGTACTCTTTATGGGGGCCCATGAGCTGTATATGGCTAATATCATCCAGTTCTATCTTTTTTTGTGATACGTCAAAAAATATCATTTCCCCTGTGATAGATGGTCCCCATTCACAGTATTAGGGACTCACAGTGTTGGACAAACATAACTTCTTCAGTTTTAAAAATACAGATGTGCGGTTTTTTAAAATCATTCTTATGTGAGTCGAATAATATTTTTCTAATTCAAAAAGTGCAACATTTTGAAGATTGGTGAGCGTTATAATTACAATTTTGTAAACTTATTACTTTATTTTCTACCTTAATTTAAACATTTTTGTAATTTACACCACTTACTTTTATTGCTAAAAAAATAAAGCGTGTTTCAATCTTTTTGACACATCCTTTATAATGCTTTGTTTCTTAATTTTTAAACAGAGTAATTACATAAAATAAAAATATACATGGAAATACGTTTGCCTTGTTAATTGGTGTAAATTAAGTAATTTTAAATCACAATAAAGCAATAAATTCATTATACTGCAAAGTGAAAAAGAAGAAAAACGTTTCTTTAAACTTAGGGGACAAACTGTAAATTGATAAAAGTTAAATAATGATCTATTTATTTGAAAAGACAATTAAACGCCTTCAAATTCGTGAAATTAAAATTTTACTTACCGAAACTTACACTTAGAGATATGATTTTATCTTTTTAGTTTTGGTTCTTAGACACTAAGCAACATATTCTAAATATTAGTGATAGGAAAAGAGGGACCACATAAAAATTAAATTTCGTATTTTAATATACCGTACTTTGTGAAAAATTGCAGTGACGTGTTTATTAATTTTCAGAAAACGAATGAGATTAATACAGGAATTAATTAGTATTCATGGTATCAGATTCTTGAAAGCTAAATAATAAGTTAATTATTCTACAAATGAATGCTATCGAGCTAGGAAAAAAGGGGGTAAATTAAAAAAAGAATAATAATAATAATAAATGGAGTAATAACGCATATGAAAAAATAATCTTGATGTTGTCAATCCATGCTTCCAGTGTACATTTAGGGCAACAAATTAGCTTATTCATGTTGTAAAATATCCCTGTGATATGCATACTACTAAGCATAGAAAATTACACAAACTACACTTATGATGAATATATAAAAGGAAAAGAAAGAAAAAAGGCACCATTTACCGTTGTATAAATTCCAATTATAGGGGTATTCTTGAAACAGCACCGACGAAATTTTTTGTCCGCTTTACTGGAACCTTGTCCATGAAAATGATGAAGTCGCTTGCTGCAAAAAATTGAACCACCTGACTGAAATAAATATTTAATTAAAATTAATGTTTTGTTAGAACGAATACAATAAATTTTTATATGAAATTTATAAATCTGAAAGTCAATAAACAAATTATAAATAAACAAGTTTATTTTTCTCACAGTTGATAACTACCAAAGTTTTGGGCTGATTGGCCCTAATAAGCGTACAAATATACTTGTTAAATAGTCCACAGGGGAAACGATCAACATTTACTCACACAAATTCCTATAAGGTTAGCGCTCGGTTTTCTCTCTGTAAATCAGCTGACTACTTGTTTGTATGCTTTTTGAGTGCTAAACCCTACCACGAAGACACTATACAGAATTTGTGCTTTCAATATGTAATGGTAACCATGGTACCTATGTGAATCACGTGTATATACTCATTTACTTTATTAACAATACAGTCATCACGTTATTATGTAAGTTTTAAGATCGTTCAGACAACACGATGTCTATACTACTTAGCGGATATAAAAACGTAAGCATCAAATTTAATTTGTTTCAAATAACTTACTTTGGCAATCTAAATAATGAGTCCATCTGTTATGTGTCCCGCTTTTTCAGGCAAATACAAAAGGACTGCTTAAAAAAAAAAAAAAAAAAAAAAAAAAAAAAATGTGTGTGTGGGTTTATAGCAAAGCTAGCGACTCGAGGGCTAACTACAAAGGGGGATGCCTCGGGTCGAAAGGGGCTCATTTTAGAGGGTTCCTATAAATATAACAGGAATTTCCACTAAATTTTCTATCTAGAAAAGGGGAAAAAGGAGCATTTCTGACGAAAAAAGGGAACCATTTTATATAGCAATTGTTTTTAAAGAAGGGAATGAAATTTAAAAAAAATCTTGCACTATATTAAGTTGGCTCCAATTTTACAACTCCTAATTATCATAGAAACTCCATTTAAAGTGTCTATAGAAAGTAAACAGGTTTGCCCTTTCTTATCAATGTAAACATGAGTAAATTTTTATAAATTTTACGTTTTAAAGTTCATCATTATGACTATACAAAAATTTCACATTTCAAAAAGTATATTTTTAAAAAATTCTTTAAAATTATATGATATTCTTCTATTTATTGTTAACAATATCTGGAAAGTTTTCATTCTGGGATTACCATGGGTTTATCGAGTAATAAAAATTTAAAGAAAATTGCTATCAATCTCGATTTACTAACACGAAAAAAAAAATTTTTATATTTTTAAAATAAAAAGTACAACTTTTAACGTTAATATAAGAATTTTGAGAGAGAAAAAAATAATGTTTTTCAACACTTTAATTGGGGGTTACACACAAGTAAATGTCTCTCTCTCCCCCGCCCCCACCCCCCAATTAAAAAAAAATGATTTTACTAAAACAATTCTTTGTTTTTAAAAATTCAAGAGCAGTTGTATCCAAATTTTTTTTTTGCTGGGAGGGTTTTAGTTGGGGGTGTCTTATCAGAAGCTAGAGAAGAGGGGGAGAGTGCTACTCCACACCTTATAAATAGGAATTTTCAGAATTTGTTCGAACAAAATTACCATTTTTTAATTAAGTATTGTAGAAAAAAAAATCACTTGTTTCATAAAATGCTCTCCAACTTAATTCCAAATGCGTTTACAACTATTCCTTAATTGTCAAATTGTCAATTTTTTTTTGTTTTTAAATAATAACATTTTTTCAGGAAAAAAACATAGAAATAATAATTACAGTAAGATGTTATTTTTTATGTTGCATGCACATTGCTTAACTATTAAGTAAAATACTTTCAAGTGTTAACCTTTAATTGATGGGTAATTTTTTAAAATATTTATGAAAATATTTTGAAATTTTAAATTTCAAGGCTAGTTAAGGAAAACGTACAACTTGCAGATTCGGCAACAAAGTAAAATTAAAAAGAAAGTAAAAACCATTGTGTGCTATTCGTTTTATTCTCAAAATTTATTGGATGCAAATAGCATTTTTTTATCATATAATTTAATGGTGTAGATAAATGATGGGCGCTCTACGGTTATGTGGATGGAGAACGTATACTTTAATTATCATCTGTAAATATGGATAAACATCCAGAACACATGAGCAAAACACCAAAAATTAGCAAAGGTTACCTTTAAATTAAAATATTGCTTGATATTAAACTAAAAGAAATAAATCATATGACATTTTTTTTCATAAAACTTTTTTCTACCTCTCTTCTTCTTTTCATATATTGTTTTCCAACAGGAAAAGTTTATAACCTCTCAAAGCAAGAAATGGATAGTGCTATCAGAAGTTGTTAAAAAAAAAAAAAAAAAAAAAAAACTTTTGTATACATCTTTGGAAGCAATACATATTGCCGTTATGAAATGAGTAAATTTAAGTTCATTCTTTAATTTCATCATGATCTTATTGCAATCCGTATCCTTTTAAGATCAATCCTCTGAAACTCTGTTGAAATCTTCATAGCCAAAATTTTAAAAGAGCCTTGACCTTATTATAAAATGTGTTGGGTTTCAAATTATGAGAATCTCGGACTCATTCACATGTCAAAATAACACAAATCCCACAACTTGACTAAATAAAATTTGGACTCAATTGCTCTTGAATTTTTAAATTGTTAAAATTTTACACTTTATAAAAATTCAAGAGCGCAATTGAGGTCTCAAATATATTATTTAGTCAAGTTTGTGGGTTTGTTTATTTGACATGGAATGAGCCCTCAGAGATCTCTAATTTGAAAACCACAACACAAGATTTATACCAAAAGGTCAAGGCTCATTTTAAATTTTTCGGCTATGAAGAATTTCAACCAGAGTTTCAGAGATTGAAGTCTTAAAAAGGATCTACGGATTGCAATAAGGCATGATTGAAATTAAAGAATGAACTTAAATTATCTCATTGTCTACACGGGCAATATGTATTGCTTCACAAAGATGTATACAAAGTTTTTTTTTTTTTTTGTTTTTTATTTTTTAACAACTTCTGATAGTCAGACTATCCCATTTCTTGCTTTGAGAGGTTTATAAACTTTTCCTGTTGGAAAACAATATATGAAAAGAAGTAAGAGCGGTAGAAAAAGTTTTATGTGAAAAAAAATGTCATATGATTTATTTCTGTTTTAGTTTAATATTCAAGCAATAAATTTTAATTTAAAGGTACCTTTGCTAATTTTTGGTGTTTTGCCATGGTGTTCTGGATGTTTATCCATATACAGATGAAATTAAAAGTAAACTTTCTCCATCCACATAATCTATCCCCTCGATTTTATTACCATTAATTATATGAGTAAAAGAAGATGCTATTGATCCAATAAATTTGAGAAAAAAAAATACACAATGGTTACTTTCTTTTATAATTTTACTTTGTGCATATCTGCAGTGTTGTAAAGTTTTCCTTATACAATGAAAATTTAAAATTCAATATCGTTTAAAAATAGACACACATCAATTAAAGGTAACACTGAGTATTTACTTAATAGTTAAGAATTGTGCATGCAACATAAAAATAACATCTTACTGTAATTATTGTATTTCTATTTTTTTTCCTGAAAATGTTATTATTTAAAAATTGACAATTAAAGGAGATAGTTGGAACGCATTGGATTAGTGGGAAAGCTTTTATGAAACAATGATTTTTTTTAAAAATACTTAATTAGAAAATGGCCAATTTGTGTTAGTCGCAAATTCTTGAAAAAATTCCTATTTATAAGGGTGGAGGCCTCTCCCCCCTCTTCCTACTTTGAATGCACCCCAATTAAAACCCCCAGCAAAAAAAAAATTTGGATACAACTGCTACTCCTTGAAAATTTTTAAAAACAAATTAATTGTTTTGTAGTCTCAAATCAATGCTTTTTAATTGGGCGAGGTGGGGGCGGGGAGACGAGAGGACATTTTAATTGTGTGTACCCAATCTAAAGTGGTTTGAAAACTATTATTTTTTTCTCTCTCAAAATTCTTATATATAAGTTATAAAGTGTAATTTGCTATCTTTTAAAATATTTAAAATATGTTTTTTTTTTCGTGTTATTAAAATCGAGATGATAGCAATTTTTTAAATTTATTACTCGGAAACCACATGGTAAACAGAATGAAACTTTCAGATATTGTTACTACATCCATAAATAGAGACAGAATAACATAATAATTTCGTAAAACATTCTTTTTAAAATTATACTTTTGAAATTTGAAAGCTTTAAATTATTCAAAATGATGAACTTTAAACTAAAATTAAAAAATTACTCATGTTAGTGCATATGATAGATAAGGGCAACCTGTTTTATCTGCTATAGACATCTTAATGGAGTTTCTATGGATCGCTATTTAGGAGTTTAAATTGGATAGCCAATCAATATATAGTGCAAGAATTTTTTAAATTTCCATTCCTCTTTAAAAACAATTGTTATAAAATGGTCCTTTTTCGTCAAGGAAATGCTCCTTTTTCCCTTTTCTAGATAGAAAATTTAGTGGAATTCCTTGTTATATTATAGAACCCTCTAAAATGCCCTTCGCCCGAGGCATCGCCCTTTGGTAGATAGCCCTCGAGTAGCTTTGCTATAAACCCACACACACATTTTTTTTTTTTTTTTCTAAGCAGTCCTTTTATATTCCTGAAAAACAGATGGACTATTATTTAGATTGCCAAAGTAAGTATACTTGACAAATTAAATTGATGCTTACTTTTATATTTATCGCTAAAGGTAATATAATCGTGTTGTATGAACTTAAACTTACATAATAGCTGATGACTGTATGTTTTAATAAAGTAAATGAGTATCAACACTTGATTCACATGGTACCTTGTTACCATACATTTTGAAGCACAAATTCTAGTATAGTGTCTTCGTGGTAGGGGTTTAGCACTCAAAAGATACAAAACAAGTTCAGGCTGATTTACAGAGAGAATACCGAGGCGCTAGACTTTTAGGAATTTGGACATATTGTGAGTTAAATGTGATCGTTTCCCTGTGGACTATTAACAAGTTATTTGTAGCTTATTAGGGCCAATCAGACCCAAAACTTGGTAGTTATGCAACTTGAGAAAAATAAACTTGTTTATTTATAAATTTGTTTATTCACTTTCAGATTTATAAATTTCATAGTAAAATGTTATTGTATTCGTTCTAACAAAACATTAATTTTAATTAATATCTTATTTCAGTCAGGTGGTTCAATTTTTGCAGCAAGCCGACTTCATCATTTTCATGGACAAGGTTCCAGTAAAGCGGACAAAAAAAATTTCGTCGGTGCTGGTTTTTTTTTCAAGAATACCCTCTAATTAATTGGAATTTATACAACGTGTAAATGGTGCCTTTTTTCTTTCTATTTCCTCGTTTTATATATTCATCTCATAAATTGTAGTTTGTGTAATTGTCTATGCTTAGTAGTATGGCATATATCACCAACGGGACTATTTTACAACTATTGGAATACAGCGTAATTGTTGCTGCCTAAAATGTTACACTGGAAGCAATGGATCTCGACAACATCCAGATTAGATTTTTTCATATGCTCGTTTATTTACCGCCATTATTTATATATTATTTATCTCTTTCTTTTTTTAATTTACCCCCTTTTTATCCTTCGCACGATTGCATTCATTTGCTAGAATAATTAACTTATTATTTAGCTTTCAACAATCTGATACCAATGAAACTATAATTAATTCCTGTATTAATCTCATTCGTTTTCTGAAAATTAATAAACACGCACTGCAATTTTTTACAAAGTATTGTATATTAAAATACGAAAATTTAATTTTTATGTGGTCCTCTTTTCCTATCACCTAATATTTAGAATATGTTGCTTAGTGTCTAAGAATCCAAATTAAAAAAGAAAAAATATATATCTCTAAGTGTAAGTTTCGGTAAGTAAAATTTTAATTTTCACGAATTTGAAGGCGTTTTAATTGTCATTTTCAAAGAAATAGATCATTATTTAACTTTTGTCAATTTACAGTTTGTCCCCTAAGTTTAAAGAAACGTTTTTCTTCTTTTTCACTTTGCAGTATAATGAATTTATTGCTTTATTGTGATTTAAAATTACTTAATTTACACCAATTAATAAGGCAAACGTATTTCCATGTATATTTTTATTTTATGTAATTACTCTGTTTTAAAAATTAAGAAACAAAAGCATTATATAGGGTGTGTCAAAAAAGATTGAAACACGCTTTATTTTTTTTACCAATAAAAGTAAGTAGTGTAAATTACAAAAATGTTTAAATTAAGGTAGAAAATAAAGTAATAAGTTTACAAAATTGTAATTATAACGCTCACCAATCTTCAAAATGTTGCACTTTTTGAATTAGAAAAATATTATTCGACTTCACATAAGAATGATTTTAAAAACCGCACATCTGTATTTTTAAAACTGAAGAAGTTATGTTTGTCCAACACTGTGAGTCCCTATATACTGTGAATGGGGACCATCTATCACAGGGGAAATGATATTTTTTGACGTATCACAAAAAAAGATAGAACTGGATGATATTAGCCATATGCAGCTCACGGGCCCCATAAGGAGTACGACTGCTTTATAGGATCTCTGTGCCATACTTCATTTAGATTCATGGTGGTAAAAATTGTCGACACACATTAGCATATTTTTGATCATAAAATTTTTCACCGTCAGTTTATGGTCTCTATTTTACGGAAAAGTGGCATAAGTCAGATTTTTCTCTTCAACGTGATTCAGTACATTTTAAAGATACAGTTATACAGATATGCGGTTTTTTAAAATGATATCTCCAATTAAACACAACAATTTTCTGATTGACGAAATTTGTGTAAGAGCCAAAAATTTAAAATTTGTAACTTTTTGAAACTGAATGAGAAGAATATTTCATTAAAGTAACCTAATTCCTACTTTATTTTAAACATTTTTTTTTTCAATTTAACACTGATCACTTATCTTTAACAAGAATAAAAGTAAAGAGCGTTTTCAATCTTTTTGGGACGTCTGTATATGTGGCTCGTCATTTCGCTAAAACAATTTTCTCTAAATTTAACACAGTTACAAAAAATTACTCTAAAATTTTTTTAAGTTCTTGAAATTAAAATTTGCCTTTGAGATCAATATAACCATCAGTTTAAAATCAATATACTAATATTGTTCAGTAATTTTAATTTAAACTCATCATAAAGATATATCTACGTTTGAGTAACTTTTATTAAATGCATTGGAATTACGCTATATGAAATGTATTTAAGTACAGTCAACAGCAAATATTAGTACAGGCAACAGTATTATTTCAGTACAGCGAATCTATAACCACATTACAACATATATGTCAGATAATAATGTACTTATAAGAGAGATACTACTGCTGTTTTAATTTTATTTGTAATTGAAGTGTATAATATTTTTTTTCTCCTTGAAATTTAAGATATATTTTCTTTTTGCAGATGCTTAGCGGATATAAATCCTGATAGGGAACGAAGTATGAAAAGAAAAAACTAAAAATGCTGTGAACCCCAAAAATTTAAACCTTAGTAATTTAATCCAATATAAAATCTTAAAATTGTAATTTCTTGTTATTTTAATAATGTCTTACAATAAATTTCTATTATTTTGAATGTGTAGGTTTACTCTCTGATTTTTTTTCTCATGATGGATTTTTTTTTATGACAGTAGATTTGTCAGCACAACATTTTTATAAAATAATACAATTCGCATTAAGTCAATTTATTATTCGGAATTGTTTTTGTGTGCATGCTACAAGTTTAATAATTGCATTATATACACTATCATTTTAGAGAAAAATATATAGTACCAAAAAAGATTTTTAAAATTAAATATTTGATGTTTTTTGTTAATGTGCTTAAAATTTAGAATATCAGAAAGCAATTTATATCATAGATATCAGTTGTGTTGCCACTCATTGGCGAAACTTTAACTCCAGGAATGTCACTCTAATTTTTGTAATTTTTATCTTTCAATAATATTGATACAAAATGAAGCAATATTCATCGTTGATATAAGACAATTTAACTTATGTTTAATTACTGTAGATAGAGTTTAAGCTGAATACAATAATTTCAAATTTGATTTAGAATTCTATTATCTGTATGAACAAAATAAATCTAATTACTTCCCCTTGTAATTAAATAATATATTGGTAATATACTAATATATATTAATTAATATTTGCTTCTCTTTTATAGCAGAACAATGGTTCAACATATGGAATTCTACCAATTAAAATTGCAATGAATTTACTTTGCACACATTAGTGGAACTTATTTATATCTATTATCTTCGTTTTTAGGGAAGTTTACTAATTGGTGAGCAGTCGTTAAAGGATATAAGGTTTTTCATGGGGGAAAGTAGAATAGTTTTTTATTGTTCTATTTATTTAAAAAAAAGTGCAAATCCGGCTCATGCGGTTTCCATAGACCAGGAAAGTAGATAGAAAAAAATTGGGGGGGGGGGTGGCTCAAAGTGGAAAAGTAAAAATTCTCACAAAAAGACTTGATTATTATCAGTTTGCTAACAAAAATTCAAATTTCGAAAGTCGCCCGGGCTCTTTGAGCCAACCTTTTGGCTGCGTCTTTGCCTCAGATATTGCCCGACTTTGAGAGGTATCCGGATTGGGAGAATTTCACTGTACTTGCAAAAGGTATATATGTACGATTTATACATTATGCATACTATGACGGCAAGAAAAATCTGAGAACAGTTGGCTCCTATACGTTACACTATTTTAGGGTCCTGCAAATAGCCCGCTAGGTTACTGAATTATAATTTATATAATGCTATGTGGAATTTATGTACACAGAAGAAATAAAAGTTCCTATTTATGTATAGTACATAATTCTGAAAATGTTTGTCTCGTACAAAAAAGAAAGAAGTCAAAAATTTAAATTCAAAGTGTAAGCAATATTCTCATAAAATCAACGTTCTTCTAAATTTCACTTTTAATTTTTTTCAAGGGTTTGCTGTTTTTAATAATGTTTAGAAATTATGGTTCTAATTGCATTATTTTAATAATATTCAGTGGAGGATACAAATTTACTCGTAAGTAGCACCTGATTTTATAACAGTGTTCCCCTAGCATTCTCCAAATCAGATTTTTTTTTTTTTTTTTTTTTTTTTTTTTTTTTACAATGAGCTTATATAATTAATTATTTTTCTAAGAAAACTGATCCTGGGAAGAAAAAACATACACACAAAAATTGAAATAAAATAAAAAAATTGAAATAAAATTAAAAATTAAATGAACAGAAAAATGTTAATTGTGTAACGTTTCAGAAAGTATTTTGTTGAGAGGAATGAAGAAACATGTTATCTTATGGATGTTTAAGATAACACGTTTCTAAATCAGTATATTGTCAAATTGTACATTATGGTCAATTTATGAGTATATTGTCAAATAATTTTTCCTACTTAGATATGGAAACGATTCTTTGACGGGATTTTCCCGAAGTCTTCAAAATACATAACTGTATAATAATATATAGGAAATTTAGAGAAAAAGATAACCAAAGATAATACAAAAAAAGATTGTTTAAATTAAATATTTGATATTTTTGTTAATGTGACATAATGTATTATGTCAGCAAATTTAATTATTTGTCAATAATTAAAAGTTAATGTGTTAATTTAGGCATCAGAAGTCAATTTTATATCAGTAAAATTTGTGTTGTCATTCATTAGCAAAACTTTAACTCCAGCAATGTTACTCTAATTTTTGTGACAATCTTTTCCGTTATATATTAATAATATTGATACTTAACGATGCACTGTATGTACTGTATATAACTGTACAATACAACAAAACTTTTTGTTAAATAATGGAAAAATTGAAATACGGAAACTTTATAGACCTAGGAAATTACCCAGATAATAACGGAAAAGGTAAATAACGAAAATACGTTACAATGCTGAAAAATCTCCCGTTCAAAAACGGAAAAAATAAAATACGGAAGTCCGTTCAAATACCGTTTAATCTGTGAAAAAAACGGAAAAAGCAAAATGCGGAAATTATTAATTTCACAAAATTTATCCGGTAAAAAACGGAAGATTTAGAATACTGAAATATGTTATTGTACCGAAGAATATCCTGTAAAAAAACGGAAAAATCAAAATACAGAATTTTGTTATTTCACGGAAATTATGCAGTAAATAACGGAAAACCCTTAAAACGGAATTTTGAAAATAACGGAAACTGTCCAGGAATTTACAGAAATAAAATTCCGTAAATATACGGAAAAAGTACTGGCGTCTCAGCTGCCAGTACTTTTTCCGTATTTTCACGGAAATTTTTTTACAGTGTAGAATTTAAGTGAGTGACAACCTATCATGTCACCCAATTTCGTTTCATTCCCTGCAGTCTTTATTTCGTGATGCTGGAACAAAATTTCAGCATTTTAAAACGATTTTCACAAAATCTCAAAATGTAATCAAAATATTTTAAAAAAACTTCAACGCCTATAAATTAAGATTAGCAACGACCTATCATATCACCAAATTTCGTATCACTCGTATTAGTCGTTATTACGTGATGCTTGAAGAAATATAAACGTATTTTAGAAGAATTTTCACAAAATCTCAAAATCTAATAAAAATGTTTAAAAAATTGTACACCTATAGTTATGTTGAGCAATCATATATCATGTGACCAAATTTCATATCATTCGCTTTAGTCGTTGTTAGGTAATGCGTAAACAAAGATTCACTCAGTTTTGAACAATTTTCGCAAAATCTCGAAATCTGATCGATTTTTTATAATTAGATGCTTATAGTTTAAGGTGAGACCCCCTATCATTTCACCAAATATCATTTTTTCACCTTTGCAGTTATTACGTGATGTGTCGAACACAAATTTTACGCAGTTTGAAACGATTTTCGCAAAATCTCAAAATCCAATCAAGATTTTTTAAAAATTCGACGCCTATGTTTAAGTTGAGTGACCACCTATCACATGACATCCAAATTTCATATCATTCGCTTCAGTCGTTTTTACGTGATGCTTGAACAAAAAAAAGCGTCACGGACAGAATGACAGAACGACAGACAGACAAACTTTTTTTTGAGGGTCGCACCGGATTCCCAGGTGCTTGAAACGGATAGAAATCGCAAAATTTTTGAATTCCAAGAAATGTACAGACAAAAGTCTAATTTTATTTATATAGATATCTATGATAAAATTTTAGTTAACAGACTAGGCCAGTGTTTCTGAGACGTTATGTACACAAAAATTATTAACTGGTGTTAACTGATATCGATTTTAGTTAGCAGAGTGGTTGCAGTGCTTATTTTAAAGGGTTCTATTCCATACTTAGAAATATTGATGTATTGTATTGTTACGAAATCTGGTAGTGGGTGTATGCTTAAATATTCCCAAAAGCTCGAAAAATTGAAAATAACCCTTTACTCGACGAAACGAAGCATTCTCTATCTCACAATAAATACACTATTTTTAATACATCACAGCGGATCATTAAAATACAGGGTGTCCCAAAAGTCTCCGTATGTGGTGTATGGGATACATTGGGTACATTTTACTGACTGGGAATGTTTTTGAATGAAGTCGTATACATACGAATTTAACCCATTTATGCCTAGTGTCTCTTTTTTGGGACGGCCATTTTCGCTATTAGTCGAAAACGTTATTTATTTTTCCTAGCCTTTATTCATGAGTATTGAGCCTCAACTCTACAAAATGTTTTAACATGACCAAGTAGGATGTTGATATTTCGATTTTTATGCATAATGATTTTAAAAGAAATCATCCCTTGTTCAAGAAGTTGACATCAGAAATATATCTATTATTTCTGTTATCAGTAAAAATCGAAGAAAGTCGCAAAAATATCCAGGCACAAATAGGTTAAAAAATGTCCTTTTTTCAAAATAAACGATAGGAATTATTTCTCAGCGGAGTCCTATTTCTGACCTTCTTTTGAACAGTTTTTGAAAAAACTGTTCAAACTTTTGAAAAAATCTCCTTTTTTCAAAATAAACGATAGGAATTATTTCTCAGCGGAGTCCTATTTCTGACCTTCTTTTGAACAGTTTTTAACCCATTTGTGCCTGGATATTTTTGCGACTTTCTTCGATTTTTACTGATAACAGAAATAATAGATAAATTTCTGATGTCAACTTCTTGAACAAGGGATGATTTCTTTTAAAATCATTATGCATAAAAATCTAAATATCAACATCCTACTTAGTCATGTTAAAATATTTTGTAGAGTTGAGGCTCAATACTCATGAATAAAGGCTAGGAAAAATAAATAACGTTTTCGACTAATAGCGAAAATGCCGTCCCAAAAAAGGGACACTAGGCATAAATGGGTTAAACTGACACTGCCCACTTATCTCTGATAGATAAAGAATTAAAGCCACCTTTTTGGGTACACCCTGTACAGTTAGTAAAATGTGAATGAACTTACCTTCAAAAGAAACGTCTCTCGGTAGCACGGGCAAAAGGTTAATCAGAAGTCTTGGTCGACAAACCGCGAAATAACCGTACAGCAATGCCGTCTAACAATCACTGTCTGAGATCGTCAACTGCCTTCCTTTCGTTTCGTATGATATAGCCGCTTGAATTTCCTTTTGTTATTACAGCGGGCGCAAGAAAATTTTTTTCTCAAAGGGACCACCCGGCTTTGATTACCTGGTCTGCACAGAGCAAAGAAATCGGTTCAAGATCAAACACACACTTCCACCTTCTGGTCTTTTTTTTTAGTCTCTGGTCATTTCGGCATCACACAATAGCGCTTTTCCAGGGACTTCCGCTTGAAAACTCTCTCTCTGGCTTAATGTCTTCCTACCCACCTTAATTATCTTTCAGAGAAGTTTTGCGATATTGGATATGCCCGTATCAGGCGCCAGACTAACAGACTTAAACATACCGCTCGCGCGCGGTTGCGAAATGAAGGAAGCTCCTAGTCACGTGATGAGGGGATAACACCAAATGCGGTTTTGCCACCAAACCAGTTCGTACGGGAGTCCATTGGCATTTCAATGAGCGTGAGTGAGAAAGGAATGTTGGAAAACCGGAAAATTCATTTAAAAACGGTGAAATCCTTCTGTGCGAATGGATGCAATGAAAAGTTTACCAAAGGTGTATCTGTTGCATTTCATCGGAAAATAAAGTTTTTAGCACTTGAGAGTGCTATTTCTTTCAATCACGGGTTTTTCGCGTCGAGTCACTTTTCAATTTTTGTTGATTTTAGGGACTTGGGTAGGGTTTTCTTTAGTTTTCAATCTATATTCTTGCATTTTGTGTGGTTTTAATTCTGCACCTCCCCTTGTGGTCTCAATCGAATGGACAGTTTATGTGCAGGACCGACCAAAAGATTCGAAATACATGACGCTCTATGGGCCGAAATTCATTAAACTCGCATATCTCAAAAACTATTAGGCGTAGAATGTTGAAACTTTATATTTAGGATTGTTGTAACATTTAGTTGTCCACCTCCCCTTTCGGTTCCATTCGACTGGATAGCTTATCGACAGGACCGCCCAAAACATTCGAAATACATTACGCTCAATGGGCCGAAATTCATTGAACTCGCATATCTCAAAAACTATTAGGCGTAGAATGTTGAAACTTTATATTTAGGATTGTTGTAACATTTAGTTGTCCACCTGCCCTTTCGGTTCCATTCGACTGGATAGCTTATCGACAGGACCGACCAAAAGATTCGAAATACATGACGCTCTATGGGCCGAAATTCATTGAACTCGCATATCTCAAAACTTTATATTTAGGATTGTTGTAACATCTAGTTGTGCTCCTCCCCTTTAGATTCCATTCCACTGGATGGTTTGTCTACAGGACCTCCCAAAAAGGATAGTTTGTCAAAGATAGTTTGTCTACGTCTGTCCCAAAAGATAGTTTGTCTACAGGACCTCCCCTTGTCTACAGGACCCCCATTGCATTTTCGAAGTACATTACGCTCTATGGGCCGAAATTCATCAAAGCGTTTTTTAGCGGTATTGGGCTATTACAAACGACTCAGAAGTGATATATGCTGTTAAGAGTTACAAAATGAATTTCTCCATTAAAAGAAGTGTCTTTATCATTTATAGTTCTCCTACAGGAACACTCAAAAGATTTCCAATATATTACGGTGAATGGCAATTTTAGGGGAATTTATCCATTTCAAGCACAATACCGTCCTACCCTATAAGTTAGGTAATGGTCCGACCACGGTCACGTGCCTTCCTCAAGAACTACGCCGACAGTCGCCAAGCTTGGCGACTTTTGTTGTACGTGTGTATGTATTAAACTCTCAAATCTCAAAAAATTTAGTCGTAGAATGTTGAAATTTCATACATAAGATTGTTGTAACATGTAGTTGTGCATCTGGATTTTTGGTTCCAATCTACTGGAGAGTTTATTTACAGGACCACCGAAAAGAATTTCAATGCTTCAATGTCTATGGACATCTTCAATATAATTTAACTGTAGACAGTCATTGTTTGGTCCATGCCCAAAATCTCGCCGTCTGTCGTCGACCTTAGCGAGTTTTTCCAAAATATCGCCAAATTTGGGCGATAGTCAGTCATTGGGTCCATGCCCAAAATATCGCCATAGTCTTCGTTCTGGGCGAGTTTTGGCGATAGTCTGCCGGTGGCGGTGGTTTCAGTTAGGTTGGCAGACGCGCGATGCGACCCGCTTCACGCTTCGCCTGCCTATTATTTCCAAGGACATAACCACTGTGCCATGTTGAAGCATACTTCATACTTGGAACCGACAGATAAAATCTTGGTGGTTTCGTGTGTGAGAGAGAGAGTAAAAGCACACTCAAGTGCGTAGATAAAATCTGAAAGAATTTCAGATTTTCTTTTTTTTTATAAGTTTTTTGCTTTACTAATGTAAAATAGCTACACAAAAATACTTCTTACTTCTTAGATGCCGCATTATTTTAGTGACTCTCGCTTTTGATAATACACGTATTATTTTCCAAAACGAAAGCATTTGGAAGATGTCCTGAAAAGATTTATCCGATTACTTTTAAAATTTCCAAGAAATCAAGAAAAGAGATTATTTATTGAAGTATTTCACTAGGCTTTTCAATTTAAATTTATTGCAACCTTTGAACTAAAATAAAATACAGCTTAATTTTTTAAGAACATGATTCCCTTCTTTAATAAATATTCACGGAATAAACTGCTTAAAATTTTAATCATGACCATGTTTTTTTTTTCCCACGTAAAAAAATGAGTTCTCTACATTGTCTTAATAAATAATAATAATAATAATAATAGCGTGATAAAAGTATTGCTTTTAATTAAAATGATTTTTTTAAAATTCAAGTGCATAATTTGTTTTTGTTGATGTCAGTTGTTAAATTATTACATTATGCGAGGATTAAAACAGATGAAAATCCTATTCACAGATCCATTTATTCTGATTTCTTCGGTTTGTGAGTTTTTCAAAGAACTGAAATAAAAGGTTCACTACTTGCTGAAATGCTATTAATTTCCAACATTCCTCATACTGATTTCTCCACGTGTGGCGAAAACAAGCGAAGACAATTTCCTCCTCTGTCACGTGATGAGGGGAATTTCAACCTGGGTGCCATCCATCCATCCATAGAAATTGTTCTTGATGAGGATTATACTCCATGAGGATTATACTCCATGAGGATTAAACTCCAGTAGTAAGCTATGCTTGTTATTTCGTTGGCTCGTCGTACATGAAAAGGATAAAGAAAAATATGAGAGCAGTATAGAAGTACTAACTCATGTCATACATGTAAAGGTCACAGTAATTTGCAGTCAAAATAAGAATGAAGGATGCGTTTTGCGGGGCCCAATAGAGCATGTGTGGGATGCTCGTGCGCATGGCAATAAAGCCTTAATGAGCACTCAGACAGCTGAAAGAAGTTGCTGCAGGCACTCATGGCAATTAAGCCTTAATGGGCACTCAGATGGCTGAAAGAAGTTGCTGCAGGCACTCATGGCAATTAAGCCTTAATGGGCACTCAGATGGCTGAAAGAAGTTGCTGCAGGCACTCATGGCAATTAAGCCTTAATGGGCACTCAGATGGCTGAAAGAAGTTGCTGCAGGCACTCATGGCAATTAAGCCTTAATGAGCGCGCTGACAGCGATAGACTGATGAGGGCAGTCATGGCAATTAAGCCTTAATGACCACGCCAACATCGGAGAAAATTAGGCTGGAGGAAACCTCCAAGGAACACTCCACCCAGCAAACACACACAGGTTCTCTGAACGTCTAATAGACGTTCAGAAAACGTCTTCTGAACGTTAATAGACGTTCAGAGAACCTGTGTGTGTTTGCTGGGCAGCCACTGGTAGACAAATTAGGGAGGCCATAGTAGAGAGACAAAGTCAGGAGACAAAATCGAGAGACATAAATAGTGGGTCGACATTTAGTGTTTGATGAGTCCTGCTTATCGAGCAGAAGGGCCTCATCGAGCCTTGGGACGAGTCCGGTTGTCAAGGTCCCGAAAGTCGTAATCTGGAATCTCTGCAATGATGTTCGTTTGGTAGGTTGAAAGCCTTTTCAAAGAAATTTTGGGCTTGTGTTTCGATTAAAAGGGATGTTTAAAACCTTCCGAACAACAGTATTACGCATGTAGCGGTGTGAATGTTTCATTTTCCTAAGTGTTTTGTTGTGTTGAGTGGCAGCAAGTTTTAGGTTACTTTTCGCTGTGTAACCTCAGATGGAACTAGAGTAATTACCTGCAGGGAGGATAATCATATTATAAAGTTTGATTTCGTTTGGTATGCTAAGTTTACTCTGAAATAGAAGTTTAGCGACAGACGTTTCAACCGCAATCATTTTATTCCTAGCGTAAGTGGCCTGTGCTCTCCAAGTCAGTCTGGAGTCCATCATGACCCCAAGATATTTACAGGTCCTGCTCCATCGCACTCTTTCATCATCCATGTATGGTGGTTTGGCAATCTTGCGTGAACGCGTAAAGTGAATAGCCTGACACTTTGAAGGGTTAACTTTAAGTTTCCAAGTGACGAACAAATCTTCAAGCGTGTCAATGTGATGTTGAATTGTGTTGACCATAGTGTCAGGGTGAAGAGCTCTGGACATTATAGCCGTGTCGCGTCAGCATACATAGCTAAAGTTATGTGAGGATTTCTAGGAATGTCATTGATGTAAATATTGAAGAGGGTAGGACCCAGAAGAGATCCTTGTTGAACGCCAGCTGCAACAGGAGTGAGATTAGAATAAGTGTTATGTATGCGGACAACAAACTTACGATTTCGTAAGTAAGAATTGATCCAATGGATCATGGCGTCCGGGGTGGTAGTTTTGGTAAGCTTGAAGATGAGTGAGTCGTGACAGACACGCTCAAAAGCCTTACTGATGTCCAGCATAACAGCTCCAGTGGATTCTTTCCGGCTAAAGCCCTCAGAGAGAAACTCCACAACTCTAAGGAGCTGCTGTGTAGTGGCACGTTTGGGCCTAAAGCCAAATTGTTCAGGTACGGTTTGGTACTATTCGGCGCGAAACTCATTTTTACTTTAAATAATGTACAAAAATAAAGATTGTCTTTATTCTAAAGTTTTTTTAAACTATTTTAATTCCATATAATACAATATAATCAGTGCTGGCCCCTTTGCGAGACCCCAAAAAAATCAGTGGGTCCGGCCATCGCTTCAGGGGGACCCCTCGAAAATACGCTAACGCTGGCCCCTTTGCGAGACCAAAAAAAATATCAGTGGGCCCGGCCATCTCTTCAGGGGGACCCCTCGAAAATATGCTAACGCTGGCCCCTTTGCGAGACCAAAAAAATCATCAGTGGGTCCGGCCATCGCTTCAGGGGGCCCCCTCGAAATTACGCTAACGCCGGCCCCTTTACGAGACCAAAAATACATCAGTGTGTCCGGCCATCGCTTCAGGGGGGTCCCCTCGAAAATATGCTAACGCTGGCCCCTTTGCGAGAGAAGTTGAAGTACTTTAAATTATACAAATTTCTATTCATCACAATTTTTTTGTTCATGCATGAGAAACATGGCTTTTCACCGAGAGGGCCGCGTCAAAATGAGTTTCGCGCTGAATCGGCCGCGCCGAATAGTCCCATCCCGTGTTCCGGTATGATAGTGTCATTTTCTCGCAAGTGAGTGTTAAGGTTCTTGTGTACTAACTTCGGAAGTTAATCGCCGCAATGTTATTCTATGGAGAAAACGGCCTTCACTTCTATCACATTTCGAAACGAACTATTGCATATTTTTCATCCATTCCATTCCCTTTAATTTTAAAATACTCATCTGCATTTATTTTTAAACAAAATTTATCTAAATTAGAAGTATATTAATTACACCGGAAAATAACATGAAATTAGTCCAGAAAGAAAAGTTTCTTATCAGGTGTAATTAATGTACTCCTAATTGCTTTAGATAAGTTCTGCTTAAAAATAAATGTAGATCACTTTTTTCAGATTAAAGAGAAAAAAGAATGAATGAAAAATATGCGATAGTTTGTTTCGAATATCGGTAGTAGTGAAGGCCGTTTTCTCCATAGAATAACATTGCGGCGATGGACTTCCGAAGTTAGTACACACGGCAGTCGAACACGAGCCTTAACCCTTTAAAGCGCAGTGATCCCGCTCTGGGAACACCCAACTCTGACGTTTTGACTATTGCCAGTCACGAAGAATAGATTTGATTTCTATAAAAAATAGTTGCGGGTGACATAGCTCCACGAGAATCCTTTACTTTTCAGCACGTCATTGCCCGTCAAAAAATGGTCATGATTCTTTTTAACAGCACTGACATCTGCTGAAAAATGGAAGAACGCGAGAACAGCTGGGTAGATTGCCCAATGCTGGAAAAAGGGCAGCCGTTGCCATCGCTCGACTTAACTACCAGCAAGATGGCGGATGATCGAAACGTTCATCGCGTGCCACAGATCTAGAGACCCTTTTTTGACGACAGCTGGCTGTGCTCGCGCCTCAAAGGGTTAATAAGCTAACGGGCCTGTAGTTCTGTGGGATAGTCAGCATATGCCGCCAGACTCTAGGTTATAGCAGCATGACAATGGGTAGAGGTTTTCCAAATATCCGGGAAAACGCTAAACTCGAGAATTGTGTTGATGAGGTTAGTTATGTAGCGAAGAATGTTGTGTGGAAGGTTTTTCAGCATGAGGTTTGAGATGCATTCCTTGCCAGGGGCCTTTTTGTTGTTTAATTTGCTGATTACGTCGCAATTTTCAAGGTTTGTGGTGGGGACAAGGACTGGGTCGCCGGGCGACTGAGATAGTCCGCAATTTGATTTTGAATGTCCCTGTGAAAGTCAGTACTGATTAAGTCACTGTGCACAGTGAATTGTGTTTGGTAGGCTTGCGCCAGGATATTTGCCATATTTTCATCAATGTAGGCGATTCCATTCGGAACGTGTAGGGGGAGGGGGGGGAGTGGAATCTCTTTCGCCGAAAGCGTCTAATTATTTTTCATACGTCAGTCTCGTCATGATTTAACTCGTCTAGGAACGATTCCCGGCGATCCTGACTGTAGTTTTGGAGAGCGTCTCGCAGCGTATTTTAGTCTAATGTAGTTTTGTTTGTGAACTGGGTAAAGAGTACGCTGAAAGAGTCTCCTAGCCGCATTTCTGTCTCTAATTTTTTTTTTTTTTTAACGTCCGTAAGTAGGAGGTTATAATTATTGTAGGGGCACTCATAGGAAGCAAGATGTTTGGCAGACATAATAGTGTTTCCTACGTGTTTGCTTCAATTCGCATAGGGGTTTTACCACACCGTGAGCGGTCTAACAGATAATTAATCTATGAATCCTGTCTAACAGAAAAGCTGTCCACCAAAATAAATAAATAATAATAATAATGAAATAAAAATATAAAAATAACAGGAGTATCTGCCAAGGCTTTTGCTGCACAAAGAATATCGGTAACGACAACCCGGCAAGCTTTCGATCGTATAGGATTTCAGTCCATCTTTCCGCCTGTCCAATGTTAGCAGTTTACGGGATTTATCGTTAAATTGAGCGACTTTTCATTTCAATCCAAATAAATCGTTGAATGAAGCGACTTCGTTCTCACAGCTCTTTGAAATTTGTCGCTAAATTTAGCGACTTTTCCTTGTACTTTGGGATTTAATGCTGAATTGAGCGACTTTTCATCGCATTTTGAGGTCTACGTCACCAAGCTTTGACGTCATCACTAGGCCTACATTTAATGTGTTTTATTTTCACAAAATAAAACTATTGAAAATTGTACTCATGAATAACAATGACTCATTAATAATTTGTGAAAAAAAATAATAAAATTTTAATACTAATGGCAGTTCGCATTAATCATAGCTATGTAGATAATATGATAAGGAAATAGATCACAACGAATAATTTTCTATGAGAAATTTAATTTAATTTTAATGTTTAATTTAAGATATTTTCTACTATTTGTAGCACTCACCAGAAATTTAAAATAGTTTTGCTTTGTGAAAGTAAATTGCTCACGTGAAAGCTTGAGTTGATAGGCTTCCTATATCTAGGAGTTGTTAGTCCAAGTTAGGGCATACGCACGTCATTTATCCCCTTAAATGCTGACTATAAAGGTTTGTTCACTGAGAGAATGCATTTAATTTCAAACAGCAAGGGATGGCTGGCTGCAAAATGAAAAAATCTGGAGTGACTCCACTCGACTTTCCGAACACTTACGATTAAGATCATTACCAAGCATTTAAATAAATTTTAATCGATGAATAATTCAAATATATATACCAAATTTAAGCTCAATGGAATGTACCGTTTAAACGCTAGCGCACTTTCAAGAATGTCTCCCCATAGGCCATAATGTAAAAGAAATCTTTGTCGTAGCCCTGTAGGAAAGCTATAAGTCCTATACACACCAAAATCAATACCGGTCTTGCGATGGTGGTTTATAACATGTATACCCAATTTGAGCTCAATCGAATGTACCGTTTAAACGCGAGCGCACTTTCTAGAATTTCCCCCCCCATAGACCATAATCTAAAAGAAATCTTTGTCATAGCCCTGTAGAAAAACTATAAGACCTATACACACCAAAATCAATACAAGTCTTGCGACGGTGATTTATAACATATATACACTTTTTGAGCTCAATCGGAAGTACCGTTTAAACGCGAGCGCATTTTCAAGAATTTCTCCCCATAGGCCATAATGTAAAAGAAATCTTACATTACGTAGCCCTGTAGAAAAACTATAAGTCCTATACACACCAAAATCAATACCGGTCTTGCGACGATGGTTTATAACCTATATACCCAATTTGAGCTCAATCGCATGCCCCGTTCAGGAGCTATCGTGTTCACTCACATACACACACACACACACATACACACATACATACATACATCGCGTAAAAATAGCATAAATGAATTCAGAAGACCCCAAAACGTGTAAATACACCAAAATCTCGAATTCGAATTTTTTCATGATTACAATACTTTCCTTACATGGTACATGTTCGGAAAGTAAAAAAGAACTGTCTCTTCGGGAATGGGTTAGTTGCACCGGGCGAAGGGAGAAAAGTTCAAGTTGCACCGCTGATGAATTTAATCCACGGGCGAGTTGCACCCGCGAAATGGAGGGAAGGGGGACAATCATACAAGAACAATGCGGTTTCGCAAAGGGCCAGCGGTAGCCTATTTTCGAGCCCCCCCCCCACAGCGATGGTCGGACCCAGTGATGTTTTTTTGGTGTCTCGAAAAGGGCCAACGGTAGCCTATTTTCGAGAGAGGAGCTAGGTAAGGATTCCGGTGCAACTCGCCCCTCGATTGCATTGATAGCTGTTGGCGCGGGCGCAACTGACCCTCATCCGTTTCTTCTTTTGTAAAAACTGTAAATATGTCAAATCTCGCATTCATCCCGAAGTAACACTCATGAAATGATAATAAATTAAACGATTTACTATGAACCGTTATCCGTTAAGAGCGTTGGTCACGTGATAGTAATAGGATATGGGTCGCGGGGGAGAAGTCGATAGCAACGATTTTTCCCGCAAAGAGAATGGTAATATCTGACGCAATATCTTGGCCTCGAAAGTACTGAACATCTAAACACAAATAACACACATTTAACAATTAGCTTGGCGAAAATTCTATTCCTTTATGTTTTTTAGAATTCCCCTTCAGGTTTTAATAAATGGACTAGCTGCGTGCCCGTTCTTCGCACGGTAGGAAACGAATATTTTACTGAAATCTAATCGTAACTATCTATGCAAAAGCAAAATGTCAAAAAGTTCAAGTAGTCCTTTTGTTGAAACTACCGTGGAATATATCACGCAACGTAGGATTATGGTTTGGTTAGTTATCAGACGATCGTTGAAAAATAATGACTATAACACTTTTAATTTCACGAAATAGTTATTAACGTGGTATACTGTTCTTTAATCCATATTACACGCTTAAATATATTGATTAAAACTAACACATTTATTGATTAAATTTCTTATCAGCCGATTTAACTCCTTATACGCCAAAAAATACTCATTCAAGACAATAATTTGTGAATGCCTCAATTCGCCCCAGCACTCCCCATCTGCTATATTCTATTTAACTCATTTTCCGCAAAAATCTTGTCTATTGGAGAATTCTGACTTCTCCCCCGCGACCCATATCCTATTACTATCACGTGACCAACGCTCTTAACGGATAACGGTTCATAGTAAAAAACGCGGGCATAGTTGTGTGTGTATTCGCTGGTGATAGTTTTATGTTATATCCGAATGCCAAATGCATCTTTTTCATATTCAGAGTTGTGAAATAAATTCAGCTTAGATATGGAGGAGATGCTTTAGGTTAAGATTTCGCTTTAATAACATAGTTTCTTACGATTGGATTATAAAAAGCTGTTGTAAAACAAATGAAGTTATGATATCTCCACCCAAAGTGAGTAAGTAGTATTTTACCTTTTTCATGTCAATAAATTGGGTTGCTGCTTTAATTAAATCTCACAGCTGGTTTAACCATGATTGCATTTCTGTATTCTGACTGTACTGGGAATTCGTTTTATAACGAGAGACTATAGTGAAATTATATTACTATTCTATTAAACATAATTAGATCATTACCAAGCATTTAAATAAATTTTAATCGATGAATAATTCAAATATATATACCAAATTGAAGCTCAATCGAATGCACCGTTTAAACGCTAGCGCAATTTCAAGAATTTCGTCCCATAGGCCGTAATGTAAAAGAAATCTTTGTCGTAGCCCTGTAGAAAAACAATAAGTCCTATACACACCAAAATCAATACGTGTCTTGCGATGGTGGTTTATAATATATATACCCAATTTGAGCTCAATCAAATGTACGATTTAAACGCTAGCGCATTTTCCAGAATTTTCCCCATAGGCCATAATGTAAAAGAAAGTTTTGTCGTAGCCCTGTAGAAACACTATAAGTCCTATACGCACCAAAATCAATGCAGGTCTTGCGACGGTGGTTTATAACATATATACCCAATTTCAGCTCAATCGAATGTACCGTTTAAACGCTAGCGCACTTTCAAGAATTTCTCCCCATAGGCCATAATGTAAAAGAAATCTTTGTTTTAGCCCTGTAGAAAAACTATAAGTCCTATACACATCAAAATCAATACTGGTCTTACGAGGTGGTTTATAACATCTATACCTAATTTGAGCTCAATCGAATGCACTGTTTAAACGCTAGCGCACTTTCCAGAATTTTCCCCCATAGGCCATAATGTAAAAGAAATCTTTGTCGTAGCCCTATAGAAAAACTATAAGTCCTATACACACCAAATCAATACCGGTCTTGCGACGGTGGTTTATAACATATATACCCAATTTGAGCTCAATCGAATGCCCCGTTCAGGAGCTATCGTGTTCACTCACATACACACAAACACACATACACACACACACACACACACATACACACACATACATACATACATCTCGTAAAAATAGCATAAATGAATTCAGAAGACCTCAAAACGTGTAAATACACCAAAATCTCGAATTCGAATTTTTTCATGATTACAATACTTTCCTTACATGGTACATGTTCGGAAAGTAAAAATACTTTTTTATCGTGTATTAAGATATATGTAATGTATATGCCTTGATTTAAAGTTTATTTTCTCGGGCTTATAATCATAGATTACAGCTCTGATAATAAAAAATGAAGAAAACGAATCATTCAATATATTAATCAAAAACATCAAATTTTAATAAAACACCCTTTTTCTAGCTTAAAGTAATAATCTTAATTGAGTACAGATATGTTAATTAAAAAAGGGCTGATTTTGCAAAAACGCTCATTCTATAGCTTAAATAATAATCATAATTGAGTACAGTTATATGAATCAAAAACGGACAGACACTCCTCATTTTTGATTATTATTTAGCCTAAATGGAGCTGTTGTATAATGCTCAAAAATTGAGAATTTTTCGCTCCATTGATTTTTGTCGATGAATTGAGCAAATTTTACTCAATCGGGAGAATGGCTGTTTGATTTGTTTTGTTTGTTTGTGGGATTACGGCCGATTAGCTACGCGTGGGCTCTAGGCCGATGGGTGGGGTGCCCTCCGTGGGGGTCTTTCTAAGGGGTCCTAACCCGTATTTACGCTAAGTTTCGGAGAAAACCACGGAAAACTCCGAACGGTTAGGTCGACGGGCGCGCGGTGGGACCCGAACTCGAGACCTTCACACTTCGCCCGTCTACCATTTCCAGTGGCATAACCACTGTGCCATGGTGAGGCGAATGGCTGTTTGAAGTCAAAAATTGAGTAAAAATATACTCCGTTTGATTATTATTTTACTCAATAGATTTAAGGGTGTGTCCAAACAAATCTACTATTACTACCAAAGATAAAAATGATAATACTATCTATTACTTATATTAATATTATCTATCTTCGTTTCTCAGTCTTTAATGCTCAATTTAAAGAAACAGATTAGATATTTTAAACCAATGATGCCTTTCTACTTTTTGATGATTCTGTGAAATTTATGCATTGCCATTAAAACAGATCTCCATATATTTTTAAGCATAATTCTTGTCTGGTTGGCGTATTTAGCACAGCAAAATATTTCATCTCGCAGTGGTGGAAAACATCCAAGCTGTACCAATTTAAATATTATTTAAATCCACCATGGTTCAGACTCGTGAAAACATCAAACTGTGTAATCTCGAGGAACTATTTGGAATCGCTCAAATTGCGAATAGGGCGTTAAATTGTGTTGCAGAGTTTACGAATTTCAGACAACTTTTAATTTATGACGTCACGTTCTGACCAGGGTAGTCGAATTTAGTCATTTCGCGCAGTAGTTTTCAAACGGAGTAATATTGAAACATACGACGTTGAAAAACTCTCGCTTGCAACAGAACTTTATTAAAGTTTAATTTGAGAGATATTGGGGTTTTTCCTAGGTAATCGGTATTTCAAATAATTTACGTATCCATATTGCTAATGATGTAACTTTTCTGAAAGAGCTTGCTAAGTTGCTAAAATTTAACAAAAAAAGAGTATATCTAATATAGATAATATACCGCCAAAAGTCGTCCAAATTTGGCGACATTTTGCACGATTTTTGGGAATACATACAACGACCGTCGTCAAACCGATAGCGAATACTATGAATTATGTTAATTAGTATTTTGCATCTTGTGCCGACATTTGAATTTCCCACGATTTAAAAAAATGCAAGATTCCTTTCGTTATTATGGTTTCTGAAAAATCACAAAGCTCAAAAATCGCTAAGGGTAGCACGCGCATTAAACAAAATACTTTGAATTTTTATAATAGTAATTTTTGCGTCAAAACCTTTTAATGTAATTAGATTTCTAACTCATTTTCATGAGGTCAAAATGACATCATTCTAAGTTGCGATATCTAACATGAATTAGTGAAAGAAGAAAAAGAAAGAAAAAACATGTTATTTTATTTTCTACAAAATCTGATAATCTGGGTGGAAGTTTATTATTTCGCTCGTGGTGTAATTTTTTTGTCAAAACTTGTTAACCAGGATTTTTAATGCATTTTTACAGCGACATAAAAATGACGTCAGTCTCTTTTGAATTATTGAAAGTAATAAATAAATAAATTTAACTTTGTTAACTATTCTCACGAATGTGCTGAAATGTTATTTGAGTAGCTTTCTACCCTCAAAATTGCGAAAAATCGTAAAAAGTTAGAGAACCCGGACGAACAAACAAACAAACATACTTTCACATTTATATAATAGATTGCATGAAAACTTCGATTATTTTTAAAGAAGCGCAGATATGTTTATGTTCTATTTTTTTCATATTTAATGCCTTTTCATTTTTCGAGTTTTAAGAGATGTAGATATTAATGATTTCACTTATTGTTATATTTAACAACTTAAGTGGCAACAATGGATTCCGTTACTACGGAAACTGTAGCAATCTTTAAAATAGAACATGAAATGAATTATTCGTGTTTTCTTTGCTAGAACTACCATATTGGCGTAATTAACGCCACAAATTGATGGTAAATGGCTAAAATGAATCACAAATTAAACTTAACAACAAATTCAAAAATTTACTTTCAATCCTTGCAATACCCACAATTTTTACCGGGCTGAAAAACCATTCTTATTCACCTCCAAAAGCAAAGAAAAAAGAAAAGAATTCCGATTTTATTACACCTTGTTTGGTGGGATTAAAAAAAAATATCCAAGCATACGCTCATAATATCGACTCATTCCAATCGTGGAATGTAATTAGCAGCACAAACGCGAGAACACACTCTATTAAACACAGCGTTACACTATATTTGAATATTTATCGCCAGCTTTGCTAAGAAAGGTAAAGTAGGAATCAACATACATTTTAATTTGTAAAGACAAAAATTTATTAGACAGTATTAGTTATATGCCATTCTAACAGTTACCAGAAAAAGAAATTTCCGTAGCACTGCTTTAACGAATAAGAATCAATGATTTTTTACACATTCGATCGCCAAAGTGCCAACATACACCATTTTGCGAGATTTTTTTCAAGGAATCATTCGAAGCATTGAAATAACGGCAACCAAAATGGGAAATAGTAATCTATCACTCATGTGGTTTGATCGCCAAAGTACAACAGGCATCTACTTGAAAAGGAGCAGTATTTTAAATTATTAACTATGAGTTAATGTATTTTATTCATCGTTAACTATGATGTACAAAATGCGAGAATTTCAATTACCTTAAATTTGGCGGAATTTTCCCCTCACTTTAATCAATTTACTTAATTTGGTGAAAATTCTCAAGTTAGATCGTTTAAATTCGCCTTAATAACTGCATTATTTCTGCACTAATCACTGCTGAATTAAAAAAAATTAAAGCTAAACTCTAATAAAACACACTTGTTTTTTAAAAATACTATTTCGGTACGCTCTCAGTAAATTGCGCCAAGCTTAAAACTGTGCAAATCGGTAGAAACCTACTACTTTCTGAAAATCGTCAAATCAGCCATTTTTTCCCCTCCAAACTAAAAAAATATACATATTAGTCTCGGAAATCTCCCAATCCCTTAGTCTTTTACACACAAAAAGCATTGAATTCCTGCTCTGATTTCACATGCACGCAATACTTTAATTAAAAATAACTTTGTAAATAATCTAAACAGAAAAAAAAATCATTATTTTTTTATTTTTACTGCAGGAGTCTAAATAATTTAATGAAATAGCCAAACATGGCAACCTCGATGCTTATTTCTCACTTTTTTTGACTGCAGGGGTTACAATTGCGGAATTACGGAGATAAAAAAATTAGCGTTTTTGATGGGTTTTTTATCACTATCTGCTAAAATAATTCGAATTTCGAAATTTAAATTAGCGGAAGACCTTCCTCGGAATTTTCCGAATATGTGGACACCTCGATCGAAACTCAACTCCCAGCCGTTTCGGAGATGATGTTACACACAGACAGACAGACAGACGCGCACAGATTTTAATAGTATAAAAAAGATTCTTCAAACCCAGTAGTAGCGCTAAATCGCATACCGTTCCTCTGTAATTTTAGAGGCAACCAACCCTCTTCCGTGACCAGAACCACAATTCAGTTCCAACTCAAACCAGGTACTCAAGTCACAACGTTGTGACCCTGCGCCAAAAAGAAATTTCGAATATTATTATTATTTTATTAAATTTCGTAAAATTTCAATTTTAAACTATATTTCAGACACTTGGAGCACCTCAAGATGTCGATGGCTTCCAATAAATTTAACGTGTATACTAAAAGACTCAACACGCAACTTTTCCCACCCTAAGCCAAAATTGATTTCGAAAAAAAAAAAATAAAAAAAAATTCTTATACTTTTCGATCTACCCTAATGACCGCTTAGGAACACAATTGCGTTCTTTAGAAATGTTAGGAGTAGCCAGTAAAGAACATGCCTCGATACTCTATCTGCTGGTTGAATCATAAACCTACCTGTCGGCATTCTAAGAATTTCTGAGCGCGAATGCCAGGAGTCGAAAAGCGTGGTCGGTTAATGAGTTTTCCTGGAAAACGTAGATTTGAGAATGAACAAAAAATTAGTCACGCGCGTTCTCGCTTTGGGTTGTATAATAAGCAAACACGGATTGCTCGGCGCCGGAGAGGCGGCAAACTTTCAGTAAAAAAAAAAAAAAAAAACCGTCTGCATACAATTTAAATGTACAGCTCGGAAAATAAAAAAGAAAAGAATAGTAATAGTTGTGTCTTTCTTTAACCCTTTGAGGCGCAACACTTTCCCAATGCTGAAAAAAGGGCAGCCGTTGCCATCGCTCGACTTAACTACCAGCAAGATGGCGGACGATCGAAACGTTCATCGCGTGCCACAGATCTAGAGACCCTTTTTGGACGACAGCTGGCTGTGCTCGGCTGCCCTTTTTTTAGCATTGGGCAATCTATCCAGCTGTTCTCGCGTTCTTTTAAAACTTCTCATCTTTTAAAACTCACATCTTTTAAAACTCCGTGATTAAGAATGGATGCTGATATATCGGACACACCAGTTCTGTAGCAAGCCTCTGATACATTGGGAAATTTAGTTCTTTTAACCCTTTGAGGCGCAACCCTTTCCCAATGCTGAAAAAAGCAGCTGTCGTCAAAAAGGGTCTCTTGATCTGTGGCACGCGATGAACGTTTCGATCGTCCACCATCTTGCTGGTCGTTAAGTCGAGCGATGGCAACGGCTGCCCTTTTTTCAGTATTGGGCCATCTATCCCGGCTGTTCTCGCATTCTTCCATCTTTCAGCAGATGTCAGTGCTGTTAAAAAATAATCGTGACCATTTTTTTTACGGGAAAGGATGTGCCAAAAAGTAAAGGATTCTCGTGGAGCTAGGTCACCCTCAACTATTTTTATAGAAATCCAATCTATTCTTCGTGACTGGCAACAGTCAAAACGTCAGAGTTGGGTGTTCCCAGAGCGGGAACACTGCGCGTTAAAGGTTTAACGCTTTGAAGCTCACCCATTTCCCAATGCTGTAAGAGAGATGCTTTTTGGCACAACTGACCTCAATGCTTTTTGACACAGCTGGCTGTGAACGTGCACAAATGGTCTCCAGATCTGTGGCACGCGACGAACGATTCGATCGACCTCCAGCTTGCTGTTAGTTAAATCAAGCGATGGCAATGGCTGCCCTTTTTTTGTCTGTCCAGTTGTTCGTCTACATCAATGTTAAAAATAATCTCTCTATTCTAAAAAAAAATAAAGGCCGCTGTCGCCGTCAATAACTTATGGACCTATCTCCTCCTAAACCGTGGGGATTTGAGTTTCGACTAAGGTGCCCACAGATTCGAAAAATTCCGAGGAACCTGCTAAGCTGACTTAAATTTCGAAAATCGAATTATTTTAGAAGATATTAATAAAAAACTGAAAAAAGAAACAGAATGGTTGCCAGATTTGGCGTAAAATCATTCATTCCTTTGCAGCAAAGCGTTTCCAAGTATCTAGAATCGCGTGAAATTTACAAAGTTAACACAAAAAGCCTAATAACTTCTTCACCGTTTGCACGATCCGCTTGAAAATTTTCATGATCATGTATAAAAATATAGAAAACAATCTGCGCTTATTTAAAAATCTGAAAACCTACCCGTTCCCTTCTTTTTAAGCGATTTTTTGCTATTTTCAGCACCATTTTATTTCCGAGAGTCAAAAAAGTAAATCATTTGCGTGACAAAATTACCCTTTTCAAGTGAATATGACGTCATACAATTGGGTTTCAAAAAAAGCTTTTCCAGATTACACAGTTTATTATCATTTTTTTTTTCACAAATAAATCGTTTGCATAGACATGAGAATAGCTGTGTACACTAAACGAAATGTTTCGATTGCGAAAAGATTCCAGAACAGCATGAAATTTTATTTGGGTATCTCTCTATTCTAAAAAAAAGTAAAGGCCGCTGGCGCTGTCAAAGCTTGTTGGCCTATATCTCCTCCTAAACCGTGGGGATTTAAGCTTCCACTAAGGTGCCCACAGATTCGAAAAATTCCGAGGAACCTGATGAGCTGACTTAAATTTCAAAAATCGAATTATTATAGAAGATATTAATAAAAAACTGAAAAAATAAACAGAATGGTTGCCAGATTTGGCATAAAATCATTCATTCCTTTCCAACAAAGCGTTTACAAGTATGTAGTATCACGTGAAATTGTCAAACATGAAGTAGAAATACACCCATTTTACGACAAAATAAAAACTACATGAAATAAGTAACTCAAAATGTGTTACACAAAGTTGACAATTTTCAAATAGTAAGTTCGCTTAGACAACAGGAGTTTAGAATTAGCGATTATCCGTTTTTCCAAAACAGAATAACTAATATCTTGAAAATGAAAAATAATTAAAATGCAGATTATTTTAAAGCCGGTTAGGTCCAGCTGGATTATTTCCTACCAGTAGAAATATTTGGCGGCGTTAACTATGCCATTATAGCAGTTACACTACACTTTGGATATTTGCTAGCGCGACGAGATGGTATAATTCGTGGTGCTAAGTACGCCAATCTGCAAACGATTATGTAAATGAAAATATGGATAACGGTTTTCCGGTAACCTTAAATGAACAGTAAATATAGGTTGTGAGCATGTGTAAATCGCCAAATAATGAAAAGTCGCCATGGGTGGCAGGCTATTCTATCTGTTCCGTAGCTTTTATTAACTTTACATATACGCAAGTCGCCAAATAATGAAAAATCGCCATGGGTGGCAAATTCGCAAGGTGTCCAATAGGTTTTACATTATTAAAAATACAGCTGAAACATATGTTCTGATTTTATTACGCTTTAGCTCCTAATTAATATAACTTTTGAATGGTAATATTAAATATCATTGTATTTCTGAGGAATGGAAATAATTTTTCCATCTATTATAAGCGGAGTCCGTACTCCAGGTGGAGTATAGCTCAGGACCCGTACAACACGGATTCCCATAACAAAATATCTTCCGTGTTATGAGGGGGTAGGGTGGTCTACTGTAGTGTGAAGTTTAAATTTTTATGTACCAATGAAGATTTAAGAACCAAGCAATGTGTAGCTCAGTAACATTCTATCTGATCCAATCTTCGGGTTTTGTCTGTTGAAATTATGTCTTTTTTACGAATAAGCCTGATTAGGGTCCGAATGCCTCATACGAAAAGCGAGCGTAGCGAGTCTGGGGGCCTTGGCCCCTAGTACTGAAAATTTTCCAAATAATAGACAATTTGTACGGGAAATGATGTTCTAAAAAGTAAAGGGGATTCTAGTGTAACTACGTCACACTCGAGTATTTTTGTAGAAATCAAATTTATTCTTCGTGACTGACAACAGTCAGAACGTCAGAGTTTTGTGTCCACACGGCGCACAGTGGAGTATTCATATCAAAATCCTGGCCAAAAGTCGAAAATTTTAAATTTGTTTTAAAACAGTAATATATATGTTTTTGGATAGCCTAGTAACTGATGCATCATGTAATGCATGTTTTTCGACCATAATTAATATCCAAAAGATGCAACACTTGGTTTAAAAGCAAGTTTCTTCATTTACGGCAAGAGATTTCAGCGTTTCCTATTACTTCGTCTTGCATTTTTTACGGGCTCTTTAAATTAATTTACTGATTTGATACTAAGTATAATTGTAGTAAAATGTATGTATTTTAATTATATGTATCTATTAGCTTGAAAAAATAATATGACTTTATTTTTAAAAAAAGTAAACTTTTATTTTCTAATTTTTTTTCAAAGATCCACATTTCAAAAAGCTTTTTGAAGGGGTGTCGCGGCTTGTCGCGCCAAATTTCAACTATAATCATAATTATTGCAGTATTGAGTGTCTATTCCAAGAAAAAAATGTTCCCCCAACATCCACCATTTTTATAAAAAAAAATTATTTATATAGCGCCATTTTTATTTTTTCGATAATTTTTCGACGGGTGATCGCAAAAGGGATACAAACATACGCGCTTGTATTTCTCATAAACTATAAATTATGTGCAAGTGTTTGGATAAAGGTATATAAAATTTCATTTCAGTTAAGATTTAACATCGGTATCTTAAATTCAGTATGTAATTTCTTATTTTTCTGATGTAAATTTGCTATAAGAAGAAAATTTCTACATATTCCAAAATTGCCCTTTCTTAGTCCTGTACATAGTCCCATCTATTTAGAGCTTAGTTTTCCATTTATGTCGTAAATTGTGTCCAAAGCAAAAGCTCCCCATTTTTGCATCTCAAAGGTTGGCAACTGTGACTTCGGGTCATTGGAGTGTGAGTGTGTAAACAGAAACACGTGTTAGCTCTTTAAGTCATTTTGAAGTGCTGGCTTGAAATAAATTACTTTCTCCTCCAGCTTGGAATGAGATTTTATGGGTTTCAAGTAGGCTTTTTTTTAAGCAGTGTCCTTTTATCTGCTCTAGACAAAGGCCAACGAAAAAGAGCAAGCCTTATTACAGTGAGACCCTACAACTTCTCTGCCAGAGGGGCCCGATGGTGGTCCCCCCCCCCCTCTCTCTCTGTCTCTCAAAAAAAAAAAAAGGTGATTCTGAGTGAAGACGAATATCAGAGTTCAAAAGAATCAGAATGAAAAAGTTAATCTTCAGAAGTCATTAGAAAACTAAGATCCCTATAGTAACTACATTTAGATAAGTAAAAAATCTAAAAAATTTTTATGATAAAAATAGATTTATAGATAAGTAGTATTATTATAGTATTACTATTATATTTTTTTATTGTGGTTAAGGCACAGCTACACGGCTATTTGCCTAACGGGAAGGCTGCCTTGGGCGGAGGGCTTTTTAAGGGGTTCTAATGCGTATTCACGTGACATCTGGAGAAAATCGCCCAAAACTCCAGACCATTACATCGACAGCCGCATGCGCAGCGTGGTATTACATTTATAAGTGGTATTATACAATAGCAGTACTTCCCAGTAAGGGACACTCCCCGGACAAGACATTTGTTAGAAACCAACTTCGTGTCGTTTGGTGATATATCGCCAAATTTGAAGACAACACACTTTTTATATAATTTAAGATGTGAATAATACTAGAAAGTAAGTCAAAAGTCAACAGTAATGATTATAACGTTAAAACACGTGAAAAATATTTTTGGCCAGGATTTTGACACAAATACTCCACTGTGCGGCGAGGACACCGCGCGTCAAAGGGTTAATCAGTGGGGAACACATTCGTGCGAGAGTTTCAAATATGCTATGAATATTCCTTACGATAAAAGGAAGCAGATTTTAATAGAGCGAGGCGCATGCTTCAAATGCTTACGTTTTAGCCAAGGCATCTATTGGAGTAATTCCTTCTAAACTTCCTTAGTGACTGTGATTTGTCTATAAATGTTCATAAGCATTCATTCTGGATTAACTTATTATGCTTAATTTACATATGTACATTTAAGACAGAGGTTTTAAAAGTTTAACCATGTTATTCAGGCGAACATGCCTGTCTGACAATATACCTGGTTCTTATCTCTAGTGAAACATACTGAAGTAAACATACTCACACAGTGGCGCTGCAATCGCGCAGAAATTTTCTCTTCCAGGAGGAAAGTCACAAGATTCTACATCTTCCCCCCCGATGAAATTAAGTTTTATCTGAATACTAAATAAAGTTAAAATACAAATTATGAAATTAATGATTACACAAATTAAACTCAAATATATATAAAACACAATTAAAGTTCGCAGTTCAATCAGTCTCTTATCTCTAATGGAAACAGCAACTGTACAGGTCTTTTAATTGTTCCTGATTTGATTTTTACGCCGCATGCTCTTGCCTTTCCGTCTCTACCTGGAAACACTTCAAGGATTCTACCCATGCTCCACATGTTTCTGGGTAGCTTAGTGTCTCCCAAAAGTACCACATCACCTTCTTTGAAGTCTCGTGATGCTGCAGCTGAAGGTGCACAATTGGCCGATTTTGAGTTCATTAAGTATTCTTTTCTCCATCTTTCCCAGTAATGATCCAACAGTCTTCGTCGGTAGTTATAACGTTTAGTTAATGTCTTTCTGGTTGTCATGAGGTTTTCATTCAGTTTTACTGGTGGTAATGACGTTATTCGTCTTCCTGTTAAAAAATGAGCTGGCGTCAATGGTGATGGTTCTGCAGGATCTTCGTATAAATATGTGATTGGTCGGGAATTAATTATAGATTCTATCTCTGTTAATATGGTTTCTAGTTCTGCGACAGATAGGGACGATTTTCCGAAAAAATCGCTTACTTCCGATGAATTGATGTTATTCCATATCTCTTTTAAATCAAGGTTTGATCGCTTAAACGTCTTCGCGTTATCGGAGTAGATAGTTGAACACAATCCACGCCTGGCGATGAATCCTCGTAAAGCTAATAAGAACGTTTCGGTGGTCAAATTAGATACTAATTCTAAGTGAATTGCACGTGTGACTGCGCATGTACACAGTAATATATAATGCTTCCTGTTATCATCTCTTGTAAAGAGGGGACCAGCGAAATCGATTCCTGTGATCCCGAATGGAAAGGATTTCTGGATCCTGTCCGCTGGCAGAGGTGCAATCACTTGTGTACCAGAACGTATTCTAAATCGTTTGCAAGTTAAGCATTTGTTCAAGATAGATTTAACTACTTGTCTTCCTCTAAGGATCCAAAATTTACTTCTTGCTTCCGCCAAAGTATCAGCTACTCCCGAATGATAGACCTTTAAATGAGTGTTCATTACTAGTAATTCAGTGTATTTTGACTTGCTGGGAATTATCCATGGATGTTTTTCGTGTAATTCCAGATCGGAGTTTTGCAGTCTTCCGCCTAAGCTTATAATTTCATTCGAATCTAAAATTGGATTTAAATTGTATAGACATGATGACTTGTCAACTGAATTTCCTTCTTTCAATGAGTTAATCTCACTTTTAAAATGTATTGACTGAGTGTGTTTTACCCAATAAATTTCAGCGATACGCAGTTCATCTCCAGTTAATGGACCGGATTTTTTGGTATCATTTCTCGCATTGTAAACAAATCTGTTGATCCAAGCAGTGATTCGATACATCTTTGACAGTTTACTGTAGTTTTCAATATTTAGGATTGGGTCTTTATTAGGGATGGTGTTGCAGACTAACTGATGGCAGGTTTCTGTTTTGACCGTTTTCTTTCCTGCTAGCACTTCTTCTGATGTTACTTTATCTGCTATGCTTGATGGCCAAAGTTCTTCCGGTAATGCCAACCAGTCTGGTCCTCTGAACCACCTGTTACTGTTCTTCAATCTTTGAACTGATTCACCTCTTGTGAGCAAATCTGCTGGGTTTTCTTTTCCTTTACAGTAGTTCCAGTTCTGTGGATCAGAATTCGTTTTTATTTCGATGACCCTGTTAGCTACAAATGGTTTCCATTCTCTCGAAGTGCCTTTAATCCAGTGCAGAACTATTGACGAATCCGTGTAAAGATAGATGTTGCATTTCTCTATTTTGAAAATATCTTCTAGGTATTTGGCAATTCTAGCTGCAATTACTGCTCCTAGGAGTTCCAACCTGGGTACGGTCAGTCGTTTCAATGGGGCGACTCGCGCCTTTGACATTACAAAGGTAGTATTAAATGCCTTCGCACCCCTTTGCCTAAAGTACGCGATTGCGCCGTAAGCCCTGGGACTGGCGTCTGAGAACACGTGAAGTTGTAATGCATCCGTGTTCATTTGAACTTCGTCTGTAAAGTATCTTCTCTCGACAGAAAGATCTTTAATATCTTCAATTTCGGAGTACCAGCTAACCCACTTTTCTTGCAATTCTTGAGGAAGTTTCTCATCCCATCTTGTTCCTCTTTCCCATATATCTTGAAGGAGACATTTTACTCATTGTATATGGCGATAAAATTCCCAATGGGTCTAAGATTTTAGCTACTGTTTGTAAAATGAACCGTTTTGTGTTTTTAGCATTCTTAATTGAGTCTAAGAGGGGATTAATCTCTAATTGTAAAACATCTAATTTGTCATCCCACTTTATTCCTAACACCTTAGATGGCTCTTCATTATCTTCTATCTCCATGTTATTTTCAGACCAGAGTTTGCTCAAATCTTTGGAATTTGTTCTCCATTTTCTTAATTTCATTCCTGCATCCATTAATAGTTTATCTGCCTTCACTGACAAATTGTACGCTTCACTGGCATCTTTACCTCCGAAGAATAAATCATCAACGTATAAATTTTTGTCTAACATTTCAACTATCGTTGGAAATTCTGTTTTGTATCTTTGTATCTGGTGTTTAATCGTTGCAGCTAAGAGGAAAGGGCTTGAAGTAACGCCAAACGGAACCCTCCTGAATCGGAAAATTTTAATGTTGTTTGTGTCAAATAAATCTCTATCTGTCCAGAGAAAACGAAGATAATCTCTATCAGAAGGTGCAACTGCAATCTGCAAAAATGCCTTCTCAATGTCCGATGAAAATGCAATTTTATATTCTCGAAACTTTAAAATTAAAGTCAATAAATTAGGGTTTAAATTCGGTCCTTGATGTAAATATTCATTTAGGGATTTTTGCTTATTTTCTTTGGAAGATGCATCGTATACAATTCTAACTTTGCTTGTGGTTTTTTTTTTCTAACAACTGCAGAGTGAGGCATATAGTAACAGTTTTCCAATTTTATTTCAGCATCCTGACATTCCTCTATAATCCCTTCCCTAAGTTGTTCTGAAATAACGTTCTTATAATTTTCATACAGCCAAGTATCTTCTTTTAATCTGTTCATTAGTTTATTAAATCGACGTTTTGCGAGGTCAAAATTATTATGAGGTACTTGTGCCCCATCCTTCCACGGTAATTTTACCTCGTATCTTCCCTTCTCATATTTTATATTTTCCTCAAAGTTTTTTAAGACTTCGTTAGACGCGCATAAATTTTCCTTTTCATTTATGCCTAAAGAATCCAACTCAAAGAACTTTCGGAGTTCATTACATATTTCACTTAATTCTGCTTCGCAACGCATAAACAGAGAATTAACACACTGCTCTGCGGTGTTTATATCTTTCTCAGCCTGTCCCATGACTGTATATCCAAATACCGTTTCGAGTAGAAGCAGATTGTTTATATTTTGAAGCTTTCCACATGCCACTCGGGCGAAATTATCTATGCCTATTAGAATTCCGATCTGACCTTGACCGCGCTTTTCGTAAGCCAGGGGGTAATTTTTCTCTCTCATCAGCTCTCGTATTTTTTCATTTGGAATTGCCACTGGCGCCGTTGAAATAATTTCTGTCTGAAGTGCCTCAATTTCGATCTCCGCTGAACTCCTGAGATTTCCAAGTAGCAATTTAACTACTTTGTAGGATTTTTTAATTGGTTTGGAAGAACCAAATGGATAAACACTCAAATTTTCTTCACGAATTATAGGGAGTTTCAGCTCTTTAACTATGTTTTCCGAATGGAAACTTCTTTGAGACCCAGTATCCAACAAAATACGCGCTGTTTTCGATTTAGAATTATAATGAATTAATACGTCACAAGTTAATAACAACATATCACTTTCTACTTTCGGTTCGTGTTGATTGTGAAACATGGTAGTTATTGTAGTTTCGTTGTTGGGTTTAGATTCTAATGTGTCACAGATGGACTTGTGGTGTTTTTTGTTACATTTGGGATATAGATTAGCTCTGGAGCGACAGGACTTCGCGATATGTGACCTTTTTAAGCAGAAATAGCATAAACCTTTACGTTTTAGAATGTTTTTCCTTTCGGATATCTTAAATTTAGTACAATCATTACTTGTGTGTGTTTCGTTTTCACAATATACACAGGTTTCTCTGGATATCGCGTTCAGTGCAGCTGTAGGGGTTTGAAAGGGTTTAGGTTTATATTTATGATAGTTATATGAGTTTTCTCTGTTTTTATAGTTGGATATTTTATTGTCGGTATTTTCTCTTGGATTAATTTCGGAATTGTTCGGTTTTGTCAGATTTTCCGTTCTTTCTCTATTTTCTATTTCCCTTTTAAGGAATGTCATCAAATCCGTTATTTTCTCAATTTTGTTTTGTTTTTCCTGACGGGCGAATTCTAAAGCCAAGTCTTTTGGGATTGTTTTTATTAACACCGGAAATAGTAAACATCCATATGAATTGGTTTCAATTCCAAGACTTTCGAGTCCGCGAATTTGTATTAAACATTCATCGTAAAGTTTTCTTAGACATTTTAGATCGCTGGACTTTCTAACCGGATTTAAATTAAGTAATTTATTCATATGAGCATCGATTATAATTTCTTTTTTACCGAACCGACTTTCTAAGATGTCTACAGCCTTTTCGTAATTTTCCGAAGTCAAACTTAATCCTTGTATAGCTGTTGCGGCATCGGATATAAGAACAGATTTTAGATAATTGAACTTCTCTACATTATTGAGAGTTTCGTTCTCATGAAATGCTGATTTATATTGGGCCCAAAAGGAAGGCCAAGAACATATATCTCCGTCAAATTGTTCTATGTTCAGTTTTGGTAGTTTAATGCTAGCTTTTCCTGGGGCGTTACTGTTATTAACGTATCCTGCGTTGGAAGTATTTACTCCGTTACTTGAGGAGATCATTGCCGGTTGCGTTTTTTCGTTTATGTTTTGTAAACATTTGTTGCTTCTAACTTTAATGCTAATTATTAATTCGCGATACTCTTCGCGAGTTTCTATCTCAGTCTCTAACTCCGTAATTTTTATAACAGATACTATGTCAGTATCAAGTGCAATAAGATTTTTTTCTTTTTCGATTAACTGAGCCAATTGTTCTTCAGTTGTCAAGGAGTCTATGTCCTCTGTGACTTTTTTAATTTCGGTTTCCAGTTTGTTTATAATTTTAGTTGTTACTGTTCGCAATGTAGCTCGCGTTTTCTTAAGCTTCTCAAGATCCATTTTGTTAATTTTAACAATCTTTTTATTTGATAACTTTATTTTCAATAAATCAATAAGTGAGCAAAGGTTTCACTCACCTTCATCTAAAGTTATCCCGATTCTGGATCCCGGGTTTCGGCACCAAAATATTGGAGTAATTCCTTCTAAACTTCCTTAGTGACTGTGATTTGTCTATAAATGTTCATAAGCATTCATTCTGGATTAATTTATTATGCTTAATTTACATATGTACATATAAGACAGAGGTTTTAAAAGTTTACCCATGTTATTCAGGCGAACATGCATGTCTGACAATACATCTGGTTCTTATCTCTAGTGAAACATACTGAAGTAAACATACTCACACAGTGGCGCTGCAATCGCGCAGAAATTTTCTCTTCCAGAAGGAAAGTCACAAGATTCCACATGCCGTGTTTGTTTTTCTTATTCCATAAAGCACATCTTTAGAATAGAAATCTATCTTAAAATCGCCTGCGGAAACTGTTTAACAATTTTCGCCAAACCTATTCTAACTGTACTTCACCATATTAAATACTGTTTGGAATGGGCATCATAATTCATGAGTGTGCCTTGTTTCTCTTGCTTCTTCCATAAAACACATCTTTGGAGTGGATATGTATCTTAAAATCGCCTACTGAAACTATTTAACAATTTTCGCCAAGCCTATTCTAACTGTACTTCACCATATTAAATACTGTTTGGAAAGGGCATCATAATTCCTATGTGTGCCGTATTTGTTTTTCTTGTTCCATAAAACACATCTTTAGAATCGAAATCTAAATTAAAATAGCCTATGGAAACTGTTTAAATGTTTTCCCAAAGCCTATTCTAACTGTACTTCACCATATTAAATACTGTTTGGAAAGGGCATCATAATTCATGAGTGTGCCGTGTTTGTCTTTCTTGTTCCACAAAACACATCTTTCGAATCGAAATCTATCTTAAAATAGCCTACTGAAACTGTTTAACAATTTTCGCCAAGCCTATTCTAACGGTACTTCACGATGTTAAATACTGTTTGGAATGGGCGTCATAATTCATGTGTGTGCGTTGTTTGTCTTGCTTGTTCCATAAAACAGATCTTTGGAGTGGATATGTATCTTAAAATCGCCTACTGAAACTGTTTAACAATTTTCGCCAAGCTTATTCTAACTGTACTTCACCATATTAAATACTGTTTGGAATAGGCATCATATTTCATGTGTGTGCCTTGTTTGTCTTTCTTGTTCCATAAAACACATCTTTGGAGTGGATATGTATCTTTAAATCGCCTACTGAAACTGTTTAACAATTTTCGCCAAGCCTATTCTAACTGTACTTCACCATATTAAATACTGTTTGGAAAGGGCATCATAATTCCTAAGTGTGCCGTGTTTGTTTTTCTTGTTCCATAAAACACATCTTTGGAGTGGATATGTATCTTAAAATCGCCTACTGAAACTGTTTAATAATTTTCGCCAAGCTTATTCTAACTGTACTTCACCATATTAAATACTGTTTGGAATGGGCATCATGTTTCATGTGTGTGCCTTGTTTGTCTTTCTTGTTCCATAAAACACATCTTTGGAGTGAATATGTATCTTAAAATCTCCTACTGAAAGTGTTTAACAATTTTCGCCAAGCCTATTCTAACTGTACTTCACCATATTATATACTGTATGGAAAGGGCATCATAATTTATAAGTGTTACGTGTTTTTTTTTTCTTGTTCCATAAAGCACATCTTTACAATCGAAATCTATCTTAAAATCGCCTACGGAAACTGTTGAACAATTTTCGCCAAGCCTATTCTAACTGTAATTTACCGTTATAAATACTGTTTGGAAAGGGCATCATAATTCATGAGTGTGCCGTGTTTGTCTTTCTTGTTCCACAAAACACATCTTTCGAATCGAAATCTATCTTAAAATAGCCTACTGAAACTGTTTAACAATTTTCGCCAAGCCTATTCTAACGGTACCTCACGATGTTAAATACTGTTTGGAATGGGCGTCATAATTCATGTGTGTGCGCTGTTTGTCTTGCTTGTTCCATAAAACACATCTTTGGAGTGGATATGTATCTTAAAATCGCCTACTGAAACTGTTTAATAATTTTCGCCAAGCTTATTCTAACTGTACTTCACCATATTAAATACTGTTTTAAATGGGCATCATCCCAGCAAGCGCACACACGTTTAAATTACGTATTCCCGATGTCGAAATGTCGAAAATAGGTCGAGGAAAAATTACAGCAAAAAATAGCGTTTAAAATAGATCAAACATACATTGTGTTGTCGACGTCATAAAGAGCCGTTCGATTTTGGTCAGGGAGGCGGCTATCTTCGACTGTTAATGTTGGTCGCCCTCAGGAGGTCTATGATCCGTCAATACATCGCGATTTTCCGCTTATGGCTTTGGCGGTCTAAAGAGACCCCCCCCCAGCCAGCCAAGAAGAAACACGCGATGGAGCATCGAGAAATTTTTTCAGCTTAGTTAATAGTCAGTTGAACATCGAATAAACAGTGCAGGGGAGACAGAATTTACAGGGTCCTTTCTCACGACCTTTGACATGTCCACCCCAACCGTTTTCTCAGAAAACAGATTCTTTTTTTTCTTTTTTTGTGTGTATTCGTTCATGGTTCGCGTGGCTCGTACTTCGCAGTTTTTTATGCAAGGGCAGAACTCGCTCCAGCGTGTAGTCAATGGCTGAGCTCAGCTGCGCTACACAGAACAGTAAAATTTCCATAGTTTTAACTATAAAAGTGGATATTTTTCAAGTATCTCTTGGAATATTTTTCAAGTTCAATGCTAACACGATTTATCGTTAGCTTGGCATATTAATAAGTTTGTCTGGCTCTCTTTAAATTGTGTTGGCCGGTGATGTTATTAAAGTTTATCGGGGTAACTACAAATTTTAATTCCAGCCATCAAAATTTTAGAGGTGAGTTAAGTAATTATTTAACTAATAATTATGTGCTTTGTTTCTTTTATTCATTTTCTTTTTAATTGCTAATTATAAGTCTTCTTATTTGTATTATAGAGTGAAATATAAAGGTACAATTGGCATAAAATCAACTGTTTACCTTAAGCATATGAAATATTTTTTCTCATTATAAGCACAAATTTGCTTAATGTAAACTTACTATAACAAAAGTCAACTTATTATTGCATTATGGCATAACTTACAATGAAACAGATTAAAGCACTTTATGCAAAGTTTTTTTTTTCTTTTTAAATTGTATACTAATATGTGTGCATTTAGTATGTAATTTAAACCTATTTGGAGTAGTGAAATTGAACAAATCAAAGAATTAAGAGAGATAAATAAAAAACTGTTTGTGTAATGAAGTAGACAAAATTTTTCTGGTGGGAGGGTGAGAGGGGGGGGGGATTTGTAGATAGAAAACTTCTTCATATTTTATTACAGGAAAACTATAATAAACTATGGAGATAAAAAAGCAGGCTTATTCGTCTAATAGAAGTGGTTCCTTGACGATTTCGTCGAATCCTGACAGTTTATAAACGTAGTAATTATGCCGGAATTCCAGACATTTAGAGAATATGATAGTCGCACACCATTTACATACGTCGTGAAAGCATGGAAATTCAAACTTCTTGTCGGGTGCACATGCCGTTTAAAAGGAAACACTCTATATTTCTAAATATAATACATTATACTACTAGTTGTTAGCTAATGAAAAGCAATTTTGAATTAAATGATTAGAAATAACAAGTTTTAAATTAACTTCTAATCGTTTAGATAAAGTTATAAAATTTATATTCATGAAAGTTTGAACATATACAAAAATATATTAAAGTTAAAATATAATCTTGATTTTTAATTTAACAGAAAAGTAACTCGGACGAACAACTTATGTCACTAATTTACATTTTAGAGGGTTTCCATTTTTTCCCCCGGTACATTTTATTAATCGTTTTGGCTGTATTAGGTATTTTTAATGAAAGGGTGCAAAAAATTATTTAATCTACTCTTATAAACTATCTAAATATTTTCATATATTGGTTAAAAAGTAATCTTTTTTATATAAAATAAGTAAATTATATTTACTGTTAGTAAAATTGCATTTTAAACTGTATTCCTTACTTAACTAAATTTACTAATATTTTATTTAATTTTTAAGTTACTTTTTCACCATCTTTCACCAATATATGAAGATATTTGGATTGTTTATAACATTGAATTAAACAGCGTACCCATCCCCGCCTTTTATTAAATATACCTACAGTAAAAATAATTCATAAAATGTACCGGGGGGAAAAAGTAAACCCTTTAAAATGTAAAATAGAGACATAAACTATTTATGCAAGTTACTGATTTATTAAATTCAAAAAATCAAGATTATATTTTTCTTTAATGTATTTTCTCTGTGTTCAAATTTTTATGAATGTATATTTTACAACTTCATCTAAACGACTAGAAGTTAATTTAAAACTTGTAATTTTTGCACATTTAATTAAAAATAACTTTTTATTAGCTAACTAATATTAAAATGTATTATATAGAAATATAAAATGTTTCCTTTTTAAACGGCCAAAGTTCACAACATCAGAACAGTTTGAATTTCCATTCCTTAACGACGTATGTAAATGGTATTTGTCTATTCTCTGAATGTCTGGAATTGCGGCATAATTACTACGTTTATAAATGGGCAGATTTCGAAAAATTCAGCGAAGTCTTTAAAGAACGACTTCCATTAGACGACTATAAGCCGGTTTTCTCTGTCCTGTTGGAGCGATTCGACAAGGTATAACGTAAAATCAACCTCTATGAGCTGAATTTTATAAACGAATTCCGAGAATCTGTCTCCCTTAGCCGTTATAGCGACGAGTGTTCGACCAATATCGGGGATTTTCTCTTCCTGGCGGTCACCCTTTTCCATTCTTACGCCGTAGTTAAGCGAGATTGTTATCTCTCACGGTCACCCCTCGCGGGTAATACGCCGTCGAGAAGTTCAGCGCTCGACGGGCAAACAGGTGGACATATCCAAGGATTTTTAACGTCGATGATTACGTCGAAACTACGTCGACGGCGACGTTAATTCGATGTATCGTGGCTGGCTGGGTATGTATCTTAAAATCGCCTACTGAAACTGTTTAAGAATTTTCGCCAAGCTTATTCTAACTGTACTTCACCATATTAAATACTGTTTGGAATGGGCATCATATTTCATGTGTGTGCCTTGTTTGTCTTTCTTGTTCCATAAAACACATCTTTGGAGTGAATATGTATCTCAAAATCGCCTACTAAAACTGTTTAACAATTTTCGCCAAGCCTATTCTAACTGTACTTCACCGTATTAAATAATGTTTGGAAAGGGCATCATAATTCATGAATGTGCCGTGTTTGTTTTTCTTGTTCCATAAAGCACATCTTTACAATCGAAATCTATCTTAAAATCGACTACGGAAACTGTTGAACAATTTTCGCCAAACCTCTTCTAACTGTACTTCACCATATTCAATACTGTTTGGAAAGGGCATCATAATTCCTAAGTGTGCCGTGTTTGTTTTTCTTGTTCCATAAAACACATCTTTAGAATCG
>JAWZYV010015606.1:0-44563 GCA_038373885.1 Cheiracanthium punctorium
CTCCCAAGGTCCAGATGATATAATATTTCTCCCCGCATCCAATGGGTTCAATGGGGCAGTAAAGGCTCAATCCGGGGTGGGATATCTCGTCCAATCCATTTCTTATAATACAGCTTGCAGAAAGCTATCCTGAGTCCTCAGCCTGCAAGGCCCAGATTTAGCCCACTTATCACTATGAGGCAGGCGAATTAATTTCTGGTATAGTTTCAAGGCTGATTTCTTTATTTCAAACAGCATAGGTATTTCATTAGTCCGCAATAGGTGTAGTCTTGACAGCACCAGTGACAAGCGGAGAACATTATTTTGTAGTCGCTCCAGTCTTGTTCTACCTCCTTCAGATACTGTAATAAGTGGGGCATTACAATAAGTCATCACAGCTTTATAAAAGCTCTATAGGTAGCAAGTAGCGTTGGGGTATCACAGCCCACCTAACTCCAGCAAGCTGTTTAAGCAGTATCATACGTTTCTCGGCCCGTTTTTTGATATCATCAATATATAATTTCCAAGTGAGTTTACGGTCGAACGTAACTCCTAAGTACTTAGTACTCTCACTACTCGGAGGGCTATACTGTTATAAGATATATTTAGTTGTAATGGTTGGTGACACAATGAAAAAGTCTGATAAGTTGTTTTCTCCGTGTTTACAATCATATTGTTTTCTAAACACCATGAATGGAGTTTGGACATAGCATTATTAAGGAAAACTTCAAGTCTGTCTTTTGCCCTATGCTTAGGACTAGATGACCATATAACAAGATCGTCTGCATACATAAGTACATTTATATTTTCATCCATCAGGAGTGTATTAGATCATCACATAAACAGCAAACAACTTGTCACAGCTCCCTGGGGGAGACCAGTGTGCAAAGTCCTAAAACTAGAGTGTACATTTCCATAACAGATATTAATAAGCGTTGATCAAGGAAATCACCAAACCACCGCAGCATGTTTCCCGTTATATGTTTAGTAGCTAATTTATACCGTCCAATACATTGATTACCTTATTCTGCAACATGAAACGTGTAAGTAAGAACTGGCTTTTAGACTAATCAAAAGCTCTTCTTTATGGCTGGATTGAACAGTTCTAACACCTACAGAAGGAGTGGGCAATTGTTTTATCTTTGAGGCCACTTTGTAGATGCAGAAGTTAACGGAGTACCACACCTTTCAAAATTATTGCATTCATTAGTAAGTTTTGCATTTTAGAAGCAGTATAAATTGTATCATGATAAAAATCAATAAATAAATACCGGGTGCCCCAAAATGACTGGTCGATTTTGAAAATCAATAAATAAAAGACGGAATGCAATAGATATGTATTGTTTGTAGCCTTATGCTTGGGAAATCAGAGAATTTTATCTCACAAAATTTCAAATTTAGTTAACATTTTCACACACAGGTGGTGCTGAAAACTATGAAAAAATAAGAACCGGTATGAAAATTTTGCAAGGACTGTTGTAAAAAACTAAACAATGGAATTTTCAATCTAACCCCTCCATTTGCTGCAACAACATGGCGCAGTCTGAGGCAAAATTTTCAGACATCTGTTCAAACATGTCACTTGGAATTATGTCACATGCAGTACAGATGTGCTGCTTCAGCTCCGCAATTGTTTGTGGAGTTTGGCAGTATACCAAATCTTTCAGGTACCCCCCAAGAAAAAAGTTGCAGGGCATCAAGTCTGGCAAATAAAGAGGCCATGCCATGCCCATTCCTGTATGCATGTCGTAATCCAAGGCAATTACCTGCTCACTGACATGTTCGTTCAAGAAATCAAATACAGCAGACGTTCGATGTGGACAAGCACCCTCTTGCAGCAATGTAAATTAATAACTTTAATATTAAGAAAACCAGAGTTTAGTTAAAAGTTTTGAATATTTTACTTCCTGACTCCTACCATAATAATGTAACAATAAATATATATTAGCAAAAGTTTGTGTCAAAAACTCACTTTTTGTTTTGAATACTGGTAAGTAAATATTCATTTAAAGTTTTGGAATAAACTTTGGTTGGAAAAAAATTTGAAATTAACTAAAATAATAATAACAATAAGGTTATGAACATCTCTGCATGACCTATTCATTAATAGACGAATATATGCATAAAAATCAACATATTTTATTCTATAAATCCATTATAAAAATTATAAATATTCTAAAAAATAGATTTTTTCATAGAATTTATTTTTAACATTTCATTAAAAAAATAATAATAAAAATAAGCTCTGTAACTTTTGAATGATACATTTCACTAAAATACAAAGCTATATTAATAATCTAAGATAACAATACAATTTTGGAATGTTCATTCAATCATCCCATTCACTGGGAGGGAGAAGAGATTCTAGCTCTGTGACATTTTTATTTTTTGATTTCTTTTTCTTGAAAAACTGCTTCAAAGAGGCTATCTTGTGTTCCATCACATCTAAATAAAATCACATTTTTTTTAGTACTTTCATGAAATGAGTTATGACATGATTTCATTAGTAACACTTAATAAACAATTTCATTGTATAAAGCACAAAAATGACATAAATCTTGACAGCTAAATCACCTGCCCCTCAAACTGAACATATGCTGACTTAACAGAATGTGCACCGATTGCATTGATCAGGGGTTTCCAAACTTTTCAGCCTGAGGGCCGCATTACTATCAAACAGTATGGGGACAGACTACAAACTTGAGGTCCAAATAAAAAAGAATTAAAGCATAGATGTTTTTAAGTATTTGTTTAATATTATTTTATTTAGTTATTACTTAATAACATATTAATACACTACACATGAACACGTGTATTAGTGAGAATGGTGAAATTGTTTCCTGGATACCAAAAGACTAGGCATTTCTGGCTTTAGATTGGATGTCCCTAACATCAACAGTCGCCTGAGATTATCATTGGACAAGTTTGTTCTATCATCTCATTGACTGTGAAAAGAAATAGAAAAGTAAGCAGCGTGTAAGGTTTTGCAATGTAGTGATGAATTGGAAAAGACAGTGCACTATTCCAGGGTTCTATTTTAATTCGATGAAAACGTAACATCCATATAAGCAATGGCTGATGTTATAGCAGGATACACATAAATTTCCATAATTTTTTTCTGAAAATAAAAAGGTTGGATGAGAGGTGTTCTCGGGCTGCAGTATAGAGACCCCTAGAATAGATTAAAATGTATAGTCCATAGAATAGTTTCAGTCTTTTTCAATTTTTTTTTAGCTTGTTCTGTGTCTTAATATGTCATTTCAGTTTAAGTTATCTGATTTCTTATTGTCTTATCAATCTGAAATTCTACATATATGTGTAACTTGGATGACACACTCAGTACTACACTTTTCTTTTTTTATATACACTTAAGAATTTTTTATTTAATGTTTTGTACCAAAAATTGTTTGTGTATGTTTTTTTCTCTTTTGAGTATTGTTAGCTTGTATTCACTGAGCCGTTGATCCGATATTTTTTATCTTAGCATCACTGGAAAGTTTTTTTTATTGTTTACCTTAAACTTTAAATTTTTTAACAATTTTTCAAATAAAAATTCATTTTTATCAGTAAAGCAACATTAATTTGACTTTTTGTATATATTTATCCCACATGCAGGATAGGAATGATGCAATTTCCCCACCCCCCAAATATCTCAAAAATTTTTGTAATTTATTTTTATAGTTGTCAAAGTATTTGGTGTGTCAGTAAAATTTTCTGCAGACCAAAATATGTTGCCAGACATATCATATTTTTCACCCCTGGTCTAGTGGTTGGAAATCGTGTCTTTCACCCAGGTGGTCCAGATTTGATTCCCCGAAAGGGAAATTAAATTTTGCTTCCAATATTTATTGAAAATGTATGCGCTCAATTTTAAACATGCAAAATGAGATTATATCAGTGCTACAGCCTCAAGAGACATAAAACATTTACGAAATTCTATTCCCATCATGTTACACGTAAGACTAAAGGAGAAAATACTTGTGTAGTCATGGCCAAGTGATTAAAATACATTTATGGCACAGTCACAATAGCTTTCTAAGTGAGATCAAAACACGCTATTCCTAAACTCAAGTAATTCCATACTCTTGAAAATCAAAAGCGAGAATAATCCTCAATTTAAAATGCAAAAAGAATTCTTATATAGTTTTGGCAGCTTCCAGAAATTTTGAGATGCTATTATAAAAATCTGCATGTTCCCAATATTTACAAAATGTCAATCTAGTGCCTGATTCGGTACAAAACATTATGCGCACAAAAATCTTGCAAAGAAACTGGAATATTAATTATTTACGGGTCATTCCATGTCAAATCAACAAAATTTTGGGAGATTTTCCGAATTGATGTCTCAGATTGTCATGATTTTTGGAATGCAGCAAATATATTGCTGACGAAAAAATACCAAATTGCAGTTATGTAGCACAATTATTTTTGAAGTTATTAATTTTTAAAGATTTAAATTTTTATGAAAAAAATTCATATTTTGGCACCTTTAGATGCCTATAGACTTGCAACCAGTGATGATATAAAGCTGAGAGTGGTCTCATTTTAAAGCTGTTGAATGGGGCTGTAATATGATATGCCACAAGATAGGGGTTACAATTTTTAAAAATTGAAAATTTTAATTTCTCAAAAAGTGGCAATTTTAAAAATTCTAAAATATTATCAAATATAGTTTGTAATGTCATAATACATACAGCAAAATTCTATCATGGGATCAGGAGGTACTGGGCTTCAGAAAATATACGTTTTGCAAATAATGTACCAAATTATTAAAATTTTATTTTTTAATTACTAATTTTGCTATGCAGTGTGCAGAACACTATTAAATTAATAAAATGAAATGATTACTTTATAGTACTATGTTTGGAAACCTCTCTTTAAAAGAAAACTGTATTTTAAAGAGAAAGAAGTCAAAAATTTAAATTTTGTAATAATATCAGACTGCCTCAACCACAGCACTACACCGTCTACCTGTTACAGACAAAGTTGATGGAATATCTGAAATGCAAGTTTCAAAGACCTCCCAAAAAAACCTTCTATTTTTCTGACGGCCCTGTGGCCCAATATAAAAATTAAAAAACTTAACTTGTGTAATCATAAGCAAGATTTTGGAACTGAGACTGAATGGCATTTTTCAGCAATGGCACATGGTAAAGGACCATGCGATGGGCTGGGGGCCACAGTCAAAAGACTAGCAGCCAGAGCAAGCCTACAAAGACAGTATAAGGACCAAATTATGGATGCAAGGCAACTGTTTGAATGGTCACATCAGAACATATTTAACATAGACTTTGTATTTGTGACCCTTGAAGAATACATTAAAACTGAAGAACAATTCGCCAACCGGTACAATACAGCTGTAACTATATCAGGCACCCAGAAATTTCATGCCTTGATACCTCTCAAATGTGGAACCAAAGTAAATGTGAAATTATTTTCTTCTGCAGTTGTTTCGAGCATATTTCCTGTTGTAAAGGACGTACTGCAGATATTAGTGGGTATGTAACATCAATGTATGGTGACACTTGGTGGTTGAGTTATGTACTTGATAAAGATTGCAGTAAAGTGCAAGTTACATTCCTGCATCCTTCAGGTCCATCCCCCTCATTTATATATCCCACACCAACTGATACACTGTGGATCCCTTTTGCAGATGTGATGTGATATGCAAAGTTAACCCCATCACACAGACTGGCCGAACATACAGTTTACCAGACAGTGAAGTGAACAAATATGTGGGTATCCTCCAACGATTGAAGTCTCTATAAACTAATTTGTAAACCCTTAACTTTACTCATAATATTGGAGTTTTAATGGTAAGTGTCTATGTGACCTTTCTCCATTCAAAAAAAAAAAAATGTAAAAGTAATAGTCACTGCTTGTTTCATTCAATGAAATATTCAAAATTTTTTGAAACGATACTAATTCTGGTATTTTTCACAACACATGTATTTCTGAAGCACAGTATCTCCTGATCCCATTGAGATCCCATGATAGAATTTTGCTGTATGTATTAAGACATTACAAACGATATTTGATAATATTTTGGAATTTTTAAAATTGCCACTTTTTGAGAAATTTAAATTGTAAAATTTAATTTTAAAATTTACAATTTTTTAAAAATTATAACCCCTATCTTGTGGCATATCATATTAAAGCCCCATTTAACAGCTTTATACCATCACTGGTTGCCAGCCTATAGGCATCTAAAGGTGCCAAAATATGATTTTTTTCATAAAAATTTAAATCTTTAAAAATTAATAACTTCAAAAATAATTGTGCTACATAACTCTAATTTGGTATTTTTTCATAAGTCTATGATATATTACTGAATACCAAAAATTATGAAAATCTGAGAAATCAAGTCTGAATCAGTGTGTTGATTTGACATGGAATGACCCTTACAAGGTTTGTTACAATATATTTTAAAAAATCAATTTCATGGATAATTTCAACCTAAATTTAACAGGACTTAAATCTCTCATTAAAAAAAAAAAAAAGACTTCTGTTTTACAACAGAAGTTTTGTTAAAAAACAAATTTTATCAAGAGATCTTCTGAAACCTAGCTCAGAAAGAGAGATTTTCATTCACCTTTTTACATCTGCCTTTACTTCCTGTTTTAATGAAATCAAACTTGCAGAAGCAAAAGCTTAACATAGCAAATTTTCCATGCAAAGTGCTCTTATTTCATTCTGTTTGCACAGCCATAAAAGTGTAACAATTTGACTGTTTCCTTTCATGCTTGGCTTTGATAATATTACATAAAAAGGTTTGTAAAATATTGACTCTAGTTTGCATATGCACATAAAAAAAAAATCTAAATGGCCAGCATTCTTCCTGTTCAGGATAGAAAAAAAGTATTGCTTCTTGCGACTTCTGAGGAGCAAACAAAAGGAGGAGGATATTAAGACCAACGGTAGTTTCTAGACAACTTCAAATAGATGTAAATCAATGCATGGGAAGTGTTGTCAATGTATACCTGTGGTGAAAACTAATATTTCTCATGATGTTCAATACAGTGTGCAATTTTTATTTTTTATTTTTAAGTTTAAAGTGGTGGTGTGCTTGTCATAATTTCTAAATAAAGGCAAAATACAAAATTTTGCATTTTTAATGAGGCATGTACTTCGTTGAAATCTGTCCCACCCGAGGGCAGTTATCTACGGGGTACATTTCAACAATAGAAAAAAAATTACTAATTTCCTACATTTTACCAATAATAAACTTTATTCACTAAATAATATAGTGGACAAATAATATAGGGGATTGTTTTAGGTCCTATCTATTTTATCTTTAATTAAATCAAAATTTATGGAAAATGTCATTGCAAATATAGCTCGAGCTGTTCCTCCACTTAAATTTGGTTAAAGCAGTTTCATTTTAATATCACTTCGTTCTATACTACTAATGTCCTCCTTTTCGGGAAAATAAAATTTTCAAGAATCTTCTTTCTTTCTCATAATCTTCACCTTATAGCCCTCTTCTCTTTCTTCAATTTTCCCAACAAACAGTACTTTTTTCTTCTTTCCACAAAATTCAACGAGAACAAAGTCATTAATTTCTATTACCACATCATCAGTTATTTCAAACTCCATTTGTTCTTCAAGCTCTGTAGTAGTAGATATCAAAAGGTCTTCACACTCTGATTCATCATGTAAAGAAACATCATCTGCACACTCACTGTCAGAAGATTCAAAAAACAACATTTTTTTTTCTTGACTTATAGATTAAAAATATTTATTCCTCCTAAATACACTATCAATAAGGCCTCACATTTACAGGTGTTATTACTGTAGGCTCAGAGACATGCCATTTTGGACTGCCTCCATTGCTTTTCTAATATCTTCTTCAGTAACTTCTGGTTTAGTGCACTTTTTCTTATATGTTCGCACCATTTTTTATAATCTGAAAGTGTTAAAAATCATTTAGTGAACAGTAGTGATGACCATAATCAGGGATATTAGGAAAGAAAAAAGTATTTAATTTAAGTGCGTTAAAAATATACAACCACCTAGCTTGAAGTAAACATGACTGACACTGTTTGCCACATGCAACTAGGTGAGTAGTGAAATAGTTACAAGACATGGAGCATGTACAAAAAGATTAATAAACAAATGTGAAAAATACACAAATAACATGCCCCCTTGTTTGTCATATTTGGTTTCTGTTCTACACAAACTTCATCTTAGACTGGTATATTACAAGATTACATCACAGAATATATGTCAAAATACAAAAAGTCAGGGTTAAATGAATTCAATTTCCAAACAGTCTTGCATTAAAGGATATAAGTATTGTCCACACATGTTGTGAGAGTTCTCAGTCCCAAAGGTTTGGTTAAAAGGCCATGCCAATAACACAGAGGAGTTTGAGTAGAGTCCCCTTGGGCACTTGTTTTGTAAACAAGTCTGCAACATTTTCTGCAGACTCGACATGCACAAATTTTCAGATATCCTGATTGACTAAATCCCAAAGGAAATAGTATTTGATGTCAATGTGTTTGCTTCTTTCAGAGGTCACTTGGTTTTGGGCAAGGAAGATAGCACCTTGATTGTCAACACATACAATCTGTGGAGTTGACACCAAATTTACACATATCTCCTTCAGGAGATTATTTATCTACAGTACTTCTTTGGCAACATGGCACATAGCTATGTATTCTGCCTCAGTGGATGACAAGGCGATAACTGGTTGCTTTTTGCTCGACCAGCTAATTGGAGCACCTGCAAGAAGTATAACGTATCCACTAAATGATTTGCGATCTGTTTTGTCTCCTCCCCAGTCTGCATCAGCGTATACTTGGAGTCCCTTTCCAGTCTTTCTGAACTTCCTTTGTCTGGAGCCTTGAAGGTGCCTGAATATGTGTTTAATGCCTCGCCAGTGTTCTTCGCTGTGACCTTCATTGAACTGGCTCATAAACGTGGATGAATAGGCCAAATCAGGGCGGGTACCACAGGCCAGATAAAGCAGACTCCCAATTGCTTGCTTGTAGGGGAACTTTGTTTCTTCCATTTTGCTTTTCTTCAGAGCTTCTTCTGTTCTTGGGTACTTGAGGCTTGGATCTAGGGGCGTAGCGGCATACTTTGCATTTGTCATCTTGAAAGTCTCAAGTATCTCTTCCACGTATGATGTCTGATCAAGAGATACAGATCCATCTTTTTCTCATGTTATCCTCATAGACAGGATGTGGTGAGCAGGTCCCATGTCTTTTGCCTGGAACACATCTTTGATACTCATTTTAAAATCACTGATCTGCAAGGGTTTCCCAACAATCAGCAGGTCGTCGACATACACACCAACAATGATGCCTTTCTGCTTGCTGTAGTAGATGCAGAGATCTGCATTTGCCCTCGAGACCATACTGTTTCAAGTAATTGTCCAGACAAGTGTTCCATACTCTACCAGATTGTCGCAGGTCGTACAGACTTTTCTTTAAATGGCACACAAGATGTTCATTGCCCTCTTCAAGACATCCTTCAGGTTGAGTCATATATATGTCGTCTTTTAGCACACCATTTAAGTACGCTGCAGTGATGTCCATCTGGTGGATTTCTAGATCTATTTCTACTGCCACTGCGAGCATTAGGCGAATCGATTTTAGTTTGATCACAGGAGAGAATGTCTCTTGGAAATCAACACCAAAAGCTTGCATATAGCCTTTTGCAACAAGCCTTGCCTTGAATTTCATACTGCCTTCTGTTTCGCCCTTCTTTTTGCGAAATATCCATCTGGAAGCGATGAGTTTTGTGTCGGGTGGTCTTGTTACCAGTTCCCAGGTTTGGGCTTGTTTGAGGTTTGAGATCTCTACATCCATAGCCTTTCGCCATTGGTCTGCGTCAGGTGATGCCAGGGCTTCCTTTACTGTCATAGGATCTCTGTTTTCATGCTTCATATTCAGTTTCTTGGCTTCATACAAGATGTAATCATTTAAGTGTTCAGGGATTTTAATGGTTCTAGTGCTTCTGGTCGATTGCATACTGTAATTAGGCATTTCGGAAGGTCTTGGAGAATCAGCACCCAGCTCTTCAGACTCAATTCCGTCGCGACATTTATCTTCTTCAGTTTCCTGATTGACGTGGTTCAATATGTCATTCTGCTCTTCATCTGGATAACTACTGGAGTTTTCTGAGCATTCGTCGGTTTGATCTGCATCTTGGCTCATTTGTTCATCAGGTGCGGTGGCATTTAGGGGCTGATGTCCTTCTTGCAGCGTATTTGTTTCAGACTCTAACATATTTCCTATTTCTTCATTTTCTATTGTGAGTATGACATTTTTATCTTCATCCTGACATCGTGTTTGCTCCGACTTGAGGGGGAATGTGTCTTCTTCAAAGATCACATCTCTGCTAACGAGAAATTTCTTTCTTTCCAGACTCCAGAGCTTGTATCCCTTGATACCATCTGGGTATCCAACTAGGACACATTCAGTGGCCTTTGGATAGAATTTGCCTTTTCTATGGGAGGAATGGATGTAGCACCCAAAGACCCTAAGGTGTTTAAGGTCAACTTCTTTGCCTGTCCATCTCTCTTCTGGGATGTTGCCTTCGATGGCTGAAGAGGGTCGTCTGTTTAGGAGATAAGATGCAGTGCATGCTGCTTCGGCCCAGAATTTTGGATTAGCTCCCGATTCTATTAGAAGACAACTTGTTGTGTTGATCAAAGTCTGGTTCTTTCTTTCTGCTAATCCATTTTGCTGTGGAGATTCCGGTACAGTTAACTGCCTCTGGATGCCGTGCTTGGTAAGATATTTGCTGAACTCGTTGGACTTATATTCACCGCCGTTATCGCTTCTCAGAATCTTGATTTGTTTACCGTGGAAATTTTCTGTCATCTGCTTGTATTCGACAAACTTTTCCAAAACTTGACTCTTTTGCTTTATGGGGTATACTGTTGAGTGCCGAGAAAAGTCGTCTGTGAATACGACCATGTAGTTTGACTCTCCAAATGATGGTGGGGAAATTTTCCCGATTACATCTGAATGTATGATCTCTAGCACTTCTTTTGCTCTCGTACTTGAAGATTTGGGGAATTTTTCTCGTCTCATCTTTCCCTGGATGCATGTAGAACACGGCCTGTTTGATTCTCCACTAATATTTATTAGATCAAGACCTTTGACTGCAACCTGACAAGGATGTCCCAGTCGGCGGTGCGAGAGTTCTTTACTTGCCTTTGCGATGTATGCAGTTGCTTGATGTTCCTCAACTACATAAAGTCTTCCTTTCTTTTTACCTTTCAAGACGATTTCCCTGCTTTCTGACAATACTGTTGCCTCTCCACCAGCAAACTGCACTTTGAAGCCACGTTCTTCTATTCTGCCTATGGATAACAGGTTTCCACCCAGGTTGGGTACATGTAGTACTTTTTCAAGAGTTATGTTTTTCTCATTTCCCGAGTCTTCACAAACAGATAAAACTATATTTCCAATTCCAGTCACTTCGATCTTTTCAGTGTTTGCTACTTCCACAATTGAATTATAATTTTCCAAAGTTGCAAACTTACTTCCATCAGATGTCATGTGCTCAGTTGCACCACTGTCCAAAATCCACAATGTTGAATTATTCTCCCTTTTCTCATTTGTGAATAATGCCCAATTTGTTTTCAGATCTACGGCAGTCTTCGTACAGCTTTGATTTCTCTGCTGTGCTTGTGCTTCATCACAATTTCGGGAAACATGGCCCCACTGACCGCAACTGAAACATTTGATATTTCGTTTCGTGTTCGCTTCATTTGGTTTTCTTGGCTGCCCCTTCTTCGTAGCATTAGGTACTGCAGGCTTCTTTTGATAGGAACTCTTCGTGTGCAGAGCACGCTCTTCAATATCTTCAGTCATTACGCAGTTTCTGGAGATTCTTTTCTCTTCTATCAAGAGCTTGGCTTTGACGATGGTCGTGGTGAGGTTAGCTTCATCCTTTTCTAGGTTCAGAATTAGGCTCTCATATGATTTTGGTAATCCTATCAACATTACCAGAGCTACTCCCCGATTGGTAAAAGCGTAGCCACCATTTGAAAGTTTCTGGTGAATCTCCATCAGTCTTGCAAGGTATGACTGTACAGTTTCGCCAGTTTTCATAGTTATATTGAAAATGTCCTTCATTAGCTGTAAAACATGAAGTAATCCAAACTTTGTATGCATTTCTTTCAGAGCGATCCATGCATCTCTTGCTCTGACGCAATCTCAATGTCGTCAAGAAATGTGTCTTTGACTATTAAAAACATAAGGGTTAATGCTTCGTCATTTTTCTTCCTTTTGTTATCTGACATTTCCGGACCGAATCCCGGTTTGACCGCCTCCCAGCATCTCTTCTGTACCATAACAGCACATGCACGTATTGCCCATGCGTGATAGTTGTCTCCGTCTAACTTTTTTATCTTGTATTCTTCCATTTCTTCGTATGAGAAAGAATAAACGAGAGAAAAAATAAATATTGCTTCGTATGCACTTAAACTACGGCGAGTGTATAGAAACCTTTACTTATTTTTAGACGTGCGATGCTTGCGATCGGCAGTTAGGCTTACTTCATAGATTGGCGATTAGGCCTACTTCGTCGATCGGCGTTTTTCTTTTCTATTTTCTTCAATCCACAAATGAGGTAATCATCTTTAGAACAATCGTGCTGATAACGTGTTAAAAATCATTTAGTGAACAGTAGTGATGACCATAATCAGGGATATTAGAAAAGAAAAAAGTATTTAATTTAAGTGCGTTAAAAATATACAACCACCTAGATTGAAGTAAACATAACTGACACTGTTTTTCACATGCAACTAGGTGAGTAGTGAAATAGTTACAAGACATGGAGCATGTACAAAAAGATTAATAAACAAATGTGAAAAATACACAAATAACAGAAAGAGCCAAAATAATGGGCATAAGCATTTTAATTATTAGGATCTTTATATTAAAATACATGTTCTTAAACTGTATGAAAAGTGGTATCATAAACTTTCAGATCTCTTACATTTATACTTTATTTTTCTAATTGAAAAACAAATTACAAATTGTCTTGAATATTTTAAGAGATTATCAAAATTTTAAGAAGAAAAAAGATTTTACTGATGCTCCTAATGAGTTCTTTGTTTATAAATTCTGCTTAAAGCAACAGTAGACCTTAAAGAACAAAGTTGAATGTTCTAAATGTAACAACCCTGATTAATAATCCTACTATAGACTGTTATAGGCCTAAGCTTATTATGCTTCATGTAGCCTAAAATTATCTTGAAACATTTTAATTTAAGCTAGATGTTGATCTAAAAAATTACAAGTCAATTTTCAAAATTACTTAACTGAAAAATGTAATGGGGCACCTTTCAACACTGTTGAAACGTACCCAATAAGCTCAGTTGAAATCTGCCCCGGGTGCAGACATTTTGGTTTAAGTATTAATCACACAGTAAGTATCACAAGTAATTTTATATCACAAGTAATTAAAAAAAAATACTTGTGACTTATTGATAGTGTATTTAGGAGCATAATAAAATGAACTATTTGGTGAATGAATATAACTTACCTGAATAAAAGATTACTCGTTGATTAACTATTTCAAAATCAAAATTCTCTTTTCACTTTTGGGGTGTCAGTACTTCTTCCAATTGAGAACACAACTGTTCTAAAAAGAAATGGCTAAAAACTGAATGTCAGCAGTTACTCATAATAAAAGCTTATTGGCTGGCATGCTGGCTAATCATTGTGCTGTATTAGAAGTCAGATGTTCGAGTTGTTGAAAGGTGCCCCATGTTGAAATAAATGTGCCTCCCTCTCCTCTACAGGTCATATCATCTTTATTCGAAATGAGCAAATTAATAAAGTACGCACAGCACTCTCACATTTAGCCAAAAATCCAAAATAGATATCGAGTTAAACAGTATTAGAAAAATAGTAGATTACAGTGACATAGCGAGAAAGTTTTCATGGGGGGGGGGGGTTACGATTACTACAACTCATGTACATGTATTATATGTGTGTATGATTAGAAAGTTAAGACAGTACATTTTGTATGACAAAAATACCTCATGTTGGGTTCTAACCCCCTTCTAACACTTCCCCCGATCCGTAGCTACGTCTCTGGTAAAATATAAAAATTAAATATTATGTCCTTTTTCAAGAATCCTAACTCTTGGTGATGTTTGTAACGCCTTTCTCGTTTTGAAGATGAAAATGATGTGTAATTGTAGACAGCTGGGAGTTATGGCTGAAATATATTTTAAACTGTTTTAAAGGTACATTTAACTATTTTTACTGATAAAAAAAAAATTTCGTTCAGCAAAATTGTTTCAAAAATCTTTTTTTTAATGTTTTTTTCTTCTTGGTTAATAGGTACGGTACTTACGTATTATCCCAGCGGTCTGCCAAGATGAGCTATTTTTCGCCAAGATAAATACCGGACAAATGAAATTGTTGATGGTTCGGAATACGATTGGCAACAGTTTGCCAGTACATTTGACAAAAAAATAGTTTGGTGGGAATGACCACCGGGCAGGGCTCGAAAAAATTTGTAAAATATTAGGTGCCAGCAAAAGATTTCTAGGAGCCCCATATATGTTGAATAATATTGATTTTAAAAAAAGCTAGTCGCTAAGGGATATTTTTTGTTCTTCTGTACGACCTGGCGCCCGGGTTTTTTCGAACCCTGCCACCGGGATAATACGTAAGTACCGTAGGGACAACACACATTTTATAATTACCTTTGAAGAGTACTCTTTCATTAAAATTCGGCAGTGGCACACCTTGAGTTTCTGCATAATAGTGATCCTTCCACATTCGAGATTGTGCAACAGCTAAAACCAGTAAAACACAAATAAACGTCAAAGTAATAGTAGCCCATACAGCATCTTTCGAACGTGTAATGCGAGCATGAATTTTCTGCAACATAGGAAAGGACTTTTCAGCATCGTCAGAAGAATGGTAAGGTACAGATTTTGTGTTTCCAATTTTTAAAGTTTCATTGCTTTTTAATTTGCTAGAATTATTGACACTTTTGAGTCTCTCGATACTATTAAATTTAACAACATTTTTTGATGACACTCCTCCGATAGTTTTAAAAAATGTTCTATTTTTATGTGAATGTTGCTTACGAGAAACATTAGAGTTAGTTGCATTGGTAAATGCTCTATATTTGGTACTTTTATTTAATTTTTTCAGAAGTTCTAAAGCTACTTCTTCTACGCTAAATGTGTCATTCTTATTACTTTTTAACTTTAGTGAAATATCCGTGATATTAGAAGACACAATTGGAATAGAAATGGTACAGCATGCTAATATTAGCACTGTATACATTTATAAATTCAACAATTGAAGAAGAAAAAAATGATAAAATTCTACTACATTCTCATTCTAATGGTGATTTTGATGGACAGACAGCAACACAATTAGCCCACCTGCCTCCTGTTACTCTAATGTAAACGTAAACAATGGCTGCATTCGTAAACGCCAAACGAGTTACACTCATGCAATGAGTTTCCATCCAAGGGCTCGTTCGAGAATTCACCGGTTGGTTATGCACCCATAGATATAGGAATAACTAGATCACGCATCCGTATACTAGTAAGAGGTTTTTCTTGTTGCCAAATATCTTCGGTGGCATCGCCCATGATAGTGGCAGAAAGCAGTGTCTTGATCATGGTTTATGGTTATTTTCGCCACTAGTCCAGCATCTTATTTATTTATCTATTTTTAATTAACTTTAAGCATTATCATGCCCAAGTCATGCTGTGCGTATAATTGCACCAACAGGTTTAGGAAAGGATCTGGAATATCTTTTCACAGGTAATAAATGCTTGAAATTGGTGGTATTGAAAATCAAATACCAATTGATGTTCAATAACAGTAGTATTTTTAAATTTCCTATTTACCTATGCTTTTCGTTCACTTAGTAATTGAAGGAGATATTGCACATCCTTCTTGAATTAAAGTAGACATTGCTTAATTCATGTTTCTCTATAAATATAATCCTAAAACATTTGACCGTACGATATATATATAATATATACTTATACTAATATATATATAATATACTAATATATATATATATATATATAATAAGTATATATATATATATATATATATATATATATATATATATATATATATATATATACTTATTTTTAAATTGTATACTTGGCACTTAAACTATAAAAAATGAGATAAATAAAGCATCGTAATTTACTTTTTACGAATAATTATTAATCATATTTTACAGGAAATGATTAATTTTTCTATCATTTTTCAAAAATAACTCTTGAATTGGGGATATTGAATTATCTTATTTATTCTAACTAGATTTTCCACATTTGAGCATTTTTTAGCGACTTTTAAAATGACTAGTTTTAATATTAAATTCATTTTTTTAGTTCAACGTGATTGTTTGTTTAAGTCTTTATTTATGTTTCTTTATACTTTTGTTTAAGTAAGCTTTATTATGTTAGTGTTTTATGGTAAGTATTTTAACCCTTTTTTTTTTTTAAATAAGCATATCAGCTCTGTAGTGTTGTATCAAATCCACAGTTTAATTTAAAAAAAAAAAAAAAAACTGGCTGGTGACGCAATTTTTAATATTAACTGAAATTCTTTAAATCAGTGCTTTAATTGAATGTACATTTAAGTTTACACATCCCTGTCTGAACAAACAATAGTGCACTATAAAATGTATTTTTAAAAAGCCATAAAACAGTTAAGTTATGCCAAGCAAAGTTATCATGGGAGGATTATTTCTGATGCTTTTTGTGCAATGTTGTGCACGAAAAGTGAACATGCTTTGTGCAATGCTTCGATGCTGCAAACTGTCATTTTACTTAATTTTTCTAGATGACTTTCTGATTTTAATAACTTTCTGATTGTTTAGGTTTCCACTATCTAATAAAGAATTGACAAATAAATGGATTTCTGCTGTAAAAAGAGATAATTTTGTTCCTAATATACATACATTTATTTGTTCAGAACACTTAAGTGCTGAATGTTTTGAATCAAATCATAATCGGAAGTTGCTAAAAGATGATGTAGTTCCAACTATCTTTAATTTTCCAAAGCATTTGAAAAAGGTAAGTTCTAAACGAGGTACTTATTAGGGAGGGATAATGGGAATGGGATATTGTCCCCACCCCACCCCCTCTCAAAAGAAAAGAAAGAAAAAACAGCAAAAGCTTTTAAAAAGTTTTTATTCTGCACAGTAATTAATATAATGCCTTTATATGTATATTTCATGCCTTAGAAATTGATAATATACACCCTCCAAAGAAAGTATTCGAGCAAGAGATTAAATTTCCTACGTTGGTTTTGTATATTAAAAATTATTTATCATAGAAAATGAATTAGCCTATGTATAAATATGAATTTCCGTAATTCTGTCAAGTTGTGCGTTTTTCAAAAACTCAATTTTATTCGCAAATCTAAAATATAGGACATTTCTCTCTTGCACGAATACTTTTTTTGGAGGGTGTACTTAATTTCAGAATGCATATTGTTGTACATACACAAAATAAGACTCATAGTACGTCTATTTTGATGTATAGCTATAATTAATATTTAAATTTAAAAAATCCAATTATTAAATTTTGTTAAATTGACATTCATGTGTTAAATTCAATTATAATTATGTATTGACAGATTTGGCAGAATTGTTTTAATGATATGTTTGTATTTTAATTACTTCTTCAGGCTTGATTGGAGTTGAACTAGGTTTATAATCAGACATTTTATATTTATTTGACAATCTTCGAATCTAACATCAGATAATTGTTAGATAAAGACTCTTTATCTAACAAGTAAACTAGTAGAATTAATAAAAAACGTGTTACTATGTACTACATTTATTATGTTCTTTCTTTGTGAACATGATTCTTTCAGAATATATTTCATTTTATAAAGAAAAAACATCCATTTCGAATCTCATACTAGTTATGCATTTTACTGTGTACATACTGTGTTACATATTTTCATGGTTAAGTAAATAATGAATGCCATCTTAAATTTAAAGGAACATTAAACAACTGCTAAACCATTAACAAATTTTAGTAAACTGTTTCTAAATGTAGGTATTTTAGAAAAGTAGTGACTAGGCCAACCCCTGCTTACACAAACTCAATCAAATATTTTTTTTTTTTAAATTCTGTATTCTTTTTGCTTAAAAAAAAAAAAGTAGAAGAAGGCGTATTTGAATCTCCCGAACGTTAGAAATACATTTACCAGGGAAAGAAAGATCCAAACTCAATCACCAAACAATGCCACAATATTATGATTTTCTTAAAATGTAACTAGAAGCACAATCCCCCCCCCCTTGATATGAACGTAGTTTTCTCTTACGAGATCTATGACACCTCGGTCTTTTACCCTAGTACTTCCAATACACAATTGATACTTAATGTCAGTTCACATCTTTGTTCAGAAAAAGGTTTTGTTTTCCTTGTGTGCAAAAATAAACATTTAATCGATTATTTTAATGTGTTACATTTTTAGACCATCTAACAGCAAAAATAAACTAAAAATAGCTAGCAAAATATCATAACAAAATGTTTTTTCTTTGAATTTGGTTCTGAACGAATCATCAATTCTGCATTTAAATGTAAATTAATGCTGTTGCATAGCAGTCGTAAGCAGCGACGTTTTCGTCTTTCTGCCACTATCGTGTCGTCTGCTCCGGAAGTGCACTGGCAACAAGTTTCCTCCCCTTGTGCGCAATCTAGTTCACTATTCCTATATCTATGTATGCACCGGTGCTACCGGTTGCGGTCATTCTTTGGTTAAGTGACGTCACGGTTGTCAACCGGTTTCGGTCATCCTAACCACAAGCCAAGAAAACAAAAATAAACATTGGAAACACTACGCTGATAACCGGACTAACCCACCTCGCTAGCAGGGTCATTCTGGTTGCGCTCTGGTCACGCTGAGCAGAAAACCGCTACATGACCGAAACGTTTTCGAACGCGGTTAATTCCAGAGCTCCGCCCATCGCTCCGCCTTTTCGAACGCTCTGGTCGTGCACCGGTGTTACCGGTGCACAACCGAGGAATTCTCGAACGCGCCCTAAGACGTTACTAAAGGAAACTGAGTCTGAGTCTGAGGGCATATAGTTTTTAAACTAGAGCGTTCGTATTAGTGGTGGGTAAAGTCGGTCCTTTTGAGGATCCGGTCCGAACGGATCCGATCCTCTGAAGGACCGACTCCTTCGGACCCGGTCCTATTGGATCCGCTCCCAGGAAAAGGAACGGGTCCGGACCCGTTCCTTTCGGTCCGAAATCGGAACCGGTCCGGACCGAGAGGAACGACTTCGGATCCATTTGGCAGAAAGAAGTGGATCCGGACCGAGAGGAACGACTTCGGATCCATTTGGCAGAAAGAAGTGGATCCGGACCGAGAGGAACGACTCCGGATCCATTTGGCGGAAAGAAGTGGATCCGGACAGAGATGAACGACTCCGGATCCATTGGGCAGAAAGAAGTGGATCCGGACAGAGATGAGGATGAGCAAATGGAGAGTATCCGGACAGAGAGGATCGAAAGGAAAGATCCCAGCCAGACATAACAGAAATAAGCAATAAGACTGATTTCAGAAAGCATAAACAACGTCGGTGTGCGGTAAAAACGCTCACATGATTAATTTTTACTAAATATTGGACATAAACATTCTTTGTTTTGTAATATACACGAGAAAGGTAACTGGATCTTAAATCCAAAATTCTTTTGTTTTGGGGTAAAGGGGTAAATTTTCAGTTCAGCAGGTCTGGGAATGGTATCTCTTAGAACGCTATTGTTATTAGGTTTCCTAAGCATATAACATATGGACCATAGGAAAAGCGTCGGGAGGGGGCACAGGGTGTCCCGTGCCCCCCCTCCCCCCTTAAAAATAGAAATTTTGATTCGAATTTCAAAATAAAATGTTAAATAAACATTTGCTTGAAATTTTAAAAATAACTTTCCTTTTCTGCTCTTACATTCGATATGTGCCCCCTCAAATCTTTCTTGTGCCCCTCCAAAATTTCAGTAGGTCCGGGAGCAGTGATAAGCCCACCTTAGGAAGTTACTGTTATATTATTAGGTATTGTTATAAGCGTATGGTACATATGAACCATAGCATTATAGTCGGGGGGAGGGGCACAGGGTTTACGTGTCCCGCTGCCCCCCCCCCAACTTACTCTCAAAATCTTTTAAACAAACATTTGTTTCAAAATTTAAAAGAAACTTCCATTTTCTGCTCTGCCTCCCCCAAAAATCTAATCCACTCCAGGTAGGCCCTCCCCCCCCAAGAACACAAAATCTTTCACTGATTTCCACGCGCGTAGCAATAGGGCGTTAGTGGGGTCATAACCCCCCCCCCATGAGGAATTTTGTGCCTCTGCCATACAAATGTATAGTCTTCACTACATTGTCACACCCACGTATTACTAAATAATATATGAGCTAGTGTATACGGCGTAACACCCCCCCCATGCACAAATTTCGTGGCTACGACCTTGTTGATTCCTCAAAATTTCAGTACGGTCTGTGATCGTGATAACGCTTCCGCCTTCACTATACGAAAGCTCTTGTTATTAGGTTTTCCTAAGAATGTAATACATATGAGCCATAGGTGTATAATCTAGGGGGGACAGAGGGTGGGCACGTTTCCCCCTTCTCCCCCAACTTCGTACGCTAGAATACTTCCTTCATTCTTAAAAATTAGTTTGACGCGTTGTTTTAACCGCTCCACTTACTTAATGCGAAAACTTCAGTCTGATGTAATTACAATATATTTTTAAAAAATTGTCACACTGTCAAGGTTGTTTAATTTAAACGTTACTTTTTTAAGCACTGGTTTAAACAACCTTTCTCATTTTCAATCTGTTGTACTGTTTATAACTTTATTTCACTGTGCTTAAAAGCGTTTCTTTAGAACTTTAATTAATTAATTAATTATAATTTTATAATGCAATACACTATATACTTTTATGCAAAAAAGGCATTTATTTGATCGAACTAAAGGTGAATAATCTTTTTAACTTTTCATAATTACATAACTCTCAAGTGTTTACATTAAGTTGCTATTACCTGTATGTTACATTAAGTTATACTTATAATAGATTTATTGTTATCCTACTTATTGTCTTTCTATCACATATGAAGTTCAATCGTTGCGATACATTTACCTTTGAACTTGTAATCGTCATTCTCCCGTTTTTCAGCATCTTTTTTAATGATTGCAGGAAAAGTTAAGTAGTAATCCCGTGCATTATGAAAGCCCCCTTTAAATAGGCCCTATCCGAAAGATAAAAATTGTCACCCATGGTTACATTATTCTTATACATAACTTTACGCAAATATCAGATTACTTTAAAATTTAAGTCAATAAGTCATAATACTGGTTACTATTCTTATTACTTTTGTACTGTTATCAATTCATGCACATTATACAGGGTCTTAAAGTGGACCGATTTAACGCCATGTTTTCTCAAGTGTCACGTGAATACGCGTTAGAACCCCTTAGAAAGTCCGCCTACCGAGGCACTTTCCATACTCGGCAGATTTCGCCCTAGCGTACAGTTGACCTGTAGTCACACGCAAGTCCAAACCCAATTATTTTCCACTTTTTCTATCTTTTTTTCTGGGGGGGGGTGTAAGTGAAGAAAGAGTTTTTAAGTATGTGAGATCCCGTGCATTGTTTAAAGTCACCCCTTTAAAAAGCAGACCCCACCCCCGAAAATAAAACATGTGTGGGCACCCATGGTGACATTATTTTATACATAACTATTCGCAAATATCAGATCACTCTAACAATTTAAGTCAATCAAAGGCACATAATCTCTCATCTATGTTGGATGATACAATTTTGACTGTCCTCAAGCAGTTGTGGACATATACATAATTTCCATACTGTCAGATAATGTATGTACAGTTTTTTCACAGAAAAAGGCCATAAATTTTTCAAGACATTGCACAGAAAAGTTATTAATCAACTTATTACGTCTTAAAGTTTTCATTCAAATTTAAATAATTCACTTGAAATCAATTAAGTTCTATCAGCCCTTGCAAATTTCTTTCCAAAATAATTTAGTAATGTTATTATTTCAAAAATTCTTAATAGAAGAACTTTTATCTCTGTTAGTCAAACAGAATAATCGGTATAAAACTTAATTTTGTAAAAAATCTGATATAACATTATTTACTATCACCAAACTTTTGAATGTTCTCTGCTGCGATATAATATATTCTTCACCATGTAAATGGACGAACGAAATTTGGTGCGTGCTACTTTTGATTGAATGCCATTCTCATATTTTATCCAAAACGAAGCAAGTTTATGTTCATATTTGGTAATTATTTACTTATTGAATTCTAATGCACGTTGGACAGTTAGTAGTCGAAAGAAGACCCTTCGTCGTACTCTTCACTCGCTTCCATTGGCTTTATTACGTCAGCGACGAAAGGCGCATCTGTAGAATAACTCAAACTTCGAGGCTTTTCTCGTTTTGTAGACGCAAATATCCCCGGACTATCAGAGAATATCCCGAAAAGAGCGGTTTATCTTTGAGTCACTCTGGAAATTATTTTAGAACCTTCCATAAAGGGCAGTCGATAGACGTAAAAGTAAAAACGAGTAAAAGAAATGTCCCTGGTCAATACCTGATTAGAAAATAGAAAACGTTTAAAGAAATTCCTTGTTGAATATAAGAATGACTAAAAGCAAACTTTAAACTACAACAACAACGGAGAAGAACTGATTTACAATTAAAAACAATTGAGCTTTAATTGTAAAACTTAGCTTACAAAACACCAAACAATGTTGCATTAACGTAAAGTTGTGTTTGTTGAGATTAAAATTTATAAAGTATTGAGAGCAAGTTTATGTTCAATATTTAAATAAAAAACTTATTATCTTAATCTATTGGACATTCTTTTTCCTTTCAAAAAAGCACACTTTGGAATACCTTAAATCAGAACTCTTCGCTACCTTTTGTAGACGAAATATCCCGGCTATCAGAGAATATCCGAAAATTATCTTTAGTCGTGTGTGTCATTTTAAATGTTTTCCTTTAATATCTCGTGCATTTTATTTGAATTTCATTTTAAACTGCTTAGAAGATAAATCATCATACTTTTTATCCGTTTTTGTATAACCAACTCCTACCCTCTCACCCACACACGCTCACGAAAACTAAATACAATAAAGCATTGAGAAAAAATTCTTCTGAACACAATATGTTTGTTCTAATTATTTCTATTGGTATCAATCTACAGAATTTTACAGTGTAGACGAATTCATACAAATAATACTGTTCTATTGCAGAATTTCTTAATATTTCTTAACAGAATTCTATTATTAGACATATTTATCTATTCATTTCTATTTTTTTTTTAAAAGTACTTTGGCTTAAGACTTTAATATTGATAATAAATCTTTTTTCTGTGATTAATTTATTAAACGGAATAATTAAACTTCGTATACATAACTTATTCATTAAATTTACAGATAACTTCTCAATTATTTCATTTGGTTGTGTTGGTATGAACAGGAACCAGAATTGATAATTCAATCGGTAGTACATAATCAGCCGTACAGATTTAGCATGCACATTCATCGTGTGTACGTGTTATTGTTAGATCCTTAGTCAACAAACTATCATGGACTGTTTCTACAAATTAATATTAAGTAAAACCAGTATTATTAAAGCTCATCCAAATAATGCAATAATCTAAATATATAAAATAAGAAGAATTTTCCTGTTTGTCTGTATGTTCATTCGCTATAGGCACCTAGAACTTACGTCGAATCTTAACGAAATTTGGCCCACTGGATCATTGAGCGATTTCCTTCTGTGTTCATCATTGCTTCCGGCACAGGTCTTGGGCCGCAGTGGAGAAATGATGTGGGTAACATGTTGTCACTATTAGTCTAAAATTCATATGATAACTAAAAATCGCTGCGTTCGCGTCTTTGCAACGGTGAGAAGCAACCCAGACAGTAATTTTAGAAAAGTTGTGCCTTAACACTCAATGCACCCGCGTCAACAGCCCGGCCAGTCTTGTGTGCAGTGCACAAAATGGGGGGGAAGGGGGAAGGCACTCGATAGTATACTCACGCACTTTAACCGAATTACAGAAGGAGAAAATTGTTTAAACCAAGAGCTTAAAAAAACCTTGTTTGAATTAAGCAACCCTGACAACGGAACAATTTTGTATGATTAATTTTGGTCAAGGACGCAAGGCATATAGCTTGCACTTTTAAGTGGAATGGTGAAGAGAACGGTTAAAAACGACCCGCCAAACAAATGTTTAAAATAAAAGGATTTGGAAGCGAAGTGTTTAGGGGGGGGGGGGTGGCTTCGTGTGGAACTTGGCATATGAAAACTCGACATATAAAATCTGCATTGCACTTTAAATCACACTCTTTGCATTGGCACTTTAAATCACATTCTCATTGATTAAACCAATCCAGATTACCTTAACAATTATGAAAACAAATTAAACCAGCACATAAGCAATTGGCAAATCAGAGACGCTCCTAGCAAAATGGACATATAGTAATCATTTTATAAACTAAAACCATAATGAATTATGCTATTTGAAACATATTTTGATGATATTTGTGCAACAATATATGAAAATTTATTTTTATTCAGTACGGAAAAAAGTTGTATAAAATATAATCGTGCTTTACATTTAAAATTGGAATAACACAGTGGAATAATACAATGCCAAAAATATCACTCTGAATTACTGTAGATATTTACAGACAATTTTTAAAAATACTCAACATTTTCACTTTACATTAAAATAAGAATACTCAATAATATGAAAAATGGAAAAAAAAATGAATGAAATCTAATTCGAAATCATAGTCTACGCCATATTATTTTTAAAACATATATAAAAACTCCACTGCACTCTAAATCACCCTTCTATTTGGAAAATTGTTCCATATTACCTAAACAATTATCAAAACAAATTAAACTAGCACACTAGCAATTGGTAAGTCAGAGACGCTTTGGCTAAATGGATACATAGTATTCATTTTATAAACTAAAACCATAACGAATTATGTTATTTGAAATTTATTCTGATGATATTTGTGCAACAATATACGAAAATTAATTTTTATTCAGAACGAAAAGAGTTGTATAAAATATGATTGTGATGACTAGGGTACGAAGGGTATTTTATTTATAAGCCTTCTTATGATTACCATAGCCCGTTCGTGTAAACATAGTGCTAAAAGTTCTCCTTATTGAATTTGCAAAATATACATCCATCTAATGCAAGGTATCACTGAAATGTGCACATAAAAATTCAAGCTGAATAGTCAGCTTCAAACTTTCTAGCACATATTCATTCAAATTTCAATTAAGAAGTGTACAATGCCAAAAAGTGTTTCTTGGTACGAAGTCAATAATGAATCAGAATTATTTTCTCAGTTACATATACATATTCTGTATAAATATTAACGCTAAAATAGCTTTAATAATGTTTAATTATATTTTTTTCCTTCTAAATTTTTACGCAGGCCTCTAAAATGGTAGGAGCCCACAGGTGAAAGCCTACTCAGCCTAATGGGTAATCCGGCCCTGTTTAGGTATAGTCCCTTTTTCCCCATGATAGCCCCCTCCTTCCTCCTTTATAATTTTTATGGTTTTGTAGCAGTTACGCTAGTTTGATATTCCATAAATAATAATTTACAAACATAGGCATAGGCGCCGACTTCATGGGGCTTGAAGGGGCTTCAGTCCCCCCAATATTTTTATTCAGGGGGCTGAGCCCCTTCAAAAATTTCACTCCAACTTATTTGTGTCAAATCATATTTCTTCCTCCAAATCGGTTAAACTTAAGAATCCTAAAAATAGAGAATGTATCGCTAGCTTCTTCTGTCTCCCACTCCGCTTTTTCTTTCACAGGGATTCAGGAATTACGTTGGGCGCCTGTAATGCCGTAAGGCACTGATGTCAACCTTCTTTATCAAGAGCGCAAGCACAAACAAATGACCATCAGATAGCTAGGCAAAAAGAAACGGGTGTTTTCCCTCCCAAGAACCCTTCAGATTTTACACCATGACACAATTGATGTTGGAATTGCTTTCTAGTAGGGAGAAGACTGCGCTTTTTTTAGGAGGGTCGTTCTCATGTAATGTAATCTTTTTTTTTTAAATCAGTACAGCAAAAGCTTTCACTTTTGTTCTATTGTGAGATACAGACTCTTCTGTAGACGTCTGACCATAAGGGAGATTTTCCCATTGTGCAAAACTGCAAACGATTGTGACATTCCCATTTCCCAGCAGTATTAAGTTTCGATGCTGAAAATAAACCGTTTAAATGTGACTTAAAAACAATTCAAGGCAGAAAATTGATAGTCAAATTTAAGTTTGAAGATTTTAAATCAAGAAGAACCTTGTGAGATAGATGAAAAATTGATGTTTAATACAGTTTCGGATATAGACAGTATTCATTTCTTTATACGCTTTATCAAAACTTTACTAATATCGAGCGCTTAACGTTTCTGATTTAGCTACAGTTAAGAGCTAAATAAAAAATGATTTCATAAAAATCTTCGAGCAGCACAACTTCTGGATTATATTTTATAATTGCTTGCTCTTATCTTCTCTCTTTACATATAAAACTCTATCCCCCATCAAGGGCGTAATCAGAGGTGGGGGGGGGGGCGGGGCGGGCCACGCGGGCTGAGCACTACTTAGCTGTCTCCCAGCCCCTACGATTTTCAAAAATTTTTGTTAGTTTACACATAAATACGAAAATTTAGAAACGAACATTTGAAAACCATGAAATCTTTAAGAAGACTCGTTGTTTTAGGCGAATTTCGCTTCATAATTGCAAGATTTCTGTTCGGTTTATTATTTTGCTACTCTTGGCTGCATGTGGTGCCATTGGCGGTTCCAGAAGGGGTCACAGTGGTCATGACCCCTGTTACGTCCTAAAATGCAACTGCTTGGGCGATAACACGCCAAGACTAGACCCTAGTAGCAATAACTCATCGGTCGATGAGAGGCGGGTGAGTTAAATCCGAGGAGAAGGAGCAATGGCCGATCACGGCTTTTCATCCAAAAAAGGGGAAATTTCATCGGCAACTGGTACAAAATGTCCGCTCGGGGGACCATAAAGCCGATCATCGTTTCCCGATGACACCGATGAAATAACGAAAAGAAACCGATAAACTGTTTAAAATATATTTGTTAATAAAAAATAAACGACTGGCAGCAAAATTTTCAAAAAATGTCCGTTCTGTTTATTATATTTTCGTTTTTTGTATGCTAAATTTCCGTTTTTCTGAAAAAAAAAAAAAAATTCTTCCTCCCCCGGGCCCGAACACTGAGCGTTCTGATTACGAGATAAGCGCGCTACCCCTAGACCATCGAATCTTGACATGTACAAGGCAAAGTGTGAAGTACCGGTTATTTTAGTCTCAGATTGGGACTTAGGGTGAAATTTTGACCAAGTGTTGTTCAGCTATTATTAATAATAGTCAAATTATTCGATTGGTAAGAAATTAATTTCACTTTTTACCAATGTATGTAAGTAGCAACAACATTCATAATTAATAATTAAAAAACAATATTGCCAATTGTATAGGAATTTTAGTGTGATTTTAACTTTCATATTTCTTGGATAACTTTTAAAAATTAACTGATTTCTCTTCTTGCTGTTTACATTAAAGAGGTTTCAAAAGAGTTGCTCATTGTAATGAAGTTTCCGTTTTTCTTATAATGCAGCTGACGCTCAAATAGATTTTCTTTTCTTTTTTTTTAAACACTTTTTTTTAAAAATTATTTAAATATTACAAACGATTTTTATATAATAAATACTTACATTTTTTTGTAAATATTTCTTTTCAAATTTAAATTTTGTGGGAGGGGGCAAGGGGGGGGATACCCCCTCCCAACCCCAATACAAGAAATTTGAAGTAAATTATGCGATTAATTCAAGAATTGTTCAAAATTTCCCTTAGATTAGCAAAGGCACATCTAAATTACGCAAATATTTATAGGAATTTGGGTAAAGTGTAAACTACTGGGGACACTTGCAAGTCCCGATGACTATAGAGCTGCAGTTTCGGATAAGATTTTGTTTTTCGGTTTCCCATCGGCGAAACTGCTCGTCTAGATCACTTCTATCCATGAATAAAAATTCATCTATTGCAGATTAACAAAAGTGCACTTGCCGATGACTGAATTCGACGAGTCGATGAGTTAACGATGAGTCGATGAACGACCGAGCAGAAAACAAGCAGTCATTGCTACTAGGGGAACGCCTACTGTGTTTACATACTTTCTCCCAATTTTTTTCTTCGCTTTGGATTTCGTGCTGTATGGTCAGCAGATTTGTACAAGGCCGTAGCCAGGAATATTTTTCGGGGGGGGGGGGTTTCAAGTTTTATGTTTTAATATAGTACTTTTTTCAGCACACTGAAATTAAAATTAAACAAAGTATGATCTCCAGCTTTGTGTTTTTTCATTTTTATTTAAAACGCGAAAATAATGCATCCAAATTGAAACAGTGCTATGTAAGCAATATCCTATCGGCGTAGCGAACCTCTGTGTCAGTGCAGCCTTTAAAGAATGACAAGCACTGTGTGACAGAGAAGGGCCGGCTGTACCATATAGGAAAACTAGGCGACTGCCTAGGGCGCTGACTCGAGAGGGGCGACACTAGCCAGGCAGCGGATGTTTTTTTTTTTTTTTTTTTTTTTTTACTCCTGCTGTCCGCAGTGCCACCCTCTTTATTCTAAGGAGTAGCTGACTGGTTACGTGAATAATGCAACGTAGGATCTCCCTCCCGGTCCACATGGGTCGAGACTGGAGCCTACATGTCCCAAACTCCAAAAATCACAAACTTATCACTCTGACTTTTTTATTTATAGAGGTCATAAACACGATACTGTGAAACTGTTTCGTGTTTCGATCTCGGATGGAATCGAGAGATGACTCACTATTTTTTGTGGAAAGAGAATTTTTTTTATTTACGATATTTCTTTTTTGTCTCTCTCTACGTGTAAGGGGGGGGGGTGAAAGAAGAAGAGAGAGAACCAATGTGGAGAAGCATTGAGACGAATGTGAGCCTTTGCTCCGATCATACTGCATTCTAATTATGGGAAATGTAAATACTGTGTAAAATTGTGTAAATAAAGCATCCGTACATAGTGTACTTAGGGCACATTTTTGCTACCACCTTCACAAATTCCTACTACTATGATAAATTAAACACTGTTTATTTAAAGAATTATTTGATGAGAATGAGAAATTCTGCTTGCAAGTGCCACGGAAATTGCATTTCCTTTTGGCCATACTCAGAAGACAGGTATGCATATAACGTACAGAGAAAAGAGTAGCATATTTATGTGAAATTTATCACTTTGCGATCCTCAGAGAAACACAAGTAAAAAATTACATGCGGTTTGAATGAACTGAAGTGCAATAATCGTAATTGGCGATACAAGGGATAATTTTTTTTCTACGAACAGTAAGTTATGTGACTGAAAATTTCGGGGGGGGGGGTTGAACCCCCAAAACCCCCCCTTGGCTACGGCCTTGGATTTGTAGGGGCAATAGAAGCCCAGTTAATTCGTCAAATTGATTAGCTATTGTGCTAAATTAAATGTAAATATGTTTTGATATGTACATACTGTAAATAAAGTTCACTTTAAATATCGACGGACTATTGTAGCACCTTCCATTATGGTCCGTAGCGACCGGAGTGCTAACCAGCTTACTACGGATATTTAGTTCATATATTGCGAATTATAGTTATTATCGTAGTTATAGGTATTTGTAATTGATCCTGGTTGTAGCTGCAAATATTGGAATATTATCGGTCACCTATGGCTAATAAAGCTCTCGTCGCTTTAAATAGAAAAAAGGACAGTTTACAAGCGAAATCGACTCGCTTAAAAACTTTCGTCGACTCTTATAGACCCTCCTTGGATGTTAACAAAGATGAAATCGAATTGAAATCGAAGTTGGATACAATTCGTGAAATTAAAGACAGCCTTAAAGAATTACAAGATAGTTACTTTCAACTTCCGGAAGCAGTTGACCCTTCGAAGGACTTAGCCGACGTCGAAACAATAGAAATAGAGAACGAAGATTTAGAGGTAAGTCTGAAAATACTTATCTCTAATCTTAAAGTATCTAGTATTGGAAACCATGAAAATAAACTTACTAGTTCAAATGAAATTAAGTATCGTTTGCCTGAAATTCCTCTCCCGACCTTTTTAGGAAAGGTACAGGAATTTCAAAGCTTTAAGGATCAATTTATGTCTATTATTGGAAAAAATGAGCAATTAACCGACGTTCAGAAGCTATTCTACTTAAAAACTTCACTCAAAGGTGATGTAAAATTAATAGAAACTCTTGAAGATACATTTGAATCTCTCATTTCTGCTCTGGAAGATAGATATCAAAATAAAAGGGTTGTCGTAGATGCACATATATCGAATATATTAAATTATCCGAAGGTTCAGGAAAATCCAGCTCAATTACGAGTATTGCTAGATAATATAAGAGGAAATCTCCGCGCATTAAAACTGCTAAATTTTGAAAGGAATGATTTGGCTGATGTTTTGTTACTTAATATTTTGCTGCAAAAAATTGATCAGGACACCAGAAAGGAATTTGAACTTACTCTTAAAACAAATGATGTGCCAAATTTCGAAACGTTCTTAAATTTTCTGGAAGAACGAACACGTATATTTGAAGGTTTACAGAAAACAAATTATTTTAATTCTAAAGTCTCACAACCTAAATTATCTAATAGTAATTCAAATCAGAAATTTCGTGCTAAAACATTGTTAATGCATATATCTAATGTGTCACATGTATGTGTGGTTTGCAATCAAACCCACCCAATCTATCGTTGCGACAGATTCAAAGAATTACCAGTAGCTGAGAGATTTTCTGTAGTAAAAAAGCATTCCTTGTGTATAAAATGTTTAACCCCCTCACATAAAGTGGTAGAATGCAAATTTAAATATAACTGTAAGCTATGTGGCAACCCCCATAATTCACTTTTGCATTACGCATCCAATACAGAAAAAAAGAAAAGCGGATTTTCGGAATCACGCGAAAATGACTGCAAGCGTTCCGGCGCTTTGGAGGATCAGCCCCTTGAAGAGCCCCCACTATCTGTCTGTGCTAGCACAAGCTGCTCTCCTGATAACCCTCAGACTGTTGTTTTGGCCACAGCTGTGATTTATGTGAAGAATGCAGCTGGAAAGAGACAACCCTTACGGTTTTTGCTAGACTCTGGTAGTATGGTGAATGTTTTATGCAGAGACACCGCCAATTTGCTGAGTTTGAAACAAGAAAAAATAAATATGCCAATCGCAGGATTAAATGGAACTGTCATTCCGATTAAATCGAAGGTACGCGTTGAAATTTCTAACTCGCCTTACGATTTCGTTAGGGTTTCAGACTTTCTCATTGTACCAAAAATCACAAACATAACGCCCGCAAGGCATTTAAATATTGATTTTAGAAAATTGCCTAGTGGTGTAAATTTAGCAGATCCGGTATTTTATAAACCCGGAAAAATCGATGGTTTACTTGGGGCACAATTATTTTTTGATATATTGAAATCAGAAAAATTGAAACTTAGGGACTCTAGCTTAATTCTTCAAGACAGTGTTTTCGGTTTTATCGCTAGCGGCTCAAATGACATTTCAACCGAAACCTGCGATTATTATTGTGGGTTATTACAGGAATCTGATAGCATTGACGACTCACTTAAAAGGTTTTTTGAAATTGAAACAATTGATGAGTCTATACCTATTTTAAGTGACGAAGAGAAGGAATGCGAAAGGCATTTTATGGAAACGCATTACAGAATGGCAGATGGACGATATATGGTTCAAATGCCCTTGAAAACGGGCGAGGTTTTGGGGGATTCAAGAGAAATAGCGGCTGCTCGATTAGAATCGCCCCCTCAGGGGGAAGACCTACTCTAGGTCTTTACGGGTGTCGCAATCCCGGGGCCCCAGCGATCTTTCGCTTCTCTTTGTTCTACCCTCCTCTCCTCTTAGCTGTCTCCTTCCTTTTCCCCCCTCAGTGTAGTTTCCTCTTTGGAGGTGAGGGCCCCCCTTCAGAAGCTGCAGTCACTCTGTACCGTCAGCTTCTATTGGCGGAAAACTACCCACGTGTTTGCCGTGCGTGGAGACCCGTGTCCCCGGAAATGGGGATCCTGGTAATTGAGGGGTCTTTTCTCCAACACATTGCTTTGGCCTCGGCTTCGGGTAAACGGGAGGTACACAGCGTTCCCCTGTGTATCAATCGGCTGGTGGTACTGACTTGCTCAACTGCTAGGGATCAAGCAATCGGACATCTACTGGGCACATCGTTAAGGGTGGATGCTGCCTAAGGGATGTACTGTGCGCGTATAGACCCGACTAGCACTGGTGTGCAATAGCACACCCCCTTGTTGGACTCCGTGGTGGGTGGTGCGGTCGGGTCCGAATCTCAATTCCTCCAACATGGCTTTGGAAAATTCTTCATCTATCGTCAACGCTCCGCTACAAATACTTACCAATGAAAACATGAACACTCAAATGTTACACACGAATGCTCGATTCTTCATTATACACTGTATTGAAGGAAACTTTCACGAAACATCGCCATTCCTAATACATAAATGCATTACAGCCAATGTAGGTGAGGTTAAAAAGGTTAAAAAACTAAGATCTGGAGACCTTCTAGTAGAAGTGTCCAGCAATAGACAAGCATCAAAAATCATGAAAATCAATAACTTTGGGCCAAAATCTGTTACAGTGACACCTCATACATCCCTAAACACATCACGAGGAGTTATATCAGAACCCGAACTTGTACACTGCTCTGAAGCTGAACTATTAGAAAACCTGAGAGAGGATAGCGTGTGCGCTGTCCGTCGAATCACTATTCGTCGCAATAGCCAACTTATTAATACTAAACACATTGTCTTAACCTTTCAGTCTCCCACTATTCCATCCCATATTAAAGCCGGCTATCTACTATGTCCCGTTAGACCATACATACCAAATCCTATCCGTTGCTTTCAGTGTCAAAAGTTCGGTCATACTGAAACCTCCTGTCGTGGATCACCGGCCTGCGCCCGTTGTGGTGCCTCTGACCACGACAGTGCCACCTGCTCAGCAGTCGCAAAATGTGTAAACTGCAAACAGGAACATCCATCCTATTCAAAGTCATGCCCAAAATGGGCATTCGAAAAAGAAATTCAATCACTGCGGGCCTCTCAAAAACTTTCCTATCCTGAAGCCCGTAAAATAGTTGAAAACCGTACCCCTAAACCTGGTTTGTCCTATGCCGCTGTGACAAAATCTACAAAATCCGTAGCAATTCAAACCGATGCACCGAAACCAATACCTGTTTCTTCTACTTCAACTCCAATAGCTAAACCTGTTTCTAATAAGAATCACTCTACCATAGGAACCCATAAAAACACAACAAAGAAAAGTGCATCTGCAGGCCGTCCACAAATTAAAAAATCCTCAGCTTACAGGTCAAAATATAATAAATCCAGAATGAAAAACATCCCACCACAACGGCCCATTGACGATACTATCCTCCGCCTGTCTCCAACGGACTCTGACATTACGGACAGTGCAATGGATGATGATCTCATCCCTAGCACCCCACCGCAACCTGCCAGGATTAACGGCAAAATCTCCATTCTCCCTAAGCCAACCTGATAATGGTTGTGCTGCTTTCATGGAACTGTCACGGTTTTGTAAATAAAAACGATGACCTAAAAACTCTAATCCACGATCATAATCCTGCCTGTTTAGCCCTTCAAGAAACATTTCTCAAAAATAACAGACCTACCAAAATCCGCAACTATACACTTATTCGCAAAGACTATGAGCATAATGAAAGGGCCTCCGGTGGAGTCGCCCTACTAATTAATAATGATTATGCCTCTGAAACTGTCAATCTCAACTCCAATTTGCAAGCAGTTGCCGCACGGATCCATCTTAAACAGCTCACCACCGTATGTAGCATTTATCTACCACCCAACGATACCATCAGTCAAACGTCACTCAATAGTCTTATACAGCAACTTCCCTCTCCTTTCATACTCCTTGGTGACATGAATGCTCATAGTCCCTTGTGGGGCAGCAATAACACTAACCAAAAAGGGCAGCAAATAGAACAGTTGATAACAGACTTCTCTTTATGCCTCATGAATAATGGGGATAATACCTACTTTCATTATCCAACTAAATCATTCCACGCCATAGACCTTGCACTTTGTTCACCTTCTCTTTTTCCATTATACAACTTCTCTGTCTCTAAGTACTTGCATAATAGTGACCACTTTCCAATCTTTCTCTCCCCGTTATATAAGAACCCTAACCAAACCTCTCCCATTCCTCGGTACATTCATGACAAAGCCGATTGGCAAACCTTTACCTCCCTGGCTGTGATATCGCCAAATATCCTCGAAGGTGCTATAGACAAGGTCGTCGACACCATCACCTCTGTTATTATTAATGCCGCAGATAAAAGTATACCTAAATCTGGCATAAGCAGTCGCAGACACAAAAAACCGTGGTGGAGTGGAGAATGCGCTCTCGCCAAAAAGCAGCAGCAGAAAGCGTGGGGAATATTTAGGCGGTACCCCACCACCGAAAATCTTATCGCTTACAAAAAAGCTAAAGCCTACGCGCGCAGAATAAGAAGACGTGCGCAAAAAGAATCATGGGCTCAATACATCTCCAGCATTACCACTTCTACTCCTAGTAAGGAGCTATGGGGAAAAATAAAAAAAATCATGGGCATCTACAATAACCATCCTGTGTTTTGTCTGAACGTCAATAACAGCATTATTTCTGAAACCAAAGATATCGCAGATACTATTGGTGAAACATTTGCTTCCACCTCCTCAAAAACCTCTTACTCCAACACCTTCCTCTCCCATAAAGTGCAGTCTGAGCATCAAAAATTAAACTTTAAAACCTCCTGCAACCTCTCTTACAATAGCTGTTTTACTATTCATGAACTCACCAATCACCTAAGACAGTCATCTAAAACAGCTCCAGGTCCTGATGGCATCACATACGAAATGTTGAAACACCTTAACTCAGACTCCTTACTAAACTTATTAAAGCTATACAATAGAGTCTGGGATGAACATACCTTTCCTTCTTCATGGAGAAGCGCAATAGTTATACCTTTTCCAAAACCTGGAAAAGATACTTCAAATCCTAACAACTACAGACCCATAGCCCTTACTAGCTGCCTTTGCAAACTGCTGGAGAAAATGGTCAATGCACGCCTAGTCCATGTGTTAGAAACAAAGGGCCATATTCACCCCTTTCAGAGTGGCTTCCGCAGAGGCAGATCAACCCTTGACAATGCACTGTATTTAGAAACGCAAATCCGTAATTCTTTTTTAAGAAAAAACCACTTAGTTGCAGTCTTCTTTGATATAGAAAAGGCGTACGACAAGACATGGAGATACGGCATTCTCCGTGACCTCCATAATTTAGGCTTCCGTGGCAATCTGCCAATCTTTATCCAAAACTTCCTTTCCCTCCGAAAATTCCGGGTACAAATAAATGGCATCCTATCCAATAGTTTCCTTCAAGAAGAGGGTGTACCCCAGGGCTCTGTCCTGAGTGTTACCCTCTTCTCTGTAAAAATAAATGACATTCTTAACCAACTACCTCCATCTGTTCATGGAAGCCTATACGTCGATGACCTCCAGATTTCCTGTCAGGGAAAAGACATGCGGTACATAGAGCGACAACTTCAGAACACCATAAATCGAATCATGAAATGGTGCACTATAAACGGGTTCACCATTTCTGCGGAAAAGACAGTCGGTATCCACTTTTGCCGCTTGCGTGGGATCCATCCGGATCCTGAACTTTATCTGGGTCAGTCAAAAATACAAGTACAAGACTCCACTAAATTTTTAGGGGTTTACTTTGACAAAAAACTTCAGTTTGCAAATCATATATCTTTTATTCGCAACAAGTGTGAAAAACATCTAAACATTTTAAAAGTCCTAACAAATACTTCTTGGGGAGCGGAGCGTGATGCTCTGTTACGAATTTACCGTACTGTTATTAGATCGAAGATGGATTATGCTTGTTGCATTTATGGATCTGCTCGCAAATCAGTTTTAAAAAAACTTGACACCGTGCATCATTCTGCCCTACGTATTTGTTCCGGAGCTTTTAGAACATCACCCATACAAAGTCTTTTTATCACTTGTCATGAGCCTTCTCTCACCCACATCCGTCACAAGCTGTCATTAAACAACTACTTTCGCATCCTTTCTCATCCATCCCACCCATTGCAGGACTCTCTCTTGGACACTCGCCTGGACCGCCTGTACGGAAATCGGCCCTCATGTACTCCTCCCTTTGGACTAAGAATGCGTAGGAGCCTTGTTGGTACCCAACTGGAGAATGTCAAAGTCTCTCCTTGTTCCCTTCATGAAATTCCGCCATGGACTACACAGCAGACGTCGTACCTCCAACCATTCAATGGCTTCACAAAACAGGATACAGACCCAAAAATTTATCAACAGTTATTCCAAGATCACCAAAACACATATAAGAAATATAAAGAAATATACACTGATGGTTCAAAATCTGATAATTATGTTGGCTTTGCCTTTGTCGAAAATAACCATACCTGCAGCTATACTCTTCCTCCGTTCTGTTCCATATTTACAGCTGAATTACTGGCCATCCATGAAAGCCTTTTATACATTTCTAGAATGAAGACCAACAGATTTACCATCTACTCTGACTCCCTCAGTGTACTAGAAAATCTACAATCAGGCTCCACAACTCATAGCTATATTCCCAAAGTGCTACACATGCACGAACAGCTGACAAATCGTGGGTACGACATTCTCCTCTGCTGGGTACCCAGTCATACTGGGATACCGGGTAATGATAAGGCGGACACATTAGCCAGGCATGCTGCAATCCCGTATACTGGCTATCTCGCATACGAGGATATAAAGTCTGGCATTTCTAGCATAATAAAAAGCAGTTGGATCAATAAATGGGCAGGTGAAACCGAAAACAAACTGCATTCTATCCGAACTGATCTCACTCATTGGCCATCCCTTTCATATCGAAAGCAGGATGTTATATTAACTCGTCTTCGCACTGGTCACACGAGACTCACCCACAGACACCTACTCCTGGGTGAACCTGCTCCAGAGTGTTCACATTGTCATACTCACCTTACCATTCGTCACATTTTAACCTCTTGTAGAGCTTTTAATAATTTTTACCAAATATTTTTTAACTGTTCTCATCCCAAACTTGACGATATATTGGGTGAAACCCCTCACTGTAATTTATTTTCATTTCTTCGACGTATCAATCTGTTTTACTCAGTGTGAAATATACACCTTTCTCTGACTGGTATCTGGATGGGAGCCCCCATCCAGACGTCCTTGGCTCACTTTTATCTACTTTTTACCTTTCTACAATTAGATTTTACCAGTTTTAGACCTTACGGATTTTAGCTTTACATGTTTTTTACAACAACTTTTACGCGAAAGCGTTATTTTATTCTAAATACACATAGTCTGGCGCAGTATGTCCTTTCTGGACCTTGTGCCATTAAACACCAACCAACCAACCAATCGATTAGAATCGCTATGGAAAAGGTTAAATCGAGATCCTAACTTGCAGTCCCTATACACAGAATTTATGAAAGAATATCGGGAATTGGGGCATATGGTGGAAGCTCCCAACGATCGAGAACCAGATGTTAGCTACTATTTTCCTCATCACGGAATCTATCGTCCGAATAATACATCAACAAAGTTAAGAGTAGTGTTTAACGGTTCTGCTAAAACATCTACTGGTGTTTCTTTAAATCAGCTCCAGAAAAATGGGAAAATACCCCAGCAAGATCTGTTTTCAATAATGCTTCGTTTCAGAAAACATGCGTATGCCTTTACAGCAGATATTAGAATGATGTACCGCCAAATTCTAATTCATCCATCGCAAAGAGATTTACTTCGAATTTTATGGAAGGAAGGCGAATCCCAACCAGTTAAAGCATACCAACTTTGCACTATTACTTATGGCACAACAAACGCCCCTTATCTAGCAACAAGAACATTGAAACAGCTGTTTGATGATGAAGAAGAATCATTTCCTGAAGCAGCGGCTGTTGGACGAGAAGATTTCTACATAGACGATATCCTTACGGGATCTAGTGTTTTAGAAGGTGCAAAGAATTTACAAGACCAGTTAGTTCAGTTACTAGAGCGCGGAAAAATGTATCTTCATAAATGGAGTTCAAATAATGTCGATCTCCTTCGCAGTATTTCAAGTAATGAAAATTATGCTTTCGATGACTCGAACCAAGTGAAATCTGTTAAGGCTTTAGGAGTGCTGTGGAACCCTCAAGACGACTGTTTTACCTTTAAGGTAAAGATTCAACAACAAGGGACATACATTTAAAGAACTGTTCTCTCGGACATTTCGAAGATTTTTGACCCCTTAGGTTTGATTGGTCCAGTTGTGACTAGAGCTAAGGTGTTCATGCAATGCCTCTGGCTTCTACATTTGAATTGGGATTCACCTCTACCGGAAGACGTTAAAGGAAAATGGTTAGAATTCGTGTCTCAACTTAAGAGTATTGAAAATCTTAGTATACCAAGATATTTTCCTAATGATGACAGTATTATTTTACACGGATTTGCGGATGCATCAAGCATAGCCTTTGGAGCTGCTATTTATGCTCAGTGGAAGCAAGCAAATGGAACAAGTTTTGTTCACCTTCTTGGCAGCAAATCAAGAGTTGCACCAATTAAGCCGGTTTCAATTCCTCGTCTTGAGCTTCTTGCGGCACATCTACTGTCGCATCTTACTCGAAAGGTAGTTAAAGCCTTAAATATTAAGGTCTGTACGACAGTTCTATGGACAGATTCAACTATCGTTCTCGCATGGTTGAAAAGGTCGCCTCATGAGTTGAAAACATTTGTCGGCAATCGAGTTTCGACGATTCAAGAACTGACAAAGGACTATCAGTGGAGACATGTGCCTTCAACTGACAATCCTGCCGATCTCGTTTCGCGAGGCCTTGCTCCTGATCAGATGCAGACCCAAGACTTGTGGTGGAAAGGTCCAGCCTTTCTCTCAAACTTCACGGATTCGCAAGAAGATTATAATTTGGAATGCGTCACAGACACCAGTGAATATAACTGTGAACTTAAAAAACCAATGAACATTAGCTTAGCTTCTACTGTGGATAATCCAGTGTTATCAGATCTTATTTCTTTTACTAATAACTATATGAAATTAATAAGAATTATTAGTTTTCTTTATAGGTTCATCGGAAATTATAGAAAAGGAAATCTTACAGGTCCCATTTCCAGTAAGGAGCTGTTAAGGGCAGAACAGACTGTTCTGAGATGGGTCCAGAAGGGTAGTTTTAATAAAGAGTATAACGTAATAAAAGAAGGGAAACCTCTTCCAGGTAAAAGTTCTTTGAAAACCTTAAATCCTTTTATTGACGAGAACGGGTTACTTAGAGTCGGTGGTCGACTTCAAAATTCAAGGGTTAGTTTTGATCAAAAACATCAAATTATTCTTCCGGCGAAAAATAAGGTAACTTGTTTAATCTTAGAATTTTATCACAAAAAATATCTTCATTCTGGCCCACAATCCCTTTTGTTCTACACTAGACAAAAATTTTGGCCTATTAATGGAAGGAATTTGACTCGAAAAATTGTTCATAATTGTGTCATATGCGTTAAAAACAGACCAGTTACTGTAGATCAGTTAATGGGAAACCCTCCTCCTGAAAGAGTTACTGCTAGTCCTCCCTTTACAAACACTGGGGTTGATTTTGCAGGCCCATTCTATATTAAATATAGAAACCAAAGAAAGGGGATTCTTCATAAAGTTTACATCGCAATTTTTGTTTGCATGGTCACAAAGGCTATTCACATAGAAATGGTAAGTGACCTCTCATCTGAGGCATTTATATCAACATTAATAAGATTTTTCGCTAGAAGAGGTAAATGCCGCACCTTATTCTCTGATAATGCTACCAATTTTGTGGGAGCCCACTCGGAGCTTAAGCGCCTTCATGGCTTGATAATCCATCCTGATGTGTTGTTAGGAAATTTCCTTGCGTCAGATGGAATCAATTGGAAGTTTATTCCTCCTGGAGTTCCAAATTTTGGCGGGCTGTGGGAAGCAGGCGTTAAGTCGTTTAAACATTATTTGAGGAGGGCCGTGGGAAATGCTAAATTGAACTATGAAGAATTTAATACGGTAATTGCAGAAATTGAAGGGATTCTAAATTCTAGACCGCTGACACCAATGTCATCGGATGTTAATGATCTGGAGGTTTTAACCCCCGGACATTTTCTAATAGGACGACCCATAAATACGGTAGCAGAACCAGACATTGTAAATGTACCTGAAAATCGTCTTTCTAGGTGGAAACGTATAGAAAAATTAACTCAAATCATTTGGAAAAGATGGAGTGTAGATTACTTGAGTCACTTCCTACAACGTCAAAAGTGGCAAGTGTTAAAAAATAATGTAAAAACGGGTATGATGGTCATTTTAAAGGAAGACAATCTTCCAAAATGTAAATGGGTTCTTGGCAGAATTACAGATACAATTCAGGGACCTGACGGATGTGTAAGAGTAGTTAAGGTCCGTACTCCATGTGGTGTATTAACAAGGCCAATATCCAAGATATGCATTCTTCCTGTCAACACAGATAATTAAGGACTGTAATTTTCATGTTATTCATTTTATTATACTTTGGTACTTATTCATTATTATTTTTCACTGTTTGTACTTTCTTATTTTGTATTTCTGATTATTTTATTCATTATATTTTAATTGTGGTAATTGTTTTATATTATAAAATTGTTGAATGAAAACATTCAACGGAGGCCGGGATGTTACGTCCTAAAATGCAACTGCTTGGGCGATAACACGCCAAGACTAGAACGCCTCCTGTGTTTACATACTTTCTCCCTATTTTTTTCTTCGCTTTGGATTTCGTGCTGTATGGTCAGCAGATTTGTAGGGGCAATAGAAGCCCAGTTAATTCGTCAAATTGATTAGCTATTGTGCTAAATTAAATGTAAATATGTTTTGATATGTACATACTGTAAATAAAGTTCATTTTAAATATCGACGGACTATTGTAGCACTTTCCAACCCCCCTGGGCCTAGATTAACCATCTCGCCAAGAAAGAAGGAAGAAAAAAAAAACGAGGGCCCAAGCCGAGCTTGGACAAGGCCCAAAATTCAGAGAGGCCTTGATCATGTGCATACATATCATATTGTGTTGCTGAAAGAGAATTCCTCTTTAGAAAACCATTAGTCTCTGACTAATTTACTTTATTTTATAACAACACTAAAGTATGCACACAATATTCTGACTATGTGCTCAGTCGTTGTTCCTTGGCAGAAAAATATGCAGCCGTTTTGTAAATATGTGCATTCATCCATATTCATCCATACATAGAGGGCAAATGAAAGGGGAGGCACAGCGAGCATGATTAAGGTAAGGGTGGATGGGGTAGTTGCCTCGAACCCACAATGAAAGAAAACGATCAAAATCAAAAAATGGTTTTAGAAAAATGTGTGAATTGGGCGTGTGATACATATACTCGTATTCGACTCCCACCTCCCCCCCACACTCAGTGGCGGATCCAGAATTTTTTTTTGGGAGGGGCTAAATTTTTTAAAAAATTTATTTTACCCAATTAAAATGTACTATAAATCAAAATTTTAGTCTAAACCAATGTATTAGGCTTTTGGGAGGGGCTAAGTAATAAAATATGATCATTTTAGCTATTTAAAGTGTATAATAAAGCAGAATGTTACCCTTGAGCAATCTTTTTTGGGGGAGGGGGCTGAAGCCCCCTAGCCCCTCCCCTGGATCCGCTACTGCCCACACTTGCAAATAGCCTCCCTCTTCTGTAAAAGCACTCTATGGAGCACCTATGTTTGTAAATTATTATTTATGGAATATCAAACTAGCGTAACTGCTACAAAACCATAAAAATTATAGAGGAGGAAGGAGGGGGCTGTCATGGGGAAAGAGGGACTATACCTAAACAGGGCCGGATTACCCATTAGGCTGAGTAGGCTTTCACCTGTGGGCTCCTACCATTTTAGAGGCCTGCGTTAAAATTTAGAAGGAAAAAAATATAATTAAACATTATTAAAGCTATTTTAGCGTTAATATTTATACAGAATATGTATATGTAACTGAGAAAATAATTCTGATTCATTATTGACTTCGTACACAAGAAACACTTTTTGGCATTGTACACTTCTTAATTAAAATTTGAATGAATATGTGCTAGAAAGTTTGAAGCTGACTATTTAGCTTGAATTTTTATGTGCACATTTCAGTGATACCTTGCATTAGATGGATGTATATTTTGCAAATTCAATAAGGAGAACTTTTAGCACTATGTTTACACGAACGGGCTATGGTAATCATAAGAAGGCTTATAAACAAAATACCCTTCGTACCCTAGTCATCACAATCATATTTTATACAACTCTTTTCCGTTCTGAATAAAAATTAATTTTCGTATATTGTTGCACAAATATCATCAGAATAAATTTCAAATAACATAATTCGTTATGGTTTTAGTTTATAAAATGAATACTATGTATCCATTTAGCCAAAGCGTCTCTGACTTACCAATTGCTAGTGTGCTAGTTTAATTTGTTTTGATAATTGTTTAGGTAATCGGGAACAATTTTCCAAATAGAAGGGTGATTTAGAGTGCAGTGGAGTTTTTATATATGTTTTAAAAATAATATGGCGTAGACTATGATTTCGAATTAGATTTCATTCATTTTTTTTTCCATTTTTCATATTATTGAGTATTCTTATTTTAATGTAAAGTGAAAATGTTGAGTATTTTTAAAAATTGTCTGTAAATATCTACAGTAATTCAGAGTGATATTTTTGGCATTGTATTATTCCACTGTGTTATTCCACTTTTAAATGTAAAGCACGATTATATTTTATACAACTTTTTTCCGTACTGAATAAAAATAAATTTTCATATATTGTTGCACAAATATCATCAAAATATGTTTCAAATAGCATAATTCATTATGGTTTTAGTTTATAAAATGATTACTATATGTCCATTTTGCCAGGAGCGTCTCTGATTTGCCAATTGCTTATGTGCTGGTTTAATTTGTTTTCATAATTGTTAAGGTAATCTGGAATGGTTTTCCAAAAAGAAGTGTGATTTAAAGTGCAATGCAGATTTTATATGTCGAGTTTTCTATGCCAAGTTCCACACGAAGCCCCCCCCCCCGGCCTAGATCCCTCGCGCAGATAGTTGGCCATAACACCACATTTCAACATTTCTTTTCATTTTTAATGTTATTGAAAGATTATATGAGTATTCTTAGTTTAATGTAAAATGAATATTTTCAGTATTAAAATGTTTATGAAGACCTAAAATAGTGTAGACTCTGAATTTTGATATATTCTCGCACTTGGATTTCTTTGTTAAATCATTTTTAAATGTTAACAAGGATGATATTATTGAAAAATTAATTTTTTTTCCTGCTGTGAAAATACTATGAGAATGAATTTAAAAGTATATTTTATTTATTTATTTGTTTTTGTTTTTACAATTCAAATCACGGAAATCCGTTTAATATGTATGTGTCGAAGAGAGGACTTTGTATGATGGTTTGTATATTTGTTTGATTTGTTTTAATACATGGAAAGGAGGTATTTATTACTTCTTTGCTTATGTTTTTTTAAATAATTTTAAATGTAATCTGTAAAAAGTTGTCAAAGAAATGTAATTTAAATGTGATCAGTTTTTCTGCCTTAAAGTAGTGCGACATTTAATTAAAGTCGATTCAATTTATGGGTATTTCATCATGTAGTAAAATAAAAAATACTATTTTATATTAGTAAAAATTATCTCTGATGAATGTTTGCAAGTAAATAAAATAATCCGGATTTTAGTATTTCGTCTCGTTTGTACTTCTAGGGTATTTTGAAATATTAGCTGGAGTAATGTTTTGCAGAACAGTTTTCCACATTTGACTGCATGCATTTTCTTTCCTATGAAATTATCATTAAATACATTTCGAAATAGATTTTACTTGTTTTGCTGTTATTAACTTAATTAAAATTCAGTTGTTCTTTCAGAAGGGAGATTTGCTTTCTCCACATGTGTACTGAAGACTGATTCGAGATCTTGAGTTCAAATACTTAATTTAAAAAATGAGTTCAAAAAATTTTTGAAAAATTTATTAAATGGAATTCCTTTTATTTTCATGAAAGTGTTATGTTAAAAAAGCACATTTTGAAATCTCAAGTCTAAAATTTCTGAACCCCTTTATTATACTGACGGAGAGAAGGATTTTGTGTCCCCCCGTCCACCTCCGTAAGGATACTAGCCCCCCCAATAATTTTTACAAGTCGGCGCCCGTGGGCAGTAGCCGGATATTACAAATATCCGGCACTACATCCGGGCTAAAATTAAATACAGAGAAATAACATAAATAAACATAATAAATGAATAAATTCTAAAAACTGTAATAATAAAAAGTGCGGAGAAACAAAGTTTTGTGAAAATATTTTGTTTTCAATACTTTTTTTTAAAAATATTTTTA
>JAWZYV010015607.1:0-54066 GCA_038373885.1 Cheiracanthium punctorium
AGGGCAGTAAAACAGCCCATTACAGTAATAATAATTATTATTAATATATAAATAACTTTCCACCACTGGGACTAATTTTGTTAAAAATACTTAGCTAAATCAATAAAATATTTGTTTTTTAAAAATGTTTGATTAAATTAAAAGCTTTTTCTGAAAACTAAGGGTATTATTTGAAGAATTAACCAATATTTGTTGAATCATCACATAATTTCGGTTAATTTCACAAAAAGCTTTCCTTTTTAATTTCATCATACATTTTCCTGAAAGCATACAAATATTTTTTGATTTAACTAAGTATTTTTAACAAAATTAGTCCCAGTGGTGTAGTCATTCATATAATATAATAATAATAATAATCATTACTTTTAATGGGTTGATTGTTGCAGTAGAGAACTAATTATAAAATTAATTATTAATAAACCCATGTTTATTATGATAAAAGTACTTATTTCGTGTAAATATTTTATTTTATATTACTTAACTTTTATTTTATGAGCAGTTCCTCTTACCCACGAAAAAAAAAATGTACATGATTTGTTATTAAAAAGAAATATAAACTTCAAGCAAAGATCTATTTTCATATTTATGTACTTTTATATGTCATTGTATAATCTTCTTTCTAAAGAAGAAAATAGCTTTTTGTAACAATTTTTCCCTTGTTGAATACAGACTTGCTAAGTTTCCAAAATTGAAAAACCTCCTATTTTTTCTAAGTCAAAAAGCTTGATATTTTTTATGCAGATATTTTCCGATTAAAATGCACATATATTGAATGCAGATACAATTTGTGTCTTTTCTTAAGTGAGATTAATGTCAGTATAAACAGCACTGTTTTATTCCTTATTTTTATGATCTAAATAAATTTAAAAATTTAAAAAAAAAGTCTGAAAATAAAGATCCTTAAAAACAGATACAAGAAACTATCTATAACTAAAAAATGTAATACAATAAACGTTGAAAATTGGAGCTAGCACAATGTACATTAAAATAAATAAAGAAATAAATTGCTTAACCCCATGTACTTTATAAAGAAAAACAAAATAATTTTTAATGCAATCTTCTTATAAATAAAAATGAAATTCTGTTTGTTTGTTTGTTTGTTTGTTTGTTTGTTTGTTTGTTTGTTTGTTTGTGGATTTGAGTTGTATACAAATCCACAAAAATGGACCTATCAGCCTGAAATTTTGCACAGATATGTAAAATAATATAGAATAAATAATAGTCCACTTTAAAACTTTGAAAGTCCACCCGTTCCCGGATTTTGAGAGATTTTTTATGTTCTTCACGCAAAAAGCTTTCCGTAATTGTAACCCCTGTAGTGAAAAAAGTGTGAAACAAGGATCGTGGTTGCCATGTGTGGCGATTTTGCCGAATAAGATGTTTTAAATTCTCAAAGTAAAAATAAAAGAATAATAATGATTTTTTTTTTGTTAGTTTATATTCGTAAGGTTTAATTTTTTTTAATTATAATATCGTGTGCATGGGAAATCGGAGCAGGAATGAAATGTTTTATACGCAAAACAATAAGAATTGAAGATTTCCGAGGCTAATATGTTAAAATTTTTTAGTTTGGCGAAAAAATAAAATGGCTCAAATGCCGAGAAAGTGAGTTCTAGCGGTTTGCACAGTTTCCGGCTTGGCGAAATTTACTGAGAGCTTAAGGAAACGGATTTTTGAAAACAAGTGCAAAGGTTTTATTAGAATACAGCGTTAAATTTCAATGATCCGTGCGAAAATAATGCAGTTATTAAGGGATTTCAAGCGATCTATCTTCAGCATTCTCGCGATTTTGAGGAGGATTCTAACGCTTGGCGCTATTTATCGTAATTTAATCGTCTGCTATTTGGGTTATGAATACACCTGCGTATAAGTTTTTGAAATTTTCATTCAGTTGGAATTGTGCATTTTTCTGAGCAGCTTTTCTGCATCTAATGTATTACATCCAGAAAAAAGGATGTTAGAAATATCAATTTTAATTTTGTTTAATCACACTCATGAATAATGATACCACTTTCCAACTTAATGAAAGAAGGAACGAAAATAGGGAAGACCCATGGATTATAACTCTTTTTATATATAGCACTTTAGTGCGTATTTAAAAATCTGAAAGTGTGTCAGATTTTCTATGATTCTAGCGCTTGGCGCAATTTAATGAGAGGGATATTTTTAAAAACAAGCGTAGGTTATCTTATAAATAAAAATGAAATTCTGTTTGTCAATTTGTTGATTGGGGTAGTATACAATTCCACAAAAATGGACCTGTCAGCCTGAAATTTTACACAGACATGTAAAATAATATAGAATAAATGATTGTCCACTTTAAAACTTTGAAACTCCACTTAAAAACGTTTTCCTCCTGAATGGTTCTCTTAATTTCCGTTCCCGGAATTTAAGAAATTTTTTATGTTCTCCACGCAGAAAGCTTTACGTAATATTAACCCCTGTAGTGAAAAAAGTGTGTGAAATAAGCATCTTGGTTGCCATGTGTGGCGATTTTGCCGAATAAAATGTTTTAAATTCTTAAAGTAAAAATAAAAGAATAATAATGATTTTTTTAGTTTATTTTTTTAGGTTATTTTTTTAATTATAATATCGTGTGCGCATAAGAAATGAGAGCAGGAATGAAATGTTTTATACGCAAAACAATGAGGATCGAAGATATCCGAGACTAATATGTAATTTTTTTTAGTTTGGCGAAAAAAAAAAAAAATGGCTGATAGGCCGATTTTTAGAGAGTGAGTTCTAGCGGTTTGCACAGTTTTAGGCTTTTTGGCGCAATTTACTGAGAGCTTAAGGGAATAGCATTTTTGAAAACAAGTGTATAGGTTTTCTTAGAATACAGCATTAAATTTTAACTATCCGTGCAGAAATAATGCAGTTATTAGGGCATTTCAAGCGATGTAGCTTCAGAATTCTCGCCAATTGAGTACATTGATTTAACTTGGGGGAAATCCGCCAAATTTCAGAAAATTGAAATCTTCGCATTTAGTACATCGAGGTAACGATGAATAAAACATGTTATAGTTGATAATTTAAAAAATGCGGCTGTATTAAGGGATTCCACTTTTCAAATAAATGCCTGGCGATCGAACCATTTCCCATTTTGATTGCTGCTAAGTCAATGCTTCGAATGATTCCTTGAAAAATCTCTTGCAAAATGGCGTATGCTGGCACTTTGGCGAGGCTTAGATTTGAAACTGGATTTTACTTGAGACTGGTATATACGTATAATAAGACTGGTTATAGATAAAAATGAATGTTGGTATGTGTGTAGGAGGTTGAAAAACTCCAGCACCGTTTCACCGATCACCATGAAATTTGGTTCACCTAAGTCTTTTATCATGGAGAAGGTTTTTATGCTATCCGTTTTCCTCTAACTTTTCTGTAGGTGGCGCAGCAGAACGTCGAATTCTATTCCGTTTAGCCGTTTGCTATGCGAATATCGTCCAACCAATTTCGATGAAATTTGGTACACGCGAATATTAGAACACGGAGAATATTTTTCACTATCCATTTGCTGTAACTTACCGCTAAATAGCGCTGCAACGCATCAACTTCTATACCGTTCGACCAATCGGCATAAAATTTTTTATACTTACACGTTTGAGAACGAAGAATATATTCTAACTGCGTTACTTTTGATGTTACTCACCACTAGATGGCACTGCAATGCATTATTATTTTAACTCGCCACTAGATGACGCTGCAGCAGGCCAAATTTTTGACCATTCAAACGGTTGCTATGAAAATCAGTATACATAGCTATTTGAACAATGAGAATATTTTGGCGTTATCCATTTTGATATAAATCGCCACATGACGGCGCTGTAGCTTCATGACGGCCGTCAATCATGACGGCGCTGTAGCGCTGTAGCATGACGGCGCTGTAGCAAATCATTACTTTAATTAACCACTAGATGGCCCTGCAGTGTATCACTTCTTGACTGTGCGAATGATTGCTATGAAAATAGGTATACATAGATATTTGAACACGGGGAAGAGTTTGGCACGATCCATTTTCCTATAACTTGACACTAGATGTCGCGTCAACACATGAACTTCAGGACTATTCCAGCCGATCGTCATGAAAATTCGTATACATCGATATCTGAATGCGAAAAATATTTTCGATGTATCCGTTTTGCTAAAACTCGCCACTAGATTGCGCTACGCCGCATGGCCTTCTGCACCGTACAAATCACTGTGACGGCGCTGTAGCAAATCATTAATTAGCCACTAGATGGAGCTGCAGTGTATCACTTCTTGACAGTGCATCTGATCGCTATGAAAATAGGTATACATAGATATTTGAACACGGGGAAGAGTTTCGCGTTAGATGTCGCGTCAACACATGAACTTCAAGACTATTCAGCCGATCGTCACGAAAATTCGTATACATCGATATGTGAATGCGAAGAATATTTTTGCCGTATCCGTTTTGCTAAAACTCGCCACTAGATTGTGCTACGCCGCATCGCCTTCTGCACCGTAAAAACGATTGCCTTGAAATTCAGTATGCATGATTATTGAACACAATATAACGCGATATCCATTTTGCTATATCTCTTTATTACAATAAATAGTAATCACAACAAATATTAATATCAAAAAGTCCATTCATTCCCGTGCGAAGAACGGGTACTTCAGCTAGTAGTTAGATAAATATTTCACTTACTGTTGTTGAAGCTCACCGTTGTTACCAAGTTATATAGGGCTAACCAAAAAGATTAAAACAATGTTAAAGAACTTAATTATTCATTTAACAATTGTCTTAATCCAATTAGTCTTAGTCAAAAATATTTTTTACTTGTCTCTTTACTTTTTAATCCGAACAACACGAAAGCCAGGAAACTGGAAGTCTTCCTTTACCTCACACTCTCATACTCTCATCTCATCATACCCAAACATAATAAACAACTAACAAAACAACACTGAAAGTAAGCGTTATCAGGATTGTTATCCGCCGCTGTTAAATAGTTCCTATCGTATTAATACTTGGGAGGAAAAACTAAGATACTTTTCAACTATTAAGGACTGAAATAAAGTTTATATTTCATGTCCGGGTTACTTGAGTGAAATAATTAAAAGGATTTAGAAATTAAGTGTGAAAAAAAAAAAAATTATAAGTAAAGCTTCCATAGCATGCCAAACTTAGGTATTGGCGAGAATGTACTTTGTTGATTTCTTGTAACCCCGTGTTTCACGGTTTCACACGCATGGTGTAAGGGGGTAGGGTCGTGGGGTCACAAAATCTTTCTTTTCCCCAAGCTGGGCCAAAAAGAAAAACCTGTCCACCACGATTCACATCGGCTGTACTCTTTTTAATTGCTTTCTGAATTTTTTAGGGCTTATTTTATTTATTTAAAACGTTTATTTATTTATTTTTATTTTTAATGCAATACAAAATATTTTATGCAAAAAAGGTATTTGTTGAAAAAAGTAAATAGTACTCTCCCCCATATATATATATATATATATGAGAGTATTATATATATATATATATATTGCTTTACTGTTTTCATATTTGAGGTTCAATATTTGATAAGTTATCCTTCTAATTATTTATATATCATCATTCTTGCGTATTTCAGCATATTTTTTTTAAATCTTAAAAGTTTAATAAGTTATAAGCCTTATAAAGAAGGAAAAGGGAGCTTTATAAGATATAAATTTATCTTATAAAACTGTAAAAAAATTAATCAAGTAACTTTTACATTATAGTATAAATAACTTTTTCAAATTTCATGACAGTTGATAACGACTAAAGTGTGAATTTCTGGGTTGCGGCCTACCGCGCGGCTGTTTTCTCCAGATGTAACGTGAATTTGGGTTAAAACCCCTTACAAAGTCCTCCGCCAAAGGCATGCCTTAATTAAGCAGACAGCTCTCGTGTAGATCTGTCTTAACAACAAAATCTAAATAATTTTCATGAAAATTTACAGTGAAAGTAAAAAGTTTAATATGTTTAATATTAAATAAAAATCATAATCACTTCCAATCCCTATTACTGTCTGAGCGTGTCCAAAAACCCTGACCTACGGTTTTCTTCTTTAAATATTGATCATAGACATTTAGAATAAATTACAATGTCAGTTTATGGTATCGAATAAAATTTTCATGAGATTTAATGGAGATAAATACAAACTTTTATTTTTTATACAGCACTCTTACAAAAATCCCCGATAAGTAAAATATACCCTCATATATTAGTGAGGTGATGTAGAAAGTTTGAGCTTTTCTCATAGAAAATGCCTACAGATATATTTATTAAAAGTTACTGAGGGCCAATAAGCTTTGCAATATCAATAATAGTAAAAAAATATATAATTATTAAAACTATTCTAATAAAACTAATAAACCATTAATTTTAATCACAGTTATATATAGCCAATATTTACATTTTAAGAAATGAATTTTAAATTATTCTACAACAGTTTCCTTTAAAGAGATTTTTTTTTAAGCATTTAGAAATGAAAATTTATTTAAAAACATTACAATTACACTAGCATTTAATTTAGAGGTTTTTTTTTAATGCCTCATTAATAGCATAATTTAAGTTTTTTTAAAAGCATCTTCAAAAAAAAAAAAACAATATCAAAATAACAGCACTAATGTTTAAAATGAATATTTTCAAAAACAAAAATATTTATATATAAAGTCGTGACCAAAATTGTGGACACTTTTGGAAATTTTTAGATTTTTTAAATTTGTATGCTTATAGGATGTGTTAAGTTTCACAAAATACAAATTCATACAGCATTTTAAAGAGAATTTATAACTAATTTCAATGCATAAAACTAAATTTAAATATGTGCACTAGAGTAAAATTTATAATTACTGTAATCTGAAAAACAAATACAGTGATGAAGTTAATTGTAATTTCTAACTTTCCAAGTCAATCACTGTTACTTTTCTGAGCTTGAATAATCTCTCGTCAGCTCAATAAAACATCGATGCCAAGCTGTAATAAAAATTTAAGGCTACCCTACGAACTGCTGATAACTCACTGCAATCTTCAATATCTAATACATCTCGATAATTATCTCTGTTTAACTTCTTTTGTACTACAAATATTTTAATTTTGTTTTTTGAATTGAAATCGCTATTAAATTATCTCTAAAATGATGTAAAAGAGTTTGCATTTTGTGGAACATAATATTTTTTATACGCGTACGAACTTAGAAAAAAAAAGTTCCTAGAAATGTCCACAATTTTGGCCATCACTGTATACTTAGAAATTATTCATTATTCTAATAATTATTATTTAAGACAAAAAAGCTAACAAGATAAATTGCTAGCCGTAGTTGGTTAGAAATCAATTGTCCAGTGCGCCAAATTTAGTCCAGAACCGACAAACAGTCTTGGCGCTCATAGCGAATGAGCATACATACAAACTGACAAACAAACAAACAAAAAAAAAACCTGTTTATTTTATTTATTTAGATTATCGCGTTTGGTTGGGAACTAATAAAAACAGATTTTAATTAATATTAATTTGAAGTAAATACAGGCTATTGAAAGGGAATTTGACTATGGATCTAAGAAAAACATGTACACAAGATAAATGTGCCCGTTAAATCTGATGGGCCGATTCTAGATCATCAATTCTAGTTCTTGTTCAACACAGCAAACAAATAAAATAATTGAAAAATTATAATGAATTTAATGAATTAAGTTATGTAACGAGTTTAAGTATTTCTTTAATTGATTATTTTCAAGATGAAGTGCTTGTTTGTTTAAAAATGAAAAAGAAAGTTATGTTGATGCCTAATCTACAACAGAACATGTATTATAGGCATGAATCATTTTACACTGTAAAATTTCGTTGTATTTTGATACAAATAGAAGTAATTATAACAAAACTATAGTTCAGAAGTTTATTTTAATTTTATTTATTTATTTATTTATTTGTGTGCGTGGGGGGGGGGGTCTTGCAAAAACAGATAAAAAGTATGGTGATTTATCTGGAAGCACTTAAAATGCTGTCAAATAAATGAAATGAAATGCTTAAGATATTTAAAAAGCATTTAAAGTGATACACATCATTAAAAATAAAATAATTTTCAGATACAATTTTACAGCTAAGCCGAAGTACCTGTTAGAAAAAGTAAAAATGATTTAAAAGATTAGTTTCTTTTTAATCAAAAATTTGTTAATTTGTCTTGTTACTGTGAAAATGAATAAAACATGAAAGTGACACAATTTACAAAAGGTGATTTAAGTCATTAAAAACTGACCGGGGATAAAACTAATCTAAAAAAAAGAGTAGTTTTATTATCTTTTTTATTTTTAAGTTCATAAATACTTTAAAATCCAAACACATTATCTTTATTATAAAATAAAATGTATTACTCTATTTATAGTAAAAAAAAAATATAAATCAAATTTATTATCTTTCAAGTTTTGTGAGTGTGTGCGTGTGTGTGTGTGATGGGGGGTGGGGATGGGATGGGATGTAGACTCTAGAAATATATACTTGCGCATTAATATTCAAGAAAAACTATGAAGTTAAGGGTAGGGCCTAGTTCAGATTTGGGGGAGGGCAGCATGCTCAATGGATTCGATGTGATTTATCTTTCCGGTTTTTATACCTTGATATTTTTTAATTGATGACTTATGCTACCAAAAATAATTTTGATGGAGTACTCTTGTCGCCCCTAAAATTTTGGGTGTCCTAGACCGTGGCCTAGTTTTCCGGTGTCGTTTTATCCGCTCAACGGTCTACCTATTAGGTGTCTCTATAATAAAGTGACCAGTATATCGAGCCTTAGTAGCGCCGAATGACTGATGGTCAACTGCGTCATTAGAAAAAAAAATGTTTTAACTCGACTGATTATGCTAACCATATCTTCGGTTCTGTTGTGCACGGGTATTTTCCAATACCGTATTGGTCATTAATCTCAGCGATAGCAAAAAATCCAGTACATTTACTTTTTGGCTGTGCGGAATCTGCTTGAAGAATTGTAATGGAAGTTAATTTTGAAAATGTTTAACTAATTTGATCAAAAGCAGTTAAGAGCATTCAGAAAGGCCGATGCCTTAGCCATTATTTTCTTTTGGGTGCGGCAACATACACGCCAATTATCATATTGGTTTGTTTGTTTGGAAGAATACGGCCAATTATCTGCGCTTGAGATCTAGACCTGCAGGGGGGACGTGAAGCCAAGGTCCTACCCATTTACGCTAAGTTTTGGATGAAACCACAGCAAACTCCGAACGGTTAGGTCCATAGAAATAATATCTATCGGTGTATTATATCTATGGTTAGGTCATGGAAACGACCTGGATTTGAACCAGGTATCTTCCATCTCCCAGTTCAGAGCGCTATGCGCTCGGCCACTGAGCGGGCGATTATCATGTTGGAAAGAATAAAAAAGTAGGAAGACAAACGTCATACAAAAAGGCATAGGGGGTCAAGTTCCGCCTTGCCCTATGCTACCAACGTCCGGGCTCGTAGCCAGGAGGTGCGTTAAGGGACAGCACTACCTGAAAAAATCCCCCCCCCCACACACACGGAAAATTTTTACCTTTCTTCCAAATAATTTGAAAAATAGCACAGAAAATGTGATTTGAAAAAATAAAAATGTTGAAGTAAAAAGCCCTTTTGAAGAAATTAAATATTTTTTAAAAAGTTTTTAAATCTTGATAACTAAGACTAAAGTGTGTATACGACAGAGTGTGCATTTTGAACATTAAACAAAGTTTTAAAATCCCATTGGGATTTAATCTTGGCCGAGTAGATAAGACACTGAACACGATAGACGGCTGAAAGTCCAAGGTTCGGGCCCATCGCGCGGCTGTCGATCTACAGTCTGGAGTTTTTGTAGGTTTTTTTTCTCCAGATGTAACGTGAATACACATTAGAACACCTTAGAAAGGCCTCTTACTAAGGCACCCCCCCCCAATCCTTGGCAGATCGTCCTAGAGTAGCATTGCCATAATCAAACCAAACAGAAACATTTTGCTTTTTCGTGTATGGACACAGGAAATGGCTTAAAGTATGCTTCAGCCCACTCCAAAGCGTTATTTTTTTTTTTTTTTTTTTTTAATGTGCGATAAACGTGAAGTAAAAAGGTCAGACAGATTTTGCTTTTTCGCGTATGCATTGTTATTTTGTAATCTAGCTACTGCGTGACATACGTAACCAGTAACGAATATGCCTGCTTCACTTGACGTCATTGACCTGTTAATTTGGATTTTTGCGTGTGTGTTATTGCTATTGCGCTAATGTTTACATCTAGTTGTTGCTGCTTCCAGCATAAAAATATCGTCAATTTTGGTACCGCATACATTAGCGTATTATGTAAGAAGATACTAAATATAAAAAAAATACTATCTCTAAATAAAATATTAAAATTGAATGATTTCAATGTCCACATAAGTATGGCAACAATTGTTTATTTACTTTGTTTTAATTATTTTCAGAAGAAATATTAATTTTTATTTCAACATCTTACAAAAAATTTTATGTATAAATATGTAGCATGTAATTATAAAAGGATAAAAAAAAAAAAAAAAACCTGGATTAAAATAAAAAACCCGGAAATTATATATATTTTTAGAAAGTGAATATATCAACCTTTCAAGTATATTAGGCAAGTTGGAGTGTATAGGCTGATTATTTTACCAACTATGCGAAAAATTCCAGAGCTGGAGCTCGAACCCAGGACTACCGCTTAACGTGCGGGTGCTCTACCACTGAGCTACTCTGGGACGATTCCCAGATGAAATTTCTCGCTTTTGAACCGTTGGCATTTATCATCTTCCTGTGCAAACCACAGATGGAACAGATGAAACAATTAATTCGCGACAACTCCATTACGCCGCGGAAATTATATATATTTTTAGAAAGTGAATATATCAACCTTTCAAGTATATTAGGCAAGTTGGAGTGTATAGGCTGATTATTTTACCAACTATGCGAAAAATTCCAGAGCTGGGGCTTCTTACTTCTTATAAAAACTTCCGCGGCGTAATGGAGTTGTCGCGAATTAATTGTTTCATCTGTTCCATCTGTGGTTTGCAGAGGAAGATGATAAATGCCAACGGTTCAAAAGCGAGAAATGTTCCCAATGGTTATTTGTGAACAATAAATATCCCAACTCTTATGTGTACTTAATTTTTGACTTACCTGAATTGTGAAACTCTCCAACTCTAAGCGCCACAATAAAAGGTTAAGATAAAATTTCAACAACTTAAAGCTAATTAAATAAACTCCTAAAGCCAAGCAGTTTAATTCAAATGCTAAATAAACTTAATAACATTTTGTTAAATTTAAACCTCGCTTTAACCGCGGCTTGCGTCAACAATCGTTTAAGACGCACGGCTCCGATCTCTAGTTCGTCAACAGTCGCCATCTTGGACGGGCGTAATGGTTGGTTGGCGAAGTGAGTATCGCCCGGAGAAAACTGTTCATCCAATCGCCGATGCGCTCCCGAAGCCCGGTAAACGCCGTTCAACCGCGCAGCCGGAGAACAACTCAGAAATGAGATGCGCAGTCGGCAGTGACAGATAAAAGGAGGGGCTTTCGCCGTAATCGAGGCAGATAAGCAGATAAGCAGATAGGCAGATAGGCAGATAAGCAGACCGATAGCAGGTCGACAGCAGTCGAGGCAGTTAGGCCGATCGTCGCCGTTAAGCAATTAGACAGTCAGGCTGTATTAACAGTTGACCGACGTTTTTGGCGAGCGGTAATGCTCTTTAAGCTCCAGACATGTTATTTTTAGCCAGCTAAACCTGCTTCTATTTAATCTTCAAAATGACAGTACGTTTTTAATCAACATTTAATGCCGATTTTTTTGACCTGCTTTTAAAGTGAAATAGAAGTTAGAATTTCTGTTTGAAGTGCCGTCATATAGAACATCGTGTTTCATCGTAATTTAAGGATCTGAAGTTCTCCCTGTGGACTTGTTCTTTTCAAGGTAAAGCAGCTTTTGAAATTGAAATCTAAACGGCTTGTAATGTTTAAATTCATTAGACCATTTTTTGCCAGTACTTATGAGTTTCTTCAGACTGTGATATTTTTCTGTGCCTAACTGTGATAAAGCATAGCTGTGATATTTAATAGTTCTCTTGCAATGAAATCCTGTTTTACAAGTAATTTCTGACTGTGATACATTTCTGTGCCAGACTGCTATAAATAAAAGTAGATGTCTCTCAATTCAGTTGCTATCCTTGTTTCCATAACACTCTTCACTCATGGCCAATCACTTCTCAACACCAATTTTGTTTCCCGGGTGTTGTCATTCCCAAATTTAACCTGGATTGTCGGCACTTGCGGGAACAATAAGGGTTATGGGCTTGCGTTGTAGAGTGAAAGCCCGTGACTGAAGATATTGAATGGAAACCCCCAGTGCCGAGATGGAGGGGCAACTGTTATATTTGAAGAAATTCTTTAAAGAGGTTTAAAGCTTGCCCTGAAATCTCCGGAGGACTTCAATGTTTATCCTGAAATTAGAGATGATTCTGAATTTAAGTTCAATTTGAAGTTTAAAGTTGAAATTTTTGACGATTTTGAAGTTTAAAGTCGAAATTTTTGAAGTTTAAAGTTGAAATTTTTGACGATTTTGAAGTTTAAAGTCGAAATTTTTGAAGTTTAAAGCTGAAATTTTGAAGTTTGATGCTGAAATTTTTGATGCTTTTGAAGTTTAAAAATTGAGAGTTTTTTTTGAAGTTAACCCTTGGAAATTTTTGTCTGAAATTTGACATTTTTGAAGTTGAAATTTAGTACATTTCTTCGAAACTTAGAACTTTTGAAATTTTTGAGAAAGATGGCTAATTCACCAGGGATCTCAACTTTCTACCAAACCGAGAAGTTAAATGCTACAAATTACTCCTCATGGTGTGTTGATATGAAGTTCCTACTCTTGGAGAAAAATTGCTATGAAATTGTGTGCGGTAGGGAGAAAAGCCCGGTAATCAAAGAGGGCGCTGTCACAGAAAAGGATGTGGAGGCATTTAACGTCCGAAAAAGGCTTGCATTATCTATGCTGTACCTCAATGTGCACAGTGATTTCCGACAAATCATCGGTGATTTAGATGACCCGTGTGAAGTTTGGGACCTGTTAAGAAAAAATTTCAAGCCCGACAACCGCAGTCATCATATGCAGATCTTTAGTGAATTGATGCAAAGTAGAATTCAGCCGAATGAGAACGTCAATCTTTTTGCCTCACGGATCCAGAGCTTAGCAAACCAGCTCAAGGACAGCGGAAAATCTCTCGATGAAGTTTTTCTGTCATACCAATTTCTCAGAAATCTGCCGTCAAAATTTGATTCAATTATCCAAAGTGTTCTACGATGGGACAGTGAAAGATTTGTGTTTAAAGATATCGTCTTGGAAGTTGTGGCTGAAGAGACTCGACTAAACCTCCGTGACTCCGATAGAAAGACGTCAACGAAGGAAGCCTTTAGTGTCCAGGGAAACCAGGCAAGGTGTTTCCGGTGCGGTCGTCTGGGACATTTCCAAAGGAACTGTCGTGTCCGTCCAAGGTCTCCGAGTCGTCCCAGGAACAGATCTCATAGTCCGGGTGCGTGCAGAGTCTCCAAATCAACATCCAGCCCAACAGAAACCGAGCGGCAAAGGTCCCGAGGTAGACGCCAGAACCCAGGTAACCAGTCGAATAAGAACACTATCCCCAAGACCATTAAAGGTAACAATTTAAGTTTTTTTGTGGCAGAGGCCAATCTAAATTGTAATGTTGACAACCATACGTGGATTTTGGATTCGGCCGCCAGCCACCATTTCTGTAATGATCGCAGCATCTTCTCTAATTTTGTGACTGTTGAGAATGAGAATATGGTGCTCGCTCTGGAGGATCTAGAGTTTCCAATTAATGGAAAAGGGGATGTAAAACTTAAATTCGGTAAAAATGAATGTGTTTTGAAAAATGTCTTTTTCTCTCCAAAATTAAGGAGAAATTTACTATCAGGCCCCATGCTCGATCAGAACGGTTTTAAATTTGTAGGGGGAAATGGAAAGATTAAAGTCTTTAAGAAAAAATTTTTTGTATTTTCTGCTAAACTCGAACGTGGCTTGTACCACGTATACCCCAGTCCCGTTAAGCCAGCTTGTAATGCAATAAGTAAAAATAACCTGAGAGAACTCGAATCATGGCATGCACGTTTCGGTCATGCAGGTGTAGATTTCATCACAAAAACTAGTACTCTAAATGCGGTTAAAGGTTTGCCTAACCTAAAGAAACACCCAGAATTTTCATGTGAACTTTGCAAATTAAATAAACACAGGCGGGTATCATTTAAGTCCGTTAGTGGGAGCAAAGTGAGAGGTCCATTAGATCTAATCTGTTTGGACGTTTGGGGTCCATCAAATGTGGTAGGCAAACGTGGGGAAAGATACTATCTGTCAATTATCGATGAATTCTCTAAATATATGACCATTTATCCTATGAAGGAAAAATCAGACGTTTTTGACATATTTACTAGATATGTTTCCCGTGCCGAAAGATCACTTGGGTTAAAAGTTAAAGCTGTAAAAACCGACAATGGGGGTGAGTTTACCAGTAATTACTTTGAAGACTTTTGCACTGAAAAGGGCATAAATCATGAACACACAAACATTTACACGCCCGAGCAAAATGGATCGGCTGAACGACTCAACCAAACTGTTGTAGATGGAGCCAGGACCATTCTCTCAGAAAGTGGTCTTGAAAAAAGCTTTTGGCCAGAGGCCGTGTTATTCTTTGTTCATGTGTGGAACCGGTTATGCCATTCAGAACAGTCTAAAACCCCTATAGAGTTGTTTAAAGGAATCAAACCTTCAGTAAGACACCTTCGAAAATTCGGATCAAAAGTTTACGTTGGTACTCCTCGACCCTTGAGAGGAAAACTTGACCCGAAAGCCAAAGTAGGCATTTTAGTTGGGTACGCGTTTAGTACCAAAGGGTATAGAATTTGGATCCCGGAGGAGGAAAGGGTGATAGAAACCTGTAACGTGTCATTTCCAAAAGTTTCGGAAAGTGACAGTGGAGCGGTGCTGGCGCCCAAAGATGATTCTAGTTTTTCTCAAATTGGTGAAGAGAGTCGAGAATCGGTCGAAGACGAAAGTCTCCCGAGTTCCTCTCCCACACCCAGTATAGAGTCTGATGAAGAATCTGATGCAGATGAAAGTATGGATGATAGTACAATTAGCTCTCCTACTTTTCGAGATGCGATTTGGGTAAGAACCGCCGTCCCTCGACCGGATGGATCCAGGACAGATATTTACTTTCATGAGGAGGGTCAGAAGCGTAAACTGAAAAGCTTAAACGAAATCCAGAAATACTGCGAACAGAATAATATTAAGTTTGATGATGTAACTAAAAGTATGTTCAGTTTTAAAGGAAAGGATTCCTTCCAAGGTGTCATTAACCCTAAGCCAAGCAACGCGGAAGTTAAAGTTAAAAACAAAAGCTGACTAGTACCTGAAGTCCCTCGTACCTATAAGCAGATGCTAAGGTCCCCACAAATTGAAAAATGGAAAGAGGCCATGGATACAGAGTATCAGAATCTAAGAAATAGAAAAGTTTGGGTTTTAACCAGCCTGCCTCCAGGCAAACAAGTTTTGGGGTGCAGATGGGTATTTAACATTAAAAGAGATGAGAAGGGAAACGTCGCGAGATATAAGGCCCGCTTGGTGGCACAAGGATACAACCAGGTCAAGGGCGAATCCTATGACGAAACCTTTTCTCCCGTCATAAACTTTTCTTTAATTAGGCTGTTTTTTTCTCTGTTCGTGGTCTTGTTAAAATGGAAACATGTGCAGTGCGATGTTGCCTGTGCGTATCTGTATGCAAATTTGGAAGAGGAAGTTTACATGAAACAACCTGAAGGGTACGTAGGGGCTGGTAGGGAAAATTTAGTTTGTCACTTAAAACGCGCTTTATACGGCCTTCACCAAAGCGGTCGTGCTTGGTATTTCGAACTCAAGAATGTTTTGCTAGAAATTGGACTTGGAAAATTCGAATGGTGCAATTGTACTTTCTTCTCTAACAATTCTGCTGTACTTTTAGTCTATGTAGACGACATAGTCATTTTTGGAAGGACTGAAGATGAGATAGGGAAAATTTTAAACAAACTACAAAGCAAATTCGATTTAAAAATTTTGGGAAAAACCAAAAGGTTACTCGGTGTAGAATTTGAAGAGGCTGATAACGGTCTTATAATCCACCAAATTCCCTACATTGACGAAATTTGCAAAAGATTTGATAAATTTAAACTACCAATCTCATCACTCCCAATCACAAAAAGCGTACAGTACAGTAAATTACAATCACCTCAAACCAACAGTGAACAATATCAAATGCAAATCTACCCATATAGAAGCGTCTTAGGATGCCTATCGTTTCTAGCTAGCCGCACGAGACCCGACATTTCTTACGCCGTAAATATCTTTTCCCAGTTCCAGAGTGACCCGGGCATGGAACATTGGAACGGACTGTTGAAATTACTCGGATACGTAAGAAAGACTAAATCATACAAATTAAAGCTAAAATGTGAAAATATGAATTTAATTGGGTACTCGGATGCAGATTTCGCAGCGAATAGAGACGACAGAATATCCATGGGGGGAGAGTTCATTTGTTTAGATAAAGCACCCATAACTTGGCGTACATTTAAGGAGAAGTCAGTTAGTTTATCCACTATGGAAGCTGAATTTCTTGCCATGGTTGAGAATATCAAAGAACTCACCTGGCTAGATAACGTTCTAAAAGAGGGTAATGATTGTGGGTTAATCAAATATAACTCTAAACCTACTCTATTTGTGGATAACCAGGCTACTATTGATTTCCTTAAAAGCCCGATAGAAAATCATAGAACTAAACATATAGATGTTAAATCATTTTTTGTAAGAGATCTGTTTTATAAAGATAAATTTAAAGTAAACTTCATCAGAAGTAAATCTAATATGGCTGACATCTTTACTAAGCCTATCACTCAAAATGAATTGAAAAAGTTTGTTGAGGATGTGTTTGAGATCTAAAGTTTTTGATATTTTTGATCCACCACCATAATTTTGAATTTTGATATTTAATGTTTGATAAAGTATTAATGTATTTTGAAAAGTGTCATTTTTCATTTTGTAAATATGTCACTTAAGCAACTGTTTTTCATGTCATTGAATGAAAGTTTGGGTGAAAATCCTTGGCCAAGGTATGTGTGAATTATGTGTAAGTTATGCGTAAAAAGTATGAGCATAAAGATTGTGTATATTTGAATCATTGGTGATCACCAGGTCATTAATCATTATCATGTCATAATGTTGTTTGAAATTTTGCACTTATATATCGTATTTTTCTTTTTAACGATTTTTGCACTAATATACTGTGTTTTCTAGTTAATTAAGGTTTTTGGTGGTTGGATCAGTGTTTAAGAGTTTAAACGTTTAAGATTTTCATTGTTTAGAATTGTGCTTAGAATTCAAAGTTTAAGGTATCAAAATTAACATTTAGAATCTTTGTATTTTTGATTAAGTAGAATTTTTGAATCTTTTTAATTGCCGTTCGCGTCGTTCGAGCATGGGACAACCTGATTAGTTAAAATCCTAACTGTGAAACTAAACATATGCAACTGTGTGAAGTATAGTAAATTTTTGTAATGCTTTAGTGAAACCTTTTTGCATGATTAATTTTGAATCTGTTGGAATTACTTGTGGTTTTTAGTAAAAAGGTGTTTTTAAGGTTTAAAAAGGGACTTTATATTTGAAAAGTATTTGAGAACATTGTTGTAAAATTTTCTGATATTACGTAATGTGACTGCAAAAAAATTAATTTTTGAAACTTTGCCTGCCTTCTTTTTTCTGAACTGTATGGAACATTGTTTTAAAGTTTTCTTGGTACATTGTTTTATTAATCTTTGAAGTATTGTTGCTTGCTCGTTACTCGCCTACAGGTATAAATTGATTTGCACATTGTTTTATTGCATTTGTAAATGGTTATGATGTTTGATTGTTATATTCTTCTAAGTGCTGGCAATTGCAGTCCATAAGAGCTGGGAGGAGGGGCTTTTGTTCCCAATGGTTATTTGTGAACAATAAATATCCCAACTCTTATGTGTACTTAATTTTTGACTTACCTGAATTGTGAAACTCTCCAACTCTAAGCGCCACAATAAAAGGTTAAGATAAAATTTCAACAACTTAAAGCTAATTAAATAAACTCCTAAAGCCAAGCAGTTTAATTCAAATGCTAAATAAACTTAATAACATTTTGTTAAATTTAAACCTCGCTTTAACCGCGGCTTGCGTCAACAATCGTTTAAGACGCACGGCTCCGATCTCTAGTTCGTCAACAGTCGCCATCTTGGACGGGCGTAATGGTTGGTTGGCGAAGTGAGTATCGCCCGGAGAAAACTGTTCATCCAATCGCCGATGCGCTCCCGAAGCCCGGTAAACGCCGTTCAACCGCGCAGCCGGAGAACAACTCAGAAATGAGATGCGCAGTCGGCAGTGACAGATAAAAGGAGGGGGCTTTCGCCGTAATCGAGGCAGATAAGCAGATAAGCAGATAAGCAGATAAGCAGATGGGCAGTTAAGCAGACCGATAGCAGGTCGACAGCAGTCGAGGCAGTTAGGCCGATCGTCGCCGTTAAGCAATTAGACAGTCAGGCTGTATTAACAGTTGACCGACGTTTTTGGCGAGCGGTAATGCTCTTTAAGCTCCAGACATGTTATATTTTAGCCAGCTAAACCTGCTTCTATTTAATCTTTAAAATGACAGTACGTTTTTAATCAACATTTAATGCCGATTTTTTTGCCTGCTTTTAAAGTGAAATAGAAGTTAGAATTTCTGTTTGAAGTGCCGTCATATAGAACATCGTGTTTCATCGTAATTTAAGGATCTGAAGTTCTCCCTGTGGACTTGTTCTTTTCAAGGTAAAGCAGCTTTTGAAATTGAAATCTAAACGGCTTGTAATGTTTAAATTCATTAGACCATTTTTTGCCAGTACTTATGAGTTTCTTCAGACTGTGATATTTTTCTGTGCCTAACTGTGATAAAGCATAGCTGTGATATTTAATAGTTCTCTTGCAATGAAATCCTGTTTTACAAGTAATTTCTGACTGTGATACATTTCTGTGCCAGACTGCTATAAATAAAAGTAGATGTCTCTCAATTCAGTTGCTATCCTTGTTTCCATAACACTCTTCACTCATGGCCAATCACTTCTCAACACCAATTTTGTTTCCCGGGTGTTGTCATTCCCAAATTTAACCTGGATTGTCGGCACTTGCGGGAACAAGAAATTTCATCTGGGAATCGTCCCAGAGTAGCTCAGTGGTAGAGCACCCGCACGTTAAGCGGTAGTCCTGGGTTCGAGCCCCAGCTCTGGAATTTTTCGCATAGTTGGTAAAATAATCAGCCTATACACTCCAACTTGCCTAATATACTTGAAAGGTTGATATATTCACTTTCTAAAAATATATATAATTTCCGCGGCGTAATGGAGTTGTCGCGAATTAATTGTTTCATCTGTTCCATCTGTGGTTTGCACAGGAAGATAAATGCCAACGGTTCAAAAGCGAGAAATTTCATCTGGGAATCGTCCCAGAGTAGCTCAGTGGTAGAGCACCCGCACGTTAAGCGGTAGTCCTGGGTTCGAGCCCCAGCTCTGGAATTTTTCGCATAGTTGGTAAAATAATCAGCCTATACACTCCAACTTGCCTAATATAAAAAACCCGGTTTTTTTTTTTTTTTTTTTGTTCCAACCCTGGGTGGGAATGACGGCCGGGATAATAAAGTATCACAAAACCATTTTGGGGACGCATTTTGTCTAAGTGTCTTCCTGGTACAGGGACCAGAGAATTTTTTTTTTTAAGTTGGCTTCAAGAAGACATTTCTTTACGTATCCTTACAAAGTAGCTTAAAGATTTATTATTTTTCTATAAGATATTGTCCTGATTTCTTTTAACCGAGATATTGTTAAAAATCTTATCCTATCCTAGAGAACTTTGTTGATCAGTTTGCCAACGAACAGGAGAAAATGGCCTAGATTATTGCTAGAGTAAATCATATTTCTAATATTTAAAATATATATATACATTATATTTCGTCTTTTCGCAGGAGCAGAACGAATTGCGCTTCCTTCCGTGAAAACAAGTGGTCAGGCGCCCGAGGGTGGCGGGTCAGGGCAGGACTAGTTCCGCAGGTCATTTCAAGGGCGGAGAGGGAGATGCTTTCAACTTTTTCTCCTTTGGGGGATGGTGGTGTAGTAAAGGCTTTACTACACCCCCCTCCTCAGGGGCAGGCAGGGGCTATGGACATACAAATAACACTGGTGGCTCTTGAGGAGAGAGAGAATTGTATCACTCCACTTATTTTATCCCTTGCTGACGTCTAAGTATTTGGCGTGAAATATTTGAAGTGACCCCATATTTGGCTATTAATGAATTCGAGTTTTTCTTAATCCTGTTCTTTACATCTGAAGGAGTAAAAATTTGAAAGTGAAATATGAATATATATCTGACTGACTGAGGAAAATTTGATTAACACATATTATTTATTAGTGTACATTAATTTGCATATTTTAAAGAACTACACATGCGACTTTTATTACCGTGTTTACTCGTGTAATAGTCGCACCCCCGTTTTGAAGCAGAAAAAAAAATAGTTTTAGAGTGCACAATATTATGTAGTAGATTTTCCTTGCATAATAGTCGTACCGAGATTTTCACCATGCGAAACTGGCAAAAAAAAGTACGACTATTTAGGGAGTAAACATTAATATAATTTCTTTACCCCTTGGGGTAAAAATAAAACTTTGGTGTCGTTTCACAGGAAAATTTATAACATCCTTCTATTATTGAATGGTTTCAACTCTGTTTTACATAATGACAAAATAGCCAATATTACCTAAAATAATTTTAACGGTAAAAACACTGTCTTAAAGTGTATTTTAATCATTTGTAATCATTAGGTGTGGTTGGGTGCTGCCCCCCCCCCCTCTCTGCAAATGCAAGAGTCCTATTAAAAGCAAAATAAGTTTATATCCAATATTTAAGAAAATCAGGGGCGAAAGCACATTTTTTTACTCCTTTATCTTATAAATGCATTATAATTTAAAAAATAAGTCCATCTTTCAATGTCAAAATTTGATTTGTCATGAGGGTGTACGTACCCCCGTCTCCTCTTCCTCCCCTTTTGAATCCGCCATTGAAAATTGTAATTCTGAGGGGAGTTTTCCCGGGCGGGCATTTTCTCTGGTGATGCTATCTCCCTCCCCCCCCCCCCCCGCCCCTACATTCGGTTTCACCAGTTCATACTCATAACTGTAAAGATGCAGCAATGAAAATTCTCTTTCAGTGACTAAAGTTACTTCAGAGAATAAATCTTTCAATGCAGCATTTAAACCCAAACCCCTAAAATCACAACAGTAGTCACCGAAGTTGAGTCCACAGGTCTAGATTTTTCAATGATGAAAGTGAACCTATTTAACCTGGGTTCAGTTGTAGAATAAATTTCCAATCAGATTTTTATACACAGAGTATCACCATAGAAAAGGTAATTCTTGAATCTACATCTTTCTCCAATCTACAGACCAATTCAGCATATATTGATTAATGGGCAGAGCCAATGTGAGGCAGGTGGGGGCAGCTACCCTACAGCACAGACACCACAAAAAGCACAGGTTCTAATTATCCTGATTTATGAATCTTGATTTAATCGGGAGGCTTCATTTCTGCCAGCAACTATCTATTATATAGAAAAGTTCCTTAACTATAAATTGTGCTGATATTTTTAATTTTTTATGGCAATACAAATGAAACTATCTTTTTTCTACAATTTTAATCCAATTTAATTTCAGAAAGTTCTGTTGTGTAAGTCAGACTAGGATGTCGGTGTCCTGAGCGGAGGAATTCTTAAAGGGCTCTAACGTTTATTCCTAAATATAAAGCAATTAATAAACAATAAAATCGGGGTTGAACATTAGTTATAATGATTTATTCCCTAATTTTTTGAAAATCAATCACATTTCCTTCATTTTATGAATATTAGATAATGTTTTGAATGTATAAAAATTTTATCAAATTCCCCCAATTTCTGTTCTAGAATTGGGGATACAACGGTGATTTATTCTCAATTATATGTTCAAAAATCTGGTTACCTTATCGAATGCACATTCACATTCATTTGGGGAAAATCACCCAAAATCTAAACTGTAGATTGACAGATACGCAGTAGATCAGAGCCTTGGACCTTCACGCTTCAACCATGTTAGGTGCCTTATCCTCTCGGCCATGGTGGGAACTATTTGTGAACCTCTAAAATGCAATGTTTTATGTTCTGCTTTGCAGGTATTTTATTTTTATTTATTTAATTTTTAATTTTTTTTTTATTGGAAGTACTTAAGAACAACTATTACTTTGTATAAAATTAAATTTATAGTCATATGATTTTAGTTAGAAATATGAATAACTAGACAGAAACTGCCCCCTTTGAGGGTTAGGGGGGGGGGGCAATAGAAACCCCTTCAATACTAAATTCTAAAAAGCAAAGATAGAATGAATTTTTTTCTTTATTTGTCTGTGAAGGGGGCACTTCAATCCTACGGGCTCAAAACATGTAAGTATCGAAACCATAAATTAAAAAGTATTACTTTAACAACATATATGTGCTGCTTTCTGGTTCTATACCGTTCAGTTTAGAAATTACACTTCTGGACCGATATCGGTTATGCAGTACATCGCCGAAATCGCATGTTAACCCTAAAAGACTTGCCACAATCGCTCCGTTGCACGCCCGAAATCACCTTTCTTTTGCCTACGGCAACGCATTTTGCCGACACAGAACCGACACCGCTCCAATTACCATCATGCCAATGCCGACATTGAAACGGTACTGCCGATGTCGGCCCATCCTTTACCCGATACGGCTGTGTTTGCTGGGTGATTATTCGTCCAGAGTTGCTGAGCAGCAATTATCTGTCGACAGTCTGAACATATTCACACCTAACAATGAGTTAAACACCGCCAACATTTTCACACATCAGAGACAGGATCCTGAGATCAAACAATTAATTGACAAGATTGAGGCCAATGACAATTCTATCAAAGAGAAATATTTTATAGACTCCCACAATAATTTATTAATGATAAAACTGCAGCCTTCCTACACAAAGCTTAGCGACAAATGCTTGATGAACAAAATAGTACTTCCAAGGCCGTTAATAAAGCCTTGTCTAATCAGTGCAGATGCTGCACATTTTGGTGTAAAAGAGACCTATGAATTTGTAAAACAGAAAGTTTTTTGGAAGGGTATCTTTGGAGACACAAAAAATTTTTGTGAGAATTGCTCACAGTGTCTAGAATGCAAGCCAAACCCTCAAATACTGTCACCAAAATGATTTCAAAAAAGAATTTACATCCAGGTGAGTTTGTCGCTATTGATGGTGTAGGTAAACTTCCCAGATCACTTGACAACAAAAATTTCATCCTCATGATTGTGGATCATTATTCCAGGTTCCTGGAGATAGTACCATTGAATAACATAAAATCACAATCAATAATAATGGCATTAAACCACTATTTTTCCAGATTCGGCATTCCCAAGATAATCTTAACTGACAATTGCTCTAATTTTTGTTCCCATGAGTTCGAAAGTTTTCTCGAAAGACCATAATATTCAGCATAGGAAGAGTTCAGTGTATTATCCAAAATCAAATGGTTTATGTGAACGAACACACAAAACCATGAAGGCAAGCATCTCTGCACTTTGTAAAAAACCTTTGAATGGTTTCAGAGACTCCTTCTCTTTAAATTAATGTACAACAATTCCAAACATGCAACCACAGGATTCAGTCCTGCTCAAATAGATTTTGGTCATGAACGCAGTATACCCCTACACATATTTGATGATCCAAAGTTAGTGCAAGACCATAAAGAATATATAAAACAAATAGAAAAATTATTGCAGGAAATTAATAAGGAGGTCTCAGAAAATGAAGAGCAATACTTTTTGATCCACAACAAGCATATAAAGGAGAGACAAATACCTAAACTTAATGTAGGTGACATGGTCTATTTCAAAATTCCATAGGAGCCTAGCACCTTTGAACCAAAATACAAGGGTCCTTGTGTTTTGGTTCAAAGTCCATCCAAAAGTGCCATCAGTTTTTTAAGAAATGACAATTAAGAAGACTTAATAAAAGACTTAAATGATGAAGGCAAAACTATGAAGTTACATGTAAGTAAATTATTTAAAAGAAAAGAACTTCGAAAAAATCTGGTTGATAATGAGCAATAAAAAAAATAATAATAATAAAAAAAATTTAAAATTCTCTTTCTCATATAAACTTTCAGATGTTCGGAACTACTGTGTGCAGGTAGTAGGTTCCTATGCTGGCTGGTCCGATAAGAGTGATCCTGGATTTCTGCTGTTTCTTTGGCAGAGAGAATATAAAAATAAATAAATAAACAAATATTTTTTTTCTTCTTGTTCCACGAGTTAAAATTTGTTTCATTCCAAAAAAAAAAAAAAAAAACAATTGTCATTTCTGAAACTCTGAATTTTGTGAATTTAAAAAAGGAATTTTTTTGTGCGGGTGTGTTTTAATAATACCGAGGGAAAATTTTGTCTGAATTTTGTGTATTTTTATTTCAATATATGTGTAAATTATGTAATTTTTTTTTTCTTTACTGATGCTTCTATTGTGTTTTTATGTTTCAGTAATTAGTCAGGTATTAAGTATCCTTTTGAAATTTGTAACTTTGGACAATTTTTTTTTCTTGTGGGGGAGGAGATGTGTTGAAATCAAAACATCCCCTCACTCGATTGTTTGTAAACAGCTGCTTCCTGTGACAGGCCGGTTGCATAGCAGTCGGGGTGCTCTGCCGAGCGCTTGTTTCTTTTCTCCCTAGTACTTCCGGGGAATCCGGCTGCTAATCACTATAACTAGTAGCCCGTTGGCCATTTGAAGTGAAGTGAGAGGAGAGCTTTTTTCAGAGTGCGTGGGAGACGAGGCCGGCAGCGTGGGCTCTGCTGAGAGTCTCACATTCACCGGGCCGTACGTTTTTTCTCCTTATGTAAAGAAAAAAGAGGATGTTATTTAAGCTTTTACAATAATAATGAATTAAAGAAAAAATAATGATTTTCATCTAAAGTACAGCATTTTCAAAGGGGCCGACTATTTTTTCGAAGTGTGAAAAGGAAGATTAACAAAGATTGTAGTGGTGCAATGTAACCCTAAAGCAAATTGGCAGGAGATCAATGAAAAATCAGGAGTCTCCAGCTTAAATCAGGAGAGTTGGCAACTGTGATATGGAATTTGCCACACATTGTGGACTCTGAGAGATTGATGCCACACGTTGCAGACTTTTAAAGGGTGAGAGATGAATTGAGTCAGTGCTGATGATGTCTGTCACTCCAGGCGAGAAAGAGAATGTGTCAATGGAGGGAAGCATGTGGGGAGAATTTGTTTTGATCTCGTGAATTACGAGTGGTAGATTAAGCCATTATCCTACCGGGCAAAAGGTACTCACTTGTACTGCCTTCAATTAGCGAATTGTAGTGTGCGCGGAGGCAGTCTCATGTAGTGCAATACTGTTTTATCCAAAAAAAGCCATTAAAGTTTTATTGCCCTTCTGCACAACATATCTACAACAACATACCATGAAAAAGAATTTTCAACATATACTTACCTGAAAGAAAAGTACAGAAAGATATTTTTTTTTACTTAACTCCATCAATTTTCTTGCCTGCCTGTAAGTTGGTGATTTTAGAGCTAATGAAGGGTGGGCACTTTGTAGCATCGCAAACTTATGTTCTGTTTTTATTACTGTTTATATGTTTTTAATACGATTTATTTAACAAGTTGGTTAAATTTGTATTTATTTTCTAGTACCTAGTATTGTAGATTTTATTAATGTTTGTACTTAGATGTTTCGTTTCTTGTTATGAGCTATTGTGCGATGTAGAAAAAGGGTGTTTTACCAAATTTATTGTTTTTTACCTTTTACTAACAACTGCAGAAGGGGTTTGCGGTTTTCTTTTGTATTTTAAAAGCAGTTCACCAAGAGAAAAATGTTGGGAACCACTGACCTAGGGTCACAAGATTTATAAGCTAATCACAAGCTTTAATAACAGGGTGTCCATTACCTTCAGGAGGCAAAAGTAGCAATATTAACAGCATCACAAGCATAAAATAAGAATAGATAATACAAAATAGAATACTTTTTCTTAATTTTAGTAGCCAAAATGGTTAGTAGTATTTTTCTTTTTAAGTTAGTAAAATATATATTATTGACATAAAAATGTTATAAGAAAAAAAAAAAACACAAAATTATAAAATTGATTTTTTTATTACTTGCTCATAATACTTTCTTGTTTTCCTTCACATATATACTCACACTTCTCATACAATATGCACCAATTGAATACAAGTGACAATTATAAAATTTTTAGTGACATGAATATGAAAAAAATGTACAAAATGAAATAATTAAATTTAAGAAAATCTTGTTTACAGTATATTTTCTAGTTCTCTTACATATATAAGACTTTTACTGAATGCAAAATGCATCATGATGACCAAATCACTACTTGGTACTACCCCAAGATAGCTGAGACAGGCAAGTTCAAGGGAGGTTTCTTAAAGTCACTCTGTTAAAGAGTACAAAGCTTAATAAATAGGAAACTTGGAAAGAAAAATAATAAAGAATAAAGCTAATCTTTCTGGAGTGCCAAATTAGTTGCTCAGAATAAAGGAAAAGTACCAAAATATTTGAAAATAGCATGACAATGGCATTTTTTAACCAAAAAAGTATCACAAGTTGCCTAATCTTTATTTTAGTAGCTAAAGTTTCCTTTTTAGCTGCTGGTGGACACCCTGCAATAAAGATGCATTTATTGTTTATTAAATTGCCCGGGTCTCATAGACCCTGAAAAATCTTGAGTGCTGTGGTGAATATGAGATGGGAGAAAGAGGGAAAATATATTTTTATTTTTATTAAATTTAGATTCTGAGACAATTCCTTTGTTTGAAAACAAAAGCAGTTATGCCCCTATAGAATTTTGAAAGGAACTAATAAAAAATTACTTTTATGTTAAAAATAAGATAAAAACAATTATAAAATGTTGCAATAAAATTTTAAATTTCAATTAAACTTTGAAATAAATTTATATTATCTATATGTTTTAATGGATAAAAGTTTTCTAAATTTTGTAAAAAAAAAAAAAAAAAAAAAAAAAAAAAAAAAAAAAAAAAAACATATTTCTTAAAAAAATAAGTTATAAACACATACTAAGAAAATATAACTACAAGGGAACATTTCTGGAAATGCCACATCTCTATCTATATTTAAAATAGCTTTCTTGTCTGTGTTTTTCTTCCGCTATAGGTGCCTAGACCATTCGTCAGATCTGGACTAAACTTGGCACACTGACTAACAGGACAAGAGATAGCTATTGCTGAATATAAATATTCAATCTGATTTTCAATTTTTTAGTTATTTTATGTTTTGTCCAGTTTTTGGACATTTCGCATTATTGTGAGCTAAATTTTTGTCCCCAAACTATATTTCTTATATCATCAGATACTACAGCAGAGTTTTATTTTTTAAATGAACTTTGTTTCAAAATCATACTTAAATTTGCAGAATTTTAAGAATTTTTAAAAGAAAGATTACTTTTCATGTAAATTTTTGCAATTTGAAATTGAAACTGTCACATCGAAAAACCTAACAGACATATAATTTTAGATTTTTTTACCACTATAAAACATCTATTTTGCAATCTTTTAAATTTTGAGCTGTAAAGAAATATTAATTAGATTTTTCCTAAAAAGATTGTGAGTTAAAAATCACACAGAAAAGAAGGTAGCACAACAGAGGAATTTTCTTCCTCTGTTGTGCTACCTTCCCTCTTTGGCTGAACATTTCCACAGCAACTACACAGGTGTTCTGTTTTGATGTTTTGAAGTGTGTGTGTGTGGGGGGGGGGGGGACACTGGTGGAACAGATTAATTATATTTTAAGCATGTTATTATGGATTTCTCTGGGAATTCAAATTTTCTTAAAGGCACTTTGGAAAAATTGCACTTTTTTGACAATTTTCATAAGCTATTTTGTGTTTTTAGTATTATTTATGGATTATAAATTACGCAATGACTTATAAATTTTTAAACAGTAGATCTTCAAGATTTTTATTGTTGTTTTAATTTTAGGATAACCGTGGCTTTTTACTTTTCTTTTTTTTTAAATTAATTTTTAAGTAAAATAGATATTAAATAACTTTTAAAAAGTATAACTTAAGATTTTTATTATCATTATTTTACAGTAGCGCAGCCAGAAATTTTTTTTAGGGGGGGTCCAAATTACTCTGACTCGGGGGGGGGAATCAGACCCCCCCCCTAAAATGATCATGTTGCTGTTCACAGGGCCCCCATAAATGAAACCCATATAAGTTTTTGTAGGGGCGGGGGACTGGTCGTCTCAGACAGGCACTCAGCATTCATCCCTTCCCCGGAAGAAATGTTTCACGAATTATACTTTTACAGAAAATATTTGAAATTTTACCCTCAGGCCCCCAAAAGCTCAGAATCAGTGGGAATACCTATATTCTCCCCCCAGTGGCGGATTTTGCACTTGAGAGGCCCGAGGCGCAACTCAATTTTGAAGCCCCACTCCTCAAAAAAAAAAAAAAAAAAAAATCACTACACTGTAAAAAAAAATTCAGAAACGTTTCAGCTAACTGTAAGGCAACTTTTTTCGTAATTGCTTCTCACAAAGCGTGAGAAACATTTATGATAGGTGTTGGGGAAAAAAGAACGTTTCAGATTTGTGTCTGAAAAGTTTCCGGTAAAACAATGATATTGCAATTTTACAACAATTTCTGTTGTATATTTGATAGATTTCAGATAATTTCATGAAACGTTTCGAAATTTTTTTAGAGTGTAACTCTAACTCCTTTACATTATTACTAATTATTTTAAAATGTTTTAATTCCTTTTATATGTAGTTTATGTCTACAAACCAGGGCCTGACTTTCATTATAACACTTTTGTGCCCAGGGCACTTTTCAGATTTTGTGTCCTTTAGCTGGCTCAATTTTTTTGCCCCTGTATATCGTGTTAAACTCAATTTTTTGGCTTATTTCTCCATGTGTGCCAAGGGCACGTGCACCAAGTGTCCGTCCGATAGTCAGGGCCTGCTACAAAAGGAGTATTAAAATTTTAAAATAATTTTTATGTTTATAGATTTGTTCATCTTAAAAAACATTTTTTATCTCAATAATTTTTGTACTACGTTTCACTTTTCATGATTAACACTAAATAAACATCAGCATATTTCTAAGTATAACCCAGCAACTGCAGTTTTATATTGATTATTTTTCACTGTTACTTAATTACGTCTAATTACTTTTTGTGGACCACTGGCATATGTCTTGTTTCAGTCATGAAAATTTTGACTACTTAAGAGGTACTTTTGAAGGTCAGAACAAGGGAAACTTAATCAGAAGCATGACTTTGACATCACAAAGTTCAGAAGAATTCTTTACTTGGATAAAACGAACCAAAAATTTAACATTCCTTCAAGAACATATATTTATAAATATTTAAATATATTAATAAATTTCCCGTTTGGAACTACAAAACTAAGCAGTTTAATAGTAAAAGTAAACTTTCTGTTTAGTCTAATTTTTGTGTTTATTCAAAAACTGTCAATAAGTTTAGGACTATTAATAATGAGTAGTTAGGTATGAATAATATATATGTGACGTCAGATATTTCAGTAAAGTTCCATATTTAAGGCAGGTAAAACGGTTTATTGAATATTACATTTAAGTTACAATATAGAGTGAGAAGAGGAGAGGGGAGGGGAGACGGGTACGAAAATCCGCGTGGATTAATCAAGCAGTTCTAGTGGCAGAAGTCTCTCGATTTTCGATGTGTGGGAGTATTTACGTTCATCATACCACGTGGTTTGCGAAGACATAACTCCGCCTCTCTCTTATCTCTAATCGAACCACACACATTTACCAACATGACCCGCATCCTTGGCTACAAGGGCGTGGGGACACGTGTACATCTAAAGAACTCAGAATCGATGGCCTGATGTTTGACAAATAACAAAATAAATAAAACATAGCTCCAGAGCGCGCGTGGCAAGTATGACAGGAAAGCAAAACTTACAGTGAAAGTACCGCTTGAACAATACCCAAAGTAGTAAAACCCAAATTACCTTTTTATACATTACAAATACACACACGCACACACACATTATTCTATATTTTAAATAGAATGAAAAAAACTACAAGAGAAATTAAAAAAAAACAATACTTTAAGTAGTTAAAGTAAAAAAAAAATATTATTGACTTAAAAATAAATTCCACTTTATAATGGGTAAATGGGTATGCTCTAAGCTTTGGTCCTAGGTTTATAATTAATGTTTAGCATTTTCATCTGCGGCTATAAAATACATGCCGTATTTATAATATAGTCATCATAAATATTTTTTAGTTGAAAACAAAAAATTAAATTAATCATCATTTGTTTTTTTAAGTTTTTAATTAACTGATGAAATTCCAGTTCAAAATTTGTCTACGAATTTTAACCCACTATCATCCGATCGAGTTGAAACTTTGCACGCATGTGAAATTTCGGTGACGCTAAGTATTGCTTTCTTTAATTTTTCAATACTTTTTTTTAACTATCAAATATCTTCTCCCAATCCCCCCCAAAAAGTGTTATCGCACATGTATCAGCTCATATCTTTTTAATTACTGGTCGGCAATCTTTTATCATTGCATATTAGGAACGTTTCGATTCCTAAAAAAGATAAAATCGGTTATTCCTAGCTTAAATTTTTAATTTTTAGTGATTTTTCGAAAGAAGATAAATTATTGTTCCCAATTTCTTTTACATAGTGACAACCAACAACAATTATATATTCTGGGTATATTTCAAAATTTCACTGAATACAGAGTGTCCTTTCCTAAATCATTTAAATGAAGAACGGCTAAAAAATATAAAATATTAAATTTTGACAAATTTTTCAATCTCAAGCTGTAGAACAAAGTGGTTCAGGCTTTTCTCTTTTAAAATGTGAAATATTCTTATCAGACTGTACACTTTTTGATTTGGGGGGGGGGGGCGGCAATCTATAAAGCAGGTGTATTTGAATGTCCTACTGTAATACCTGCTACTGAGCCGCAATCTGATTCAGTGCGGCCCAACCAGTGGCTGAGCGCATAGCACTCTGAACTGGGAGATGGAATGCGCCTGGTTCAAAATCAGGTCGCGTCCGCCAACCTAACCGTTAGGAATTTTCCGAGGTTTCCTCCAAAACTTAGCGTAAATAGGGGTTAGAATCCCTTAGAAAGAGCCCCAAGGGAAGCAACCACACCCATGGGCATAGATGCCACTTGTAGATAATTGGCCGTAATCCCCCAACCCAATATAACTAATTGATTCCGGATAGGAAAAAGGCATGGGGCACCTGTATTTTTTGAGATAAAATATAGTGAGCAAATTAACACAATGCAAAAAATCTAGGAATTTTTCTTGGAAATATTGGACAGTTGAGGGCCCTAAAATTCCAAGGAATGTTGCATGAAAATACCAGGAACTTCATTGAACAGCTCAGGAAAGATCCACTGAATTGCATATTGTTCAGTAAAGTTCTTGGTATTTTCGTGCAACTTTCCTTGGAATTTAGGGCACCTCAGCTGCCTATAATTTTCAAGGAACACTACTGGAATTTTTTTTAAATTATTTTTTTTAAACAATTCTAGTCATTTTTAAGTGAACTGCCTGTTTTTTAAGGTCGTGAGACCACTATTCGGTTAAGTGACGGGTTGAACGAAACAGTAAAGTTTTCAAAGGGAAATGTATACTTTCTGTATAGTATTTGTAAATCTAACTTATCCTTATTTCCAAGGAACGTTTCTGGAAAGTTTTACAGTGAAATACGGAATTAAAGCATCAATTACTTATAAACTAAAAGTATTCGTATGAAAGTATTAGTTTAGATTATGGTCCAATGCTGTGAAGAGGAAAGGGAGTCACGAAAGAAAAGATTGTTCAAAAGCGCTTTCTACACTAGAAGCAATCCTGAAACTATGAACAATGTCTCTTGAACAGATATTTACATATAGTTTTTTTCTTTCTGAAAACCGAATTTGGAGGCCCCTTAGAAATATGAGGCCCGAGGCGCGCGCCTCATGCAACTATTGGGAAATCCGCCACTGTCTCCCCCTTTTAGCAAGCCAGCGTATAGGCAGGGGGATAGAGGAATTGATGTCCCCCCCTCCGACACTTTTGCATAAATTTAACGTTAGCTGTTAGAACGTTTTGTCTTTCAGAAATTTCAATTGTTCGGTGTAATGCAAATCAATCAAATAACATTTGCCATTATAAAAATGTATTATTGTAATAAAATTGCTAGTTATAAGCTTTTATACATTCTTATAAGAAAAACGAAAGAACTAACGGAAAACTGTAAGCCTCTAATCCATAGGTTCCCAACGTGGGCGATAACGCCCCCCTGTGGGCGTTTGAGGCTTTCAGGGGAGCCCTAAAAGACCCAGAGAAAATTAGGAGGCGTTGATATGGCACGGTGGGGCGTGGGAAGATTAACCAAATATAGTCTAAAAAAGACTTAAAAATCACTCTGATAATTCATTTCTATCACGTGTGCGAACCTCTTTTTTAAATGAAGAAGAAATTTAGTACTCAGTAGAGTTTCAATTCCAACAATATTCATCTATTAGTAATTTTTTTTTATTGAATTCTTGTTTTCACCATGCATTATGTACGCTCTTATTTCTTTGGAGTGGGAGGGGGGGGCGGTATTGAAATATTCACTAGAAAAGGAGGCGCCAATTCAAAAAAGGTTGGGAACCTATGCTCTAATCGTTAACGACCGCTTTTCGAGATGGTGGAGTTCTTTGTTTCTTAACACTAAATAAAATACATTCAGGTGTTCTAATTCTAGTCTTATGTTCATATTTATTCTATTCATTAAAAAATATCTCTCCTCTTTTAAAAACCTTTTTAATAAAGCATAGCTCTAATAAATACACACAAACTCCGCATTGTATACATTGTATACCTCAAACCTGATTTCAAAAATGTAGTCTACTTTTTCTAGGAAATTCACACAGAGTCAAAAGCCAAGAGCCAAAAGAGCAGCTCTCCATATGTATTCGATACTTGGCGAAATGTTTGTTTTTTGCATAGTTGGTAAAAAAATTTACTCAGCCTGGACACTCCGACTTGCCTAACTATACAGTCATATTTTGAAAGATTTATTACACCAAACTTTTAAATTCATGTACTAAATAAAGCTCTTTTGTTTGGGGGGGGGGGAGGAGAGATAAAGGGCCCGTTTACATGTGCAAAAATGCGGAGTAAATCCCGGGACTTACACTGCTTTCTACCCCGCTTCCCCTACTTAGGGGAAAAAATGCGGGGTAGAAAGATTCCTGGTCGAAAGGAGGGTTAATGCGGAGCCCCCGGGAAGGGAGGGGGAGAGTAGACAATTACAAGGCGAGCCTGGGTACTGAACGCGTGGAGGTGTTGTGACGTCACAAGAGAGGATGGACTTTTCTCCGTTAAAAGCATTAGAATCATATGGAAAAGTAGAAGAAACTAAGATGTTTTGTGCCTTTTTTGGATACTAATGGTAAGTCAGCAATCTCTATTCTTAATACGACATACTTGATAATAGTTATTAAGCTATAGAGTACATAAAAATATAAAATTGCCGTATTTTGCGTTAGTTTTATTGATTTCTGTTCTTTTGTTCTAGCAATCACTATGCTTCCATTTGCTGCGTCCCAGGCTGTAAGTAAAGCTAATTACAAAAGAGGAGAAAATGTAAATGTTTTCACTTTTCCCAAAAACGAAGAAAAGGGGGCCGAATGAACTAAAAATATTCCAAGAAAAAATTGGTCCCCAGGAAAAACTATGTATGTTTGTATTGAGCATTTCCGAGATGAAGATCTTTTAAAAGACGGTGCTATTTTAAAATCAGATGGGGCACTTTTAACTGTAAAAAGAAAGCATTATAAATTAGAACCGAATGCTATCCCGTGCATTTTTTCGAGCTTACCAGCCTATATATCCGATATTACCAAAAAACAAGAAATAACTGTAGCTTAAGGTTCAATGCGGATTTCATGGTTGATTTATTTATTTAAAAAAAGAGAGAGAGAGAGAAATCTATTTGCTGGATACTTAGAAAAACAAAAATATAGAAGGTATTTATTAAAGAAATATTTCCAACTAAACGGTTTACCGGAATTTGTTGAAAGTTCTGAAATTAAGTATGAACACAGATTTGGAAATTAACTCAAAAAAGAAAATGTATTACTGCAATGCTAACAACAATAACAAAAAAGTATATGTATTACTGCAATATATTTTACATGAAAACCCCTGAGAGCATTTAGGCAGTTTTACATATTCAAGAGTTATACTCACTAATTTTAAAAAATAATTAATTATGTATATTTCAAATGTCTCAATGTGATATTTGAAAGTCTTATCTAGAAAAAACTAAAGCAAACACTTGTAGTGCTTTCATGAAAAACTTTATAGTATTTGTAAGGTTTGGGTAATAAAAGCTTTTACTTTTTATTTTCTTGTTTTTTGTGCTTTAATTGCTTCTAATAAAATTTGACATTAGGAGTCTGTATAACATAATTATATATAGAATGTATTGTACAAGTTTTTAAAATATTAATTGTGGAAATTTCTGATTATATTCCTCGTGCTACTAGTGTTTATTGACATTATTGATCAGATTTCTTCCGTAGAATTCAATACAAACTCTTTGAAATCCCATCCTCTCTTGTGACGTCACGAAATGGCTTGAGATGACTATTTATGAATCTGGATATTTTTAACATCAATTCTTTCAAAAAGCTTATTAAAACGAAGCAAAACTAAATAATGTATTTCAGTTTTTAAGTAAAATTAATAAAAATTATTATTTTTACTTAAAAATATATTTACTTTTACTTACTTAAAAATATGACTTTACGCTTATACAACTTATAAATTTAATCCATATACATATTATTTTAGATAAATGATAACATTGAGTAACCATTATATTATTTAGAATGTATTTGCTAGCCCGAAATGCAAAACATACTGCATACAATGCTGAAACTGATTTAAATTCAGTACCAATTTATTTCATTAATTTCTGACACAAAATATTGTTGATTCACTATTATTTAAGAACAAAGTGTTGTAAAACGAAAATGCTATTTCAAAGCGTCATAAAAAATTAAGCTACTCGTATTTATTGGCATTATTAATTCCATTTCTTCCATTGAACTCAATGCAAACCGTTCCAAATCCCATCCTTTCTTGTGACGTCACGAAAACCAGTACCCAGACCCCCTCTTGTTTTCTCCTCTCTCTTCTTCAGTCGCGGCGACCCCGGTTAATGCGGAGTCAACCCCGCTTTCCCATGATGCATTGCGAGTTTTTCCCTGTACTCCGCTTTAACCCGGGATTTTCCATTTTCACATGTAAACGGGCCCAAAGGAGATAAAGGCGATTTAAAACGGGGCCTGTTTTGAAGAGAACTCTTCCCCAGTGGTCTTTAAAAAGGGAGATAATAAACAAGTAGTCTTACGTTTTTCAAGTAGTTTATTCTAGCTATCGCACTTCAAAATAGAATTAATAAAACAATAACTGTAAATTTAAAAATTAATCTCCATGACAACAATTCTAGACATTATTTAAATAATGGTATCTCTTGTAAAAGTAATATTTTATCACATTAGTCACGCAATTTTAATTTTCCTATTAAAATTCTTTAAAACTTTAATGTTTAAAATTTTTTTACTCAGAAAAAACTGAAATTAATTAAAAAAAACTTTTACTTATTAATATATCTGCTGCAGTTACAAAACATGCGTTCACTGTTTCAAGTTTTGTAAAAAAAAAATAAATGCAGTAGTTGATTCTTCAATTGACAGGAAGAAAATTTTCAATAGGCTATATATGAACTTATTGATTCATCATGCATGATTTGTTTAAAAAACAATGAAAGAAAAGGAAATAAAAAAATTGTGTGAATCTCGTCTTGTGAGTCGATTGTGTAAAGTCTCAAAATCCTTATTTATTATATTACCACGATCCTCCATTACCTAAGGAAATAAAAAAATTGTGTGAATCTCGTCTTGTGAGTCGATTGTGTAAAGTCTCAAAATCCTTATTTATTATATTACCACAATCCTCCATTACCTAAGAAATTAATAAAATAAATAAACAGCTCTTCAAATATTTTAGCATAATATGTGTTTAAAAAGTAACAATATTTGACACAAACTGGAATTCAAAAAAAGGTAATTTAATGTATTTGTTATCATTGACTACATTGTAATTGCCAGTAATAATAAGCTTATGATATAGTTTTAAATAATCTTTATAAGTTGGATCATTGCATCTTGTTTACATGCAAGTACGATTGTCTATGTTTAGAAAATTCTTGGCTAATTATAAATAAAAACACTTCAACCATCTGCTAGGTTATACTTGAAAGATCTTTTTATATTAAGATTTTTACTGATAATAAATTATGAACCACGTCTGTGTCATTCCACCTCTTCTGTTGTGTAAAGTTATTTTGAAATTTAATCAAGTAAAGTTTACCTCTTTGTTAATGTCGAGACCAATATCAAGAGGATGAGCTTGAGATTCAGCACCCTCAAAGATTTGTTTCGGTGCAACAGATTTTTCACCGGGTCCGGGCCCGTCCATACTATCAGCAGTCTTTGATGCTGCACGATCACCATCATCGGTTTTAATTTTTCTTCTCGAAGAAAGATAAAAACATTTCACTTGGGGTTTTCTTTCTTTTTAAACTGGACGAATTCATGATCGTAAGAAACAAAGAACCCAAAACTTAAACTTCTGCTTAAAAATTAAAGGCATCCAACTTAATTGAATCCACTGAACCATTCGAAATTTCGTTATACCACATCTAAGTTCCCAGCAGACCCTCTTTTTTATTGTTTGTTGTGTGTGTGTATGGTGTGTGTATTTGAATACTGTGTTTATCTCAAGAAAAGAAGAGTGGTGTGCTTGAAGACTACAATATAGGCAATATATTTTCTTCTTTCCTTCATGACAATTTTGTTATCAGCTAATTGTAGCATGAATAGATTCTTTCGGAGGATATTCGGTTCAGTATACAACCGTTCCTTTGCGCTACAAGGGTGCGCCCCTTTACATTGTCCGATTTGTCCATCCTAGCCCCACAAATTCCCTATCAGAGACACAACTGGAGATTTATTGCCTAAGGAGTCTCTATGACGGTGCTTGCTGGAAGCCTTTTATGATTTTATCTTGCGTCCTCCTTTTCAAGACAACTACGGATACAAAGTTTAAAAAGATTTTTTAAAAGAAAAAACACTTTTTGGAGAATAAATTTGGAAAAGAAAGAAGAGAAAGAGAAAAAATGGGCCCCTTAAATTGGTGGCCCATGGGCCCCACTCGCCCTGTAGATAAACGGACCCTGCTCATAGCGGCCCCTTAGCTCATAGGGGGGGTCCGGACCCCCTGGACCCCCCCCTTCGCTGCGCCACTGTTATTTTATTCTACAATAACAAGACTTGAAGATTTTTTTTAGTAATCAATTTGAGAATTTAGTTTTTTTTCCAAATTATCATTAGAAGATTAAATGATTTTTTGTTAGCTGCATCTACAATGTTTGAAGAATTGCACATATATGCAGACTGATGTTTTTAAAATTCATACTCACATCATGCATTAGTGGTTGTGAAATTAAGCCATCACTAGATTAGTGAACATAAGCAAACAATTCTTTTTTTGGCAAGTTATGCCTTTGTACCAAATGTACCCAGGCTACGCAGCTAGTTTAAAAAATATTCAAGCTAATAAAACTTGGCCAAAAATATCACAGAGAGTGAGTTTGCTGGAAGCTTGAATTGTTATACAGTACTGAAATATTATGAATAATTTAAGTTAATGTTAAATTTCATGAGTATCTTGTCGCGCTAAGTATTTCTTTTTTAATTATAAAAGCAAATTGACTACATTTAGAAATTATTATCATAAGTGGATAAAAAATAACTACAAGAGTATGACTTATTTTAACGAAACATACAATAACTTACATTTTCTCCATACAACAAATCAAGATCTATTGCACTTAAGGAGTCTGAAGAAGTGCCTATAAAGAAAAAAAATTACAATAATTAAATAACTCCTATGTGGCACTATTTATGAAAGTAAATTAAAAAATATGTAAGTCAAAAAGAAATTTTTAAAATTAAGTTTTAAGATGAACTAAAAGATAAGTATAAGTAAATGAAAATGACAAAAGCAGTTTTCACAACAGTTTTTAATGACATATCTAGAGGGAAAAGGAAGCAAATTCTAGAAAAAAAAAAAAAAAGAGAGAGAGACTAAAAAGAGACCTTGTAAAACACAACCCACAACATTTGCAACACATTTTATTTTTTTACACTCATTGGGATGTCAGCTTAACTAATATTATAAAATTTGTACCTAAAAAGATTAGAAAAAGGGAGGAATAAAACAGCAGTGTTGGGAAAAACGATTTTCTTTTTTTTTAAATATAGCAAACTACAACTACTTTTTTACAAATATAGTAGTTACAACTACTTTTGAAATGTAGTCACCACTTTTAGGAGACAAATTTTGCTAAAAAATTCAATTTACATTCAGCTTTTAGGTTATTGATAATGATATACTAATTAGGGAAAACTATTAATATCCTAATTAGAAAAAACTATTGCTCTAAAGAACAACTGCTGCTAATTATTAAAGTATTGCTGAAACTAATTAAGTTTTAATAACTATGAAATCAAAATAAATTAATTTTTATGGTCTAAACTTGATTCATTTGGCAGGGCACATGCCCCCTCTGGATCCGCCCTGCCTTATTATGAAGCTAAATGTTGCTACTTTTTTTTTTACACAACAGTGATACTTAGTGTTGTCTGCGAAAGTTTGAGGACAATGTTGGTACAAGGATATTTCAACCAAGTATTGAGAAGGCAGGGGGTGGGGGGACAAACAGCATATGCTTGAGAATCACACTAATCAGATCAAGCATCAATGAAAATGCAAATTAAAGTTGCTCTACTTCTGGTTTCTCTCTGACATACCCAGAGCCCGATAATCACAAGCAAAAGGGGGCAATAGCCCAGGGCCCTTAAAAAATAGGGAGCCCCAAATATCTTGATTATCTAGATTAGAAATCCATATATACTGAAATTATAACTAGGAAAAATGAATTTCTCCAGCCCAGACAGCACATAAGCTTAAATCAAGCTTGACATTTCTTTGAATTTGACGTATTAATACAAGCTTGACAGTTCAATTCATTTTAAGCCTGCAGCAAGCTTCAGAAGTCAACCTTGAATACAACTTGATTACAGCTTGAAAAGGAAGCTTTCGGTGATAGCACCATCTGTCGCTGGACATTAAATAAAGAAAAGTTCATAAAAGTTGTGTTTTATTTTATTATCGCACAAAACCTGGACATTAGAACACGCAAGGGGAAGGAATAAATGGGATAAGCCCCTCTGAAGTGTAACACGAGGGGAGTGTTAGTTTTATTTACATCTAATTAACATTAGTAATTCCATTAACTCAGGGGCGTAGCCAGAAATTTTTCATGGGGGGGTTACGACTACTACAACTCATATATATGTATACGTGGGTGTGACAATGTAGTGCAGAATATACATTTTGTATGGCAAAAAATTCCTCATGGGGGGGTTACGACCCCCCTAACCCCCCCCCCTGGCTACACCCCTGCATTAACTAATTAATTAGCCCTAAAATAAATTTTAATATAATTAACATAATTTAGTTAGTTGACTCATAGATCAATAAACAAGAAGTTAGGAGTTTTTGAAAACGTATGGTATGGCCATATATATATGTAGGAGGCGACGTCGAAATAAGACTGGAAGCACTCCTACGGTTCTCAATCACGTTTATTGCTCGGCTAAATATAACAGAAGAACTATTTACAAAAGAAAGGAGAGATTTTGCAGAACATGAATATGCGGGGTTGGTCACAGGGATAGGTTTCCTTATCACACAGGAGCCACTGGCCACCTTCTCGTGGTTGTTCTGGAGTCGAATCGCCTACGCGCAATCAGAGAGCTACGTCCGACATCGCTCCTATGCGAGCGTGGTCTCGTTCGCATCTACTACCTTGAGCTCCTAGGCTCTGATAATCTGCGGTTGCTGTAGACGTGAGGTTGTGATGCCATTTCTGGAGGGTTGTGCCTCTTGATTACCACAACGCTCGGCCATCGACGTGTGAGGACCTCCGAACCTGAAACTTAAAATGAAAAGAAGGAAAAAAAAACGAAAAAGAAAGAAAATAATGATTAAAAAAAACAAAAAGAGATGTTGAGAATAGGAAAAAAAAGTTTGTAGTAGGATGATCTCAAATTGCAGTTCCAGTAGACCAAGGTTTCATGTGGTCAGCTGAAGTGGAAGTTGCTTCTGGTCCTTCATGAGATCCTACTTTTGCTACATCGTAGCGGTCATGTGGTTTCATTTTTATGACTTTGTACGGTCCTAAGAACTTGGGTCGTAGTTTCAGACCTCCTCCAAATTGGGTTCTTTGGATTGCTACCAAGTCATTGACTTTATAGACAGGAGCGGTTTTGCGACGTCGATTGTATTGCCGTCGGTTTTCTTCTTGGATTTTTAATATATTTTTCTTGGCTTCTTCACGTATATTTTCTTTCTCCTGGATTGTGGATTTCAGGAATTCTTCTTCAAGGATTTCCTTGATACGTTGGTCTTCTTTTTGTTTCATTTTCACACCTATCATCAATTCGAATGGAGTGAACTTGGTGGATCGACTAACAGTATTGTTGATGATTCGCTGGACATCTGGGACAAACTTGTACCATTTTGTAGGATCTTCAACCAACATTTTTGAAAGAACTGGGATTGCCTCTTGGCACTCCAGTTGTGATCGATATGTGCTGAATTCCTTCATCTTGACAGTAATCTACAAAGTCCTTTGACGTGAAGGCAGATCCCTTGTCGGAGATAATTCTCGAGAGATTTCCGAAAACAGATTGTTGGGACTTTAGTTTTGCTAGAGCCTCTGCCATAGATGTGGTCTTGACGGGATAGAACCAGTTGAATTTTGTGAAACCATCTACCACTGTAAAAATATGTTGGTAGTTCTTGTTTGTGGATGGTAGAGGACCTATAAAATCAATGTGGTATGTGCTTAGTGGAATATTGTCCTTTGGGATGGGATTCAATAGACCTTCTGCTTTGCCTCGTTTTTTATTACAGAGGATGCATTCCACACAGTTCGTTATGACTTGCTTTATTTTCTTTTTAGCATTTGAGATGTGGAAATCTCTTTTTAAAAGATCTTCAGTTTTCTGTACAGCAAAGTGTCCTTTGTTATGGATGCCTCGAATAATCTCTAACTCCATTGCTTCCGGCACAACGATGAGTTCTCTACCGTTATCTTGCAGATATAACACATTTTTTAGCAGGTAGTCGTCTCTGAGTCCTTTCTTGACTAGAGTTTTCAATAACTGAATACGCTCATCGGCATCTTGCGCTGTTGCGATCTTAGTGGTGATTTCACTTTGCGAGTGGGTAACCATGCACACAGCAGCTCTACTCAATGCATTGACGTGTCTCATTTGTTGATTTGGTCTGTGGATGACTTCATATTCGAACTCTTCAAGTAATAGAGCCCATCTGGCAATCTTTGGTGATAAGTCTTTATTCTGCATTGTTTTCTGGAAAGCGTTACAGTCAGTGACTATTTTAATTTTCGTCCCTAAGATGTAACTTCGAAATTTTTTAAGAGCTTCGATGATCGCAAGCAATTTGAGCTCATAGCTTGACAATTTTTCTTGTTGTGGTGATGTTTTTTTACTCATATAATGGATTGGGTGGAGTTGCCCATCATCTGCGCATTGAAGCAACACTGCGCCAAACCCATGACTACTAGCGTCCGTGTGTAATTCTAAAGGTTTTCCTTGCTGGAAGATGTGAAGAACGGGGCTTTGGCTTAAAAGTTCTTTAAGATGATCAAAAGCCTGTTTTTGCACTGCCCCAAAAGTAAATTCTACACCATTACGAAACATATCGCTAAGTGGTTTTGCTATTTTGGAATAACCAGGTACAAATTTTCTGAAGTACCCTGTGAGACCGAGAAAGCGTTGAAGTTGCTTGGCATTCTTAGGTTGAGGGAAGTTTTGAACTGCAGTTGTCTTATTTGGAGATGGACGAATCATACCTTCTTCAATTATGTAACCGAGGAACTCAATTTTTCGTTTTAGGAATTGACACTTTTTAAAGTTGATTTCTAATCCGTATTCTGAAGCTAACTTTAAGAATCGTTTAAGTTTTTCTAAACCTTCTGTTTCATCACAGGAAGGTATGATGAAATCATCCATGTAAACTACGATTGTATTGTCCCTTATTAATTCCCTGAATACTTGATGAATAAATCTTAAAAATACACTAGGACTTGTGCTCAGACCAAACGGAGTTTTCTGGAATTCATATAACCCTGCATGACAAATGAATGCTAAATATTTTGTGCATTTTTCCTCAACTGGCACGCGGAAAAAACCATTTTTCAAATCCAAAGTTGAAAACACTTTCGCTTCCCCTAAATGATCTAGGACTTCCTCAACTTGAGCCATAGGAAAGGAATCTTTCACAACTTTTTTATTTAGCTGTCGAAAATCGACACATAATCTGTGAGTACCATCGCACTTTTCACATAACAGAATTGGGGATGAATATTCAGAACAGGATGGTTTAATTATTCCATTTTGTAACCACTCATCTATCTGTTTATCAACAATGTTTTGTTCTGCAAATGATAATCTCCGAGATCGTAGCGATACTGGAATGTTATCTTTTAACACAACATTCAATTTTAAATTGGTGTCTTTAATTTTGTTCGGTTTATAATTATTAACCAATAGTGATAAATCCTTTCTAATATTTACATCATTAGCGTGCAATAAATCAAGATCATATTCATTAACTACATTTGCAACATTTAATAAAAAACATTCTTCCACAGGTGATCCGCTTTGAAAATCATTTCCATTTTTAGGAATTTGCGTTACAATTTTTTCTTCCTGGCTGACTTTTAAAAGTTGAGAATAAATATTCGGTGTCAAAATTAAAGGAACCGATAGTTGTTCTACAACAGCGACAATGATTTCTAACTTCGGCGAATTTCGCTTCAAAGATAAATCTACTCTAGCAATATTTGCCTCTTTTTTCTCCTCAAAACATGAACTAAGTATTATTTTACCCTCCAGTGGTGATTTTATTTCAATTAACGATGAATTTAAAACCGGAATTTGTGCACCTGAGTCGATAAGTGCCTTTATATTTTGACTGTCTATGAATATATCAGCATATTGCAACTCGTGAATAAAACTGACAGTATTAACGCTTGTTTTGTTTTTCAGTCCCGTCTCCTTATCCGATTCGGTTTGTTTATTAAAACCTCTTGGGCAGTTACGAGCGTAATGGAAGCCCCTTCCAGTCGCCCCACACACGTGGCAAGATTTCGGCGACGGAGATACAGATTGCTTTCCGCCTTTGCTTAGATTTTTGTTTCGGTAGAATGATTCACTCTTTAAAGCTTCAGCTTGCTGCGTCTTATGAAATACTTTCGTTTCGCGGGGATGAAATTTACGATTATTTATTTCCGATAATGATTTCCCGCGAGATGAGAAAAATAAATCGCATTCTCGCCCTAATTGGGTCGGATTGAACCATGTTTTTCCTTCGCGAACACTTATATATTCTTTTGTTTTTAAATCTAGCGTTTCATATAATTTATCTGCAACAATTAAATCACATAACTTCTTATAGTCCTTCTCTATTTCTCGAACCTGACAATAATGTTCGAATGTTGCCGTTAATCTTGATGCAAACTGAACATGGGATTCGTCTGCTAAGCGTTGAGCATGTTTAAAATTGTGCAGAATTTCTCGAGGTGTTGGCTGAAATTCAGCTAAAAATAAAGCTTTAAGTTTTTTGTAATCCGACAATTCTTCTTGATTTGCATACGTTAAAAGATTACTAGCTTTGACCCCTAACAAATTAATGAGTATTTCTGCTTTTAAATCTGGTGGGACATCTTTTGTTGCAAACGCTTTTTCCAAGGAAGCGAAAAACAAATGAAATGCCTCTGGCCTTTCAGGGACAGATTGTGAGCGTTTTTATGCTTTTAATCAAATTTTCAATGTTACTTTGCGCATTTCGTTTTTCGCCAGACATTGATTGACTTCTTAATTTTTCAAGTTCTATCTGTTTCTCGATTTGCGCTAATTTAAGGCGTTCTATTTCTAATAGACATTCCTCGTTAGTGGATGTAGGTGTTCGATCCTCCGTGATCGATTTTAAGACGCCTCGGACATGTTCAGGATTGGTTTTAAAAACATCTGAATTCTCAATAATTTTTCTTATATCGGCTTTTTTAGCATTATCTGGAACTTTCGCTACTATTTTTTCAGCGAGGTCCTTTAAGTCGCTTTTATTTAAATTATTTAAGAAACTCATATTGTAGTGAAATATGAACAGCAAAAAGTAGTACTATTGTGAGAACGAAAAAATTACAGTACCTGAGCCCCCATGGTTGTAGGAGGCGACGTCGAAATAACACTGGAAGCACTCCTACGGTTCTCAATCATGTTTATTGCTTGGCTATATATAACAGAAGAACTATTTACAAAAGAAAGAGATTTTGCAGAACATGAATATGCGGGGTCGGTCACAGGGATAGGTTTCCTTATCACACAGGAGCCACTGGCCACCTTCTCGTGGTCGTTCTGGAGTCGAATCGCCTACGTGCGATCAGAGAGCTACGTCCCACATTGTTAGGACAAAACTCAAAGTTAAGTAAATTCCTGCCCCTTATAAAGACCTCCTAAAATATTTGCTTACCTTTTTTTTTCTTTCTTAAAAACATAACTACATAACAGAAGTCCCATTAATATTTAAATAACTTTTGTCCACGCTTAAGCTATTACGCAATCGATCTTAGCGATTACGCAATCGTTGCGTGTGTTCAAAACACAACCTTCTCGGCCGAGATTTTCATCCGAAATGAAGTTTCTACCTTTCGCCGCTAGGCGGCGCTCCTCGGACGATCGCTGTATCCTCTCGCCCCTTTCCAGCAAATCGCAGACCTGTACGGAAGCTTCTCTGCTCCGCGCTTCCGGCAATTCCCGTATAAATACGGCTGCTTCGGCGATGTCTTACGCTGCTGCAGAGCTGGGTTAGCTTGTTCTTGCTTGTGCCGTAAGAGGAGTTACTTAACGTGTAATGTGAAACCGGTGACTATAAAAGTTGTTACTAAGCTAATTTTTAATGTTTACACAATGTTTTTAATAGTCCTGTAATGAGAAAAAAATTTTTTTAACTGCCCTGCTGTTTTTAATTTTGATATTTTGTGCTGAGTTACTTTAAGCAATGTAACATTCTGAAAACAAGTAAATAAATGAAATTGCTTTTGAACTTTTTTTGTCTTCTATTGCTTATCACTCTGCAACACTGCACTCTGCTAAAAGTACAAGAAGTGTATTAGAATTGTCACGTAAGTGACATCGCTCCTACGCGAGCGTGGTCTCGTTCTCATCTACTACCTTGAGCTCCTAGGCTCTGATAACCTGCGGTTGCTGTAGACGTGAGGTTGTGATACCATCTGCTGGAGGGTTGCGCCTCTTGATTACCACATATATGCTTATCACAAAATATCCATTAGTTAACATTTTTTATTTCGTGATGAAGTAAAGAAAATTTCGAACTTTTTGGTGTATCAAGAAAATTTTTTGGAGTGAGAAACTTTGCTCCCATGCCTCGTAATTGCCATTCCTGGAATTTGCGCACCCATGTGCTAATAATACAAATGGACTAAAAAAAATATTAAAATCACTTTTAAATACATAGTCTTGTTCTAAATAAGTATAAATAAATAGGTAATTTTTAATTCAATTTTAGTATTCTTTAAAAATGTTTTATTTTTATGTCCAGAAAATGCAACAGCAAACAAAAATAAGTTAAAATGCTTGTGATAGTAGTATGGGGACCCCAAAATAACCTCTTGCCCCGGGGCCCCGACCACTTATGATCAGGCTCTGGCCGCCACAAAATAATTTATCATCAGTCATAAATGTACTTGACCATAGAATAAAAAAAAAAAAAAGATTCTAGATTTCCAAATATCGAAATTCTTCAAAATAAAATACAATTATACTACGAAATTGATTTCAAAATCAGTCGATTGTCTCATTCGACACAACATGAGTGTTGCGATATTGTAAGTTTTAAAACGTGTGCTGCTGTTAAGTTTATATTATGTTTATATCCCTATTAGTAGAGTCTCTAAATCACACATAACATTATTTTCATTTTGATGCATCCCATGGAAAAATAAAAGAAACAGTTCAACATATCGGCTACTAGATCTCGCCAGAAAACGGCGTGAGCAGTCACTTCAAACTTTAGTCATATCAGCCCAACTCAGGTTGGCCGAGTGGTTATGACGCTGTCCTCCCAACCCAAAGATAGCATGTTCGAATCTAGCCCCGGACGTTTGATGGTAACAGATTAAGATAACTTGAAATTTCAGCATAGAGGGAAAAATGCGTGGACAAATAAAATTTGTGGGGCGCGTTCGCCGACTGGCACCCCGTGTATTTAGGAATTTTTTTTTAGGAAAATTTTTTAAGCTTGAAATTAAGCTTGCTATGTCAAGCTTAATGCAAGCTGGGCAAGTGTGAACTAGAACACTTGATTCAAGCTTGCATTAAGCTTACACGCTTGAATTTTTCAAGCTTAACCTTTTACACGCCGCACTATGATCGAAGTATAACACGAGTTATTTATAGATAAAAATATGATTAAAACTCTTATTTAAGAACCCTAAGTACATTTTTTTTCAAAAAAAAAATTTTTGTATATGATTTATAACATGTTCCAGAAGTGGAACATTGGCGTGAAACACTTAGTTTTTCTACATGTTTTTTATAAAATGTGGTCAATTGAATTCAAAGTCGAAATTCGTGTTCGCTGCATAATTTAAAATTTTTTATGAGTAAATTTTTCAAAAGATACTTGGAAATAATACAAGACACTTCGAAAATTAGCGGGGCTGAGCTTGTCAAGCATTGGTAGTCCTCAAAACTACTCCGACAGGACTTGTCAAGATGTAGAAAAAAGCTTGTTTACTAAATGTAAAAAAATAATTACATCACTATGAAGCAAGAATTATTACATCAAAACAGTTTTAAATTTTTTATTAGGATGTTAATCAAACAATAAAAATGGCAATAGGAAATAGGAAGGGATGGATAATAACTGAGCCATGTTTCCCAGAGAACGAACAATATATGAATAATAATGAAAAATATTGGCGTAATACATGGCGAACAGGAGGACAGATGAATAATGAGTAATAATGAATAAGAAAGAATAACATATGAATAATTTTGAATATTTTATGAATACTGAATATTTACACAAAAGAAAAGTTAAAGGATACAAGGAAAAAGTCTTACCAAAATTCTTATAAGAAAGAGGAACAAGAAAAAATTCCTACTGCCCATGGTAGTTAGGAAAGCATTTCTCATGCAGTCTTTTGTCACATTCAAAACATTTCTTTTTAGTGTTCTTCTGGCACACAGCACAACGTCCTTGGGTTGATGGCACAAGATAGTGTGCATCTGATTGTCTCAAAGATTCACAGCGATGTGCGCGAGGTCCAGGAAGAGTGAATTACAGGTTTCATGCGCAGCAAACACAAAGTTACATCTCTCCGGAAATTTAGATGGGAAAGTTCTGTTGCTGTACCTTTGTGCAAATGCGAATGCAGAATCCATCCAGCTACAACAGCCATATTTAGAGCATTGCTAAATAGATTCCAGTACCATTTTTTGCTTCTGAGCACAGGTCGATAAGATCCAAGAAGTCTGTCGAGCAAATCGACTTCTCCCATTCCCTCATTGTACATTTGTATAAGATGAGGCTGAGGAACATCAGTTCGTTTTTTTTGCGCTCGGCAAAATCTTTTAGTTTTTCCAACAGGCTGATGTGTCAAATGATTAGACGCGATAGTTACTACGGCACTGTCTTTCCAGCGGCAAATGTAAACTTGGCCATCACATCGGTACTCAAAATTTCCTCTTTCCCATTTTGAGGCTTCTTTCGATGATTTGAGAGGGCATCTTCCTGTGCGAAATTCTCGAATCGTGCCAGTGGCTTTAAAACCTTTCTTCGACAAATCAATCAACAGCTTATGTGAAGTAAAAAAGTTGTCAAAAAAAATTTCATGTTTTTCTGGATTTTCAATAGTGGATAAAAGTTCCCACACAACTTTTGATCCAAGAGGAGAGTTTTCTATTTCGGGACTTTTCCCACTATAGATCCTCATAGCATATGGATAACCGCTGTTTGAACACAACATCCAAATTTTGTAACCAAACCTTATTGGTTTACCTCGGATGAACATTTTGGCAGAATGATGACCGTAATAGGGCACCATTGACTCGTCTATACTCAATTTAGAGTGGAAGAATCCAAATTGCTGAAAGTTTTTTTCTAGCACTTCATAAAAGGGAGCAATTTTTCCCATCTTATCTCCTACTGCCAAGGTGTTGTTATCTATAATATGAAAATTTTTCTTAATCTTTCTAAATCTGTTTCTCGGCATCACAGTAGATACAATTGGGACCGATAGATCTTCCTGAGTGCTCCAATATAAATCTTCTCCAGGTACTTGGTGGTATCCACTAAATAGCAATAATCCAAAAAACTGCCCTATATCATTTTCATCTACAGATATAATTTCTCCTTTCTGTAATGCGTACAATTCTGTCATTTTTGCTAAATGCAGTAAATATTCTACAGGAATGAACTTTTGAAAAATTTCAATTGGCGTTAAATTAGACAGTTGCGGAAATACTTCACAGATATTTTCAACGGATTCTGTTTTTAGAGTATTTTCATAACCAATATCTTATCCCCAACGATTTTGGATGCTTTTCTCTTTTAACTTTCGTTTTGAACTCTGCCCTTTTGAAGTTGATGGTAATTCAGGATCAAAACCGCCTTCATCGGATATTTCACTGACATCTATTTTTGTGGATATTTCAATTTGACCACAAACATCTGCAGGCAGAACAGCATCAAATATTTCCTCAGTAATGTCTTCTTCGTCAGTCAAACACCCACTTTCATCTGGAGGCAGTTGACATATATCTATACATTCATCAGAATCATCTGATAAAGTATGAAAATAATCTAGTGCTTCCTTCACGGTACGAAAGGGCTTTGAATGAGACATCTGATCGGTGCAGCGTATCCTTACTAACTGAAGAAATTCGTACGTAAGTGGAAACGAAAAAAATTCACGTGAGTTTCCAGCATGCATTCTCTATCTGAGCCATAAACTACGCCTAAGTATAAACAAACACACGTGTTTTCAAGCGGCAACTGCACGCCGTCATAGCCGATCTGTGGTCATAGCAACTGGGGAAGGGGGGGGGGGGGGGATTTAGTGGAATGGAAAGGGGATGTGCGATCATAAACATCTTTCGTTGACACTTAGTCGAAGTTCTTGTGCGAGAAACCTTTTTATCGAAGCCACAACGCACTGTAGTCAAAAGAACTTTATCTTGTTAAAAAATATGCCTTTACACGCCAATGTTCCATTTATGGAACATGCAAATTTCTAACCTAATATTACATTTAAAAAATGAATCTATAGTTTATTAATTATTTTCTATCAAGAAAATGAACATTTTTAATTACTCTCACTTAGTTAGAAAAACATCTGATAAATTTTGAATTTTACAGGAATTTTTTTATTTTACTCCAGGAAATATACGAAAAAGGACAAAATTTAGATTTTTTTATCAAAGACAATTTTAATTTTAGCAGCATAATCGCGATGCCAAAAAATTAAATCAAGTTTTTGCTCTACATAATAATTTTTACAGAACAATTGGAATAAAAGTGAATTTTTCACAGAATTTTAAAGTGGATGTTCCACTTATGGAACATTGGCGTGTAAAAGGTTAATTCAAGTTTAGTGACTTGATAAATCAAGCTTGCTGCAAGTTTGCTGTGCTGTCTGGGAGTAATATCTATTACACAATTGTCTATCACTAAATCAACTTGGAGACACATATTTTTGGGTGGTAAATATGATTTGATTAAGTACCAAATCTACAGTTTATTGAAATGCAATTTTTTTTGCTGGTCCAGGAAAATTTTCTAGCATGCAAACTGGTCACGTATGCCATGTAATAGACTTCTCCTTACTTGGCGTTCATATGAGCTAATAATATAAATGAGTTACAAATATTAAAATAAAAATAATTTTTAAATGCATAATCTTGCTCAAGTATAAATATCTGCATAATTTAAAAAAATCAATTTTGGATATCTTAAAAATGTTTTAAGTCGCAAAAATTCAACAATGATCAAAGGTGGATTAAAATGCTTATGATAATAAATTAGAGCCTCAAAGTAGCCTAGTGCCTCAAGGCCTAATCTAAATATGATCAGGCTCTGAACATACCATACCACCTTTCCTCTCGTTCCTTCTTATTTTTCTGTTTTCTTTCTTTTATTTTTCAGTTTCTTTCTCTCTTCATCCTGTCCTTTGTGTGTTTTGTGCATCCCTTGTGCTGTCCTAATTTTTAATGTCATATGTCTGTGTTACAGAGTAGTTATAGTACAACAAATAATACCAGGAACAGTAACAAAGGAGGAGTTCACGGAGTTTTAATCATAAAAGAGTTTTAAAAAGTTAAACTTTTTCTGGCCCCTATTTTGATGAAGGGGATCAGACCTGACACATGTGTAAATGGGAGGAAGGCTCTGAGAAACGAAAACACACCATACATGCAATGATGATAATTATATGGTTGACGTTAAATTAGAAAATATTGATAAGTTGGTTACAGTAACAAAATGACTGAAGATATATCAAACTGAAATAAACCGATATATATATATATATATATACTAGCAGACCCGGCCACGCGTTGCTGTGGCTGAGTGATTTAAGCAGGATTTGAAAGACAAAATTTAACACAAATTAACTTAACATTTATTTAATAAATACTTTAAATATTTTAATTTGATATATATACTCTAAATATCTTTAATCGTAATAAATCACAGTTTATGTTCAATGAAGAGCCAATCGATGTACAATATTTTTGGTCAATCGGTCCTTTGTTAATACAAATAAACTTGATGGTCTTCCTACTCGTGAACACACCACGTATAATTGCCCATGGGAGAAACATGGATTTTCCAAGTCTAAGCCGCAAATAGACATTGTTTGGCCTTGAGATTTATTTATAGTCATCGCGAAAGCTAAGCGAATGGGAAACTGTAGTCTTTTAAATGGTATGGGAGAATTGGATGGTATCATCGGAATACGTGGTAACAAAACAATTTCTCCTTTAAACTTTCCTGTCAAAATAGTTGCTTCAAGAACGTTTCCAGTGATTCTTTTGATCACCAAACGTGTACCGTTGCATAGTTTAGGAGGGTTTAAATTACGCAGTAGAATAATCGGTGATCCAATTTTCAATCAAAGATTGTGTGGTGGCATTCCTGATATGTCTAAAGAATGTAAAAATTCAATTGGGAAATTCACTGCCTCGTTTTCTTCTACAGTAGCATCAATAGACTTAAATGACATTAAATCACCTGGTAATAATTGTTGTATCTGGTAGTTAATCAGATCAACAACAACATTTTTCGCTGCCAAAATTGCACGATTACTAAGCCAGTCATGATTTAAATAGTTATTTAGTATGTCTGGGAAGACACTCTTAATCAGTTCATTTTTAGTTTGAACAACAGTACAGAAATTATCTGGCAATCTAATATGTTGAGTATCTTGATGAAATTCTATTTCATCATTTCCAAGAGCCAGTAATTGTTTAGAAAATTCTTGTGCTGTTGGATCATTTTGGAGTTGTACTCGCATGTTTTTTGTCAGTCTGAGTGTTTCAACATTTCTCCATAAAATTGATTGTTTTAGACATGCATTAATTTCATCTGCAAAAGTAGAGTGAGGAATAACTGGCAACGTTTGCCGGAAATCACCAGATAGTAATAAAATAGTACCACTGAAAAGTCTGTCACTATTGTTTAAATCCTGCATAGTCCTATTTAATGCTTCGAGCGAATGCTTATGAGCCATAGTACACTCATCCCAAATTATGATCGAAGTCTTCCATAACACTGCTGCCATTCCGCTTCTTTTTTTGATATTACACATTGCATTTGGATTGTTATGAATATCTAATGGTAGCTTGAAATCAGAATGTGCTGTCTGCCCACCATCCAACAAAGTAGTAGCTATGCCTGATGATGCAACTGCTAATGCAATTTTTTGTTGTGACCGTAGTTTTGCCAGGATGAAAGATAACAAATATGTTTTACCGGTCCCACCTGGTGCATCTAAATAGAAAAAACCGCCTTGTTTGGCATCAACAGCCAACATAATTCGATTGCATATGTTCTTCTGCTTGTCAGTTAATAATGGTTCATTGTTAGTAACAAATGTATTTAAATCACAATTATTAAATTGTTCTTCTCGCTGCAAATCACTAAGTCTGTAGCTGGGCGATTAGGAGATGGAATACCATAATGACTAAGTGGTGAATTTGAGATCATAATACATAAATCTTCAATCATTATTAAAGCTTCATTATACATACCATAAACGGGGTGAATCGGAACAGTTTTCAACTTTAAACGTAAAAAAAAGTAACTAACGATTTTTTTTTAAATTTGGCTGTTTGATTAGAAACTTCGGTCTTGTTTTGTTGTTCTATTTGAGAGGGAAAGCTAAACATTTTAAACTGTTTTTATATTAAAAAAATTTTTTTTTTTAGTGGTGTTCCGATTCACCCCGCAGAAAGGGGTGAATCGGAACACATGTTGAAATCTGTATTTGTTTCGATTCAGTGTTTAATAGGGTTAATAAAAACAAGGAATAATGATGAGGGGCGAATAGGAATACGTAGTTACTATCAAATAAATCCTTTATCTTCTATAAAAGTAAATGTGTAACTTTTTAAAAATTCGATAGCAATTTTGAACTTGAGAAAGATTAAATTTTATTGTAAGAAAATGCATTTAAATTGAGAAAGATAGATTTAATACACATTCAATTGACTCATGTCGTTCACAAAAGTTATCATGCCCTTGAAACGAGCAGATGTTTGGATGTTCTTATTTGGCTGTAGTTTTTTTAATCACATCTTCCAGAAGGAACGCTGCCTCCTCCTCCGTTTCTTGAAATCTCCAGGTTTGGGGGACCCTTTGTAAAATTACTTTAAATTTAGAAGAAATGAAACACATATCCGTTTCATTTCTTCTAAAGCCTTTTCCATTGCACTTGGATTGGGGCTTGGCTATTTTTGTTTACTTGCGTAATTTCTTGGCATCTTAACTTCGTACACAACCTGAAACAAATGAAATATTGTTAAAATACTTATTTATACATATTTTGTCAGGTATGACATGAAAATATTACTGTATAGACGAATAAACCATGGCAGTAATTTGCGGGGTGAATCAGAACAACAACAAAAGATGTGTTCCGATACACCCCGTAAATCTTAAACCTATGAAGTCACAAGAAATTGATCGTCTTTTACTACGCAATTCCAGAAGTACGAAAATTCTAATATGACATATTAATGTATAGATATATGCCTAATCAAAAAACACTAATACTACTTTTAGAATTCTAAAAGGTTTGTACTTACATGCAAAGCTTTGCAGACGATGAAAACGGGAAAATGTTTGGGTCTCCACTTGCAGTCTTCTTCCTAAGCCAGCAGCGTTGCCAACACGACAAAACTTAATTTTTCAATTCTTCGTGATATTACCTTCCTAAAAAAAAATTGGCAACTAAAAATTCCCTAACGTATATTTATGGGGAATTTCTTTGTATAACCGGGAAGTTTCGTTCCGGTTCACCCCGCTGTTCCGATTCACCCCGTTTTACGGTATCTTGTGTGAAGTCTAAGTTTGGAGAGTGGTTTATTTGTTTA
>JAWZYV010015608.1:0-53595 GCA_038373885.1 Cheiracanthium punctorium
TGAAAACTGGCGACACACGTGAACATTAATTATGTTGGTCCAGAAGTTAAATGATTCATTTTTTAAACATTACAAAATATCAAAAGTACGAATTATCAAACATTTAATGATTTTATTATCTATCAGATTAATGAGAGAGCGCAGGATTTGTGTATCATTCTGTTTTGAGAAGTGTAATAATTATCAATATCATCTAATAATTATTTGTATTGTTAATTTAAAAAGTTAAAGCTATATTAGTATAATAAATAATACTAATTATTATTTAGTTTATTTCAAATTTTGGAGTAAAAAACATATTTCTTGTGAATAGTATTTAGTTTATATGTAAGGAAAACACAGGAATAATCGGTGTGTACCTGTTCTTCGTACGGAAAAGATCAAATACATGGATCATCCAGATTAAATATGACTTAACCCTGTCCGGAGAATCAAAATATTCGGAGTTTCAAAAAGAACTTAAAAATTATCATATGAGTTCATATTAAACAGAAATCTTTCTAAAACATTTAATAATTCACTTAGTTGTTAAATAATTGGAGCAGATAAATAAAACCAACAATTAATGTGAACTTATTATGCATTTTAAGGGAAGAATTTACATGCGTATTTAATGAACAATATCTAAATACATATGTACTTACATAATACTGTACAGTTTATACATTATCACAATGTAATGCAGTTTAAGTAATCTAAAAAATATTTTCATTTGTGAAAGAATTATAATTAAAGACAAAAAACCCGTGATTGAAAGAAATAGCACTCTCAAGTGCTAAAAAAGTGACTCGACGCGCTCGCGTAGACAAAAAACCAGTGATTGAAAGAAATCTCAAGTGCTAAAAATCTAAATAAAAATTGCAAGCTTTGAAGTTGAATAAATTTCATGTGTTTAATTTTGTAAGCACAAAATCGAGGCATGAGCCGAACCATAAACAAAGACACATATAGTAAGAGCAAGCATGAAGCTGTTTTGGGCCTAATATGGAAACCTTTTATCTGGCTTATGGCAACAATTAGGCGACAAAATAGAGGCTGAGAAAAACTGATTTAAATATTTGCACCAGTCGGCACTGGAAATGAAATGGTTTATCTTATTAATATACCCTTTACTCCCCCCCCCCGTGTTTGTGTTCTGTCAAGCCTAAATGAGGGGCATCTACACTGCAAAAAATAATCGTAAAAATACAGAACTATTCTGTCATTTTTCAACAGAAAAAAAATGTTAACAGAATTTAACTATGCTTTCCACGTAAATTTGCTATATTTTATGTTATAAAACAGATATTTCAGAATTTCGTTGTTTAACGACATTTATCTGTAGCTGTGGCAGCGAACCAACCAACCAAAACCAAACATCCATTTACGTACGAAGTGAACCTTGCTTTAACCAGCGTAAAGAATTGTCGGTTATTTTTAAAGGTAATTTTTTAAAATTATTACTTATATTTTCTGAAATCTTTTTGCTAAGAAATGTTGCTTTTCCAAAAAACTCATGCTTTAAAACATAACGACATTCTATCCGTATATAGTAGTGTATTTTAAAGCCGTTAAGCCTAATGTTTACAAACTATTTCTCGTATAAAACAATTAGTAAAGCCTGAATAAATTTAATTTTCTCGGTTCCTAATCATCACTCTCATTTTATTGAAGTATTTTACAGAAACAGTGAAATAGATATTAAACTTATGAGGTTCAAGAGGCATCGTATCGGTGTAATGAAATTATGTGTGCAGATTTACGATTGCAGCGTTAAAATACTTTGTGATTATATTCAATTCATGTTACTCTAGTTATATTTTTTTATGTATTTCTGTAAAAAACAAACAGAAAAACACAAATTTTCAATTTTAAAATTAAAGTACTGATACGATTTCAGATTCATACGCCGCCTGGAAATTAGCTCATAAATTGTCAGGCAAGTTTAGTTTTTCTTTAAAAACCTGAAAAAGTAGAGCTTTAAGTTTGGAATAAATAATTTTACCCACTTTATATTTTCTGTCTGTAGAATGTTTTTTGGCATTCATCACAGAATTATAATAACAATAAAAAGCTGTAACGAGTTTTGCTTTTATTATAAGTTTAGTACTTTTATTTAACACAAATTCCAAAGGGCCATATTAATCATTTGTAATTTTGTGACGAGGCAGCAATACAAACCCAATTATCATATGCATTGAACCCTGCAATTAGTGTACTGATATTAAGAGATGTATTACCTATGTAATTAAAGTTGAAATTTTGAAAAAAAAAAAAACATTTAAGTTTTCCAGTTGTTTTTTTTTTTTTTTTTTTTTTTTTTTTTTTTTTTTTTTAATCCACCTGGGATTTTTCGGGTTGAACAAAATCCTAATAATCCTGTCAGTCGATAAAGTGTTTTTTTAAAAACTCATTTCACCCTTGAAGCTGTCACCATAGTTTTGGGCTTTTTCTATGCAGAATTTAATACGGAACTGTATTTGATTTAATAAATGAACATTATTTATGCTAGGAGCATTGCTGCCAACATGTAACGTTTAATGTAAGAAATTGATTACATTGTAAGATATAAATTTAATCGGCATTATTGAAAAATTTTTAGCAAGAAGTGTTTTTATTCAACAAAATTCTTAAAACAAAAATTTTTAAACTTTGCTACCTCAGTCACTAATGTTCAGCTAAATTATGCTTGTAAATTTATTAAATTGAGAACAGTATGAAATAAAGATATGATTGATTTTTTTTGCTTATACAGCAGAAACTCCATTTTCTTTCTAACTTGTCATAGATACCACCATTTATTCATAGCTTAAATGTGTAAATTTGACTAATGTTTTTTTATAAATGTATACTTTTGATACACAGAAATCTAAGTAATAATAAAAATGAATTTCTGTTTGTAGGTTTAGACCGTAAACAAATCCACAAAAATGGACCAATTGGCCTGAAATTTTGCACAGATGTGTAAAATAATATAGAATAAATGATAGTCCACTTTAAAACTTTGAAAGTCCACCCGTTCCCAGAGTTTAAGAGATTTTTTTATGATTTCCACACAGAAAGCTTTCCGTAATTGTAACCCCCATAGTGAAAAACGTGTGAAATAAGCATCGCGTTTGTCATGTGTGGCAATTTTGCCGAATAAAATGTTTTAAATTCTTAAATAAGTAAAAATAAAAGAATAATGATCTTTTTTGTTAGTTTATTTTTGTATGGTTATTTTTTAAATTATAATATGCCTGCATGCTTTTAATTATAATGTGCATGGGAAATCGGAGCAGGAATGAAATGTTTTGTATGCAAAATAATAAGGATTGAAGATTTCTGAGGCTAATATGTAAAACTTTTTGGGGATAATACCGTAAGCAGGTGCCCATCGCCAAGGGAGATGCGTCGCCAAAGCTTACTATATGCAACTAAACAATCCTGGCAGCGTTGCCAATCGAGATTAGCTATTCGGCAACCCTTCCGGCAGAGTTATGTTGTTTTATGATGTCATGAGAAACCATGCTGTTTGAAGGAATTATGTGATTGGTTGAACAAATTTCAAGGAGTTTAACTGGCAAAATAACTGAACTTGAATTCGCCGGGAATGGAAGGCGTGTCGTCTGCTGAAGTTCTGTATTTTATAATGGTTATTTTTGAAAAGTGGAATGTTTGCTTGGTTTTATAATAAATGTAGATAATTTGTGCAGAGCTGTAATGAAATCGGTTCCTTTATACGCTGAGTTGTTTCTTATTTCTTTATCAAGTGAATTTCGACAAAAATTTGAAAATGTTTGTTGCAAGTTGTGAAGAATATGTATATAGCGTGTGTTGAAGTATAGTTGTTATATGCTTATTTGAATGCTTGTGATGGCTTTATTTTGTGATGAACTCGCGTTGTTCATGAATAAAATTAAAGGTATGTGGTGCTTTTATTTATTTAAATGTTTATTCCTTGCTTTACGGTTCAGCGGTGTATAGTTGAGAATATTTATGGTCTTATGTTTTCATAACTATGTAAGGTTTTTAGTATGTTGTTATTTTTTTGTGAATTGGGATGAAAAAAAAAATTAAAGGTTTTAAGAGGGATGGTTAATTTTATTTGTTATACGGGTTTGCTCATGATTTACAGAATTCCCGTACAATTTTTAGGTTTAATATGAATAAATATGTAAGGATTTTTGAGTTGTTTGTGATCAGATTTGATTCTATTCTGATTAATAGTGTAAATGTTGTGCGTTTTGAAGGTATTAAATTGCAAAAATCACGTGGGGGAGGAAGTAGTCGGTTTATTATAGTGGTTTTCAATATTTTTAAAGAGTGTTTTTAACATTTTATGAAAATATTTGCAGTATATTTTTTTGAAATCATGTGCACCATTCAGGTTAAATATGATTGAATATATGTATTTTTGAGTTGTTTGTGGGGAGTTGTATGTATGTGTGTGTAGGGGGCGGGGGAAGGCAGTCGGTTTATTTGAATGTTATTCTATTAATTTAAATCTGTTATTTTAATGTTTTAAGGGAAATTTTGCTGTATAATTATGTGCAGAAACATATTTTAGCATTTTGAATATTTTGAAGGTTATGGTTTATTTATTTTTTAACGTGCCTAGAGCTAGTGCTTTGTTTATGTTCATTTTGTTTATAATTGCAGTTGAAATATGTCTACTAATGTTTTAATGTGTTTAGATAAGTATATTGTAGTTTTGGGTTTATTTTTTTCCTTATGTGTCTACGTATGTTTATGTTTTGTTTGGCGTGAAAAACAAGTCACCAAGGTTAGACGTTAGCGACAAAAAAAAGTCGCCAACCCAACCGACACCCGCTTACGGTATTATTCCCAACTTTTTAGTTTGGCGAAAAATAAAATGGCTGATATGCCATTGAGAAAGTGAGTTCTAGTGGTCTGCACAGTTTTAGGCTTGGTGCAATATACCTACTGAGAGCTTAAGGGTGTATGTTGAAGAAAAAAAAACTCTGCTTTTAGTCTTGGTACACAAATTGAATAAACTAATAGCACCATGGTCTCCAAAAAAATCCAGATGGTTCTTCATAAGCTGCTTTACACACTGCAGTAAGCGAAAAAGCTGTGGGTTTTGTGAAATTTTCAGAAAAAATTCTTAAACATAGATTTGAGCTGCAAGATTTTTCAAAGAGTGCATTTTGAGAAAATTTCCATTTTTACAAGCTGTACTAAATATTGAAATAAATGATAAATCTGTATCAGTTTCAAAACTTTTAGAAAAAAAGCTTAAAGAGACATTTTCAAAATGTTGAAGTGCCTGGCATAATTAGTTTATTTGTATTTATGTACCAAAATCGCATGATTTTTTCCAATAACTCCGTTACGGAAATAGCATTTTTGAAAACAAGTGTACAGGTTTTAGTAGAATCCAGCGTTAAATTTTAATTATCTGAGCAGAAATAATGCAGTTAAGGGATTTCAAGTGATCTATCTTTAGAATTCTCGCCAAATTGAGTAATTGATTTAAGTTGGGGGAATTCCACCAAATTTCAGAGAATTGAAATCATCGCATTTAGTACATCAGAGTTAATGATGAATAAAACACGTTATGGTTTATAATTAAAAAAAATGCTGCTACTTTTCAAATAAATTCCTGCTTTACTTTTCGGTGATCGAACCATATAAGTGACAGATATTTCTCATTTTGATTGCTGTTAAGTCTATGCTTTGAATGATTCCCTGAAAAAAATCTTGCAAAATGGTGTATGTTGGCACTTCGGCAAGCCTTAGATTTGAAATTGGATATTATTTGAGACTGGTATATATAACACTGGTTGCATGTCCCCACTTGCTAGCGGGGGTACCCCGCTAATATCCTATTCATATACATTTTCATCTCACATTTGAACACTCTTAAAGAATAACAATCTATCTTATGACAAATTTAGGTATGTTAATTATTTATGACTTTCTTTTACAGATGTTGATATAAATTTATTTCCATTAATCAGCTTATAAAAATCATAACTGATTTTCATACTGTGAAAAAAGATTTCTCCATAACTTGCTTTGGTTTTTTAGTAAAATTGGTATTTATAATTAACTGTATTGTAAGGATAAACATTTAATCTTTAGTTGATTTTTATTGTGTTCCGTAAGATTTTTGATAATGGAATGTTGGTAGGTATGTGTAGGAGGAAGAAAGAACATAATTTTGATTGTTGTAATGCTTTAGTCACTTAATAATTTGTTTTTTCTTGTGATTAACTGGAAATTCTTGAAAAATCATCTTAAGGAATTATTTTCTTTTAAGAAACAAATATAATCCCAGAAATTGTTATAAATACCAAAATAACAGCCCCAAGTGTAAAAAAGTGATCGTTTATGATATCATTGCTTGATTTGCTCTTGTGCAATACCTTTAAATTTTTTGTGGCCTACTGTCTGCAAGTGATTTTTATACCTGCGTTTTAACATGCATAGGGGGAAGTGTCCTGTGATTTGATGGCTCAGTCAGATAAAGCTTCTTTCCAATAATGCAGCGTCAACTGTAATTGATGCAGGACGTCTCCACACTGGTGCATTTGGTAGGCTGAATACTGAACAGATATTTGGCCGAATTCTACTATATATTCAGCTGAATAATTTCAGAACGAAGAGAAAAAGGTATTTTTAGCAGATTTTTAAATCCATTTACAAATAATATTGCTTAGTTATACTTCAATATCTTAATTTCATATTATAAAATATCCCAAGTCACTAAATTTTAAGCGGAGTGAAAAATAATCTAGTATGTTTAATAATGGAGGATTTTTTCTGATCCTCAATTAGAAATATAATTTTGAAAAACTGCTATGTTTTGTAAAACTCTAAGCATAGTTACCAGATTAATTACATTTATCTAAGCATATTTATTAAATTATTAATATTGCAAAATATAAGTATGCTGCTATTTCTGTTTAACTTTGTAAAAGGTATTTTTTCATGACCAAGATTTTTTAGTTTTACATATAATATACTGTTGTGTGTTTTACCTATGAATAATATAAAATGAATTTTAATTAATCTTTATTTAGTATTTCATTGCAAATTTGAAAAGTTATATTTTATTCACAATTAAAATGACAATTAAGGAAAGTATTGATTATGTGTGCATTTAATGCTGAAAGCTTTATATTAGCTTATATGTAGAATGATCCAAAACTTCAGGGACTGTGGGTATTCCCGATGACGAAAGCAAGTACCTAAAGTTAAATTGCTTGGAATGGATTCTCCCAACCCTACCTGTCCAAGTTGATTTATCCCATGTCGTGTGGACGAACAGTGCTCACAGCTGCTACCTTCCAAAGTCAGTTGTCTTAGCTTGGTGACATAAAAATGGCTTTTGTTGAACAGTGCTGTATCATTAAATTCTGTCAGCAGTTAGGTAAAACACCAATGAGACTTTGGAAATGCTAAGAAATGTGTATGATGAATCTACCATGACGAGATCCAAGGTTATGAATGGCATCCGCATTTTAAAGAGGGCCGAGAATCCTTGGACAATGTTGGCCGACATTCGACTTCATGGAACACAGAAAATGTTTTATTGGTGTCTGAATGTGTTTGAAAAGATCGTCGCCAAACAGTGCTGTTTTTCCATTTTGTTCTGTTCATAACTATTTTGACCAGAATAAGCGGAGACTAACTTGCTTAATACTAAACAAGGGGGGAGGGGGGCATAACTTTTTCAATCCTGTAATCCATCCTATCCTTTAAAAGTATTCATTAACAAAATCAGGGTACTTTTGAAAGTGAACTAAAAGTTGAAATTTCGTCTTGACTTTAGATGATTTCATTTTCCATCCTCAACGAAATATGACAGGTTAAAAGCTACAGCTCTTAACCTGTCATATTTCGTTGACAGGTTAATTCAACTGACAGTGTGACTTAACCTGAGTAAGTGACAAGTTTTTCCAACTGAATGGAATGTACATTATTTCCATAAATGTGATTAATTGTGCTTATTTTACTTAACTAGTTCTAGACTTATAAATGCGATCCATTATGTTTGATTTACTTAATAAACATTCAGTACTTATATAAAAAATTCCATTTTCTAGTTTTGTATTTCTCTATTTGTTTTATTGTTATCAGACATCAGAACTTTGGATGTAGTGAACGAACCCCCAGAACAAGCAAGAACAGCTCTTCGCCATAAATCTCCAAAATCTCGCCCTCCCTGCGGGGGTGACTTCAAATCAAATCAAATTAATGAACAAAATTTGCTGGTCTCCAGAGGCTCACTAAAACCAGAGACATAACCATATGGTCGGGAACTTATAGTGTCATAGAGTATAAAAATGAAATCTTTTTTTTTTTATTTAGGAGTTTGCTGAGCAGGGCAATTCCAATGTCTGTGTGTTACCCATAAGTTTTCACACGTTACAAGTTTTATAAAATTAATAATTAAATATAAAATGTTCCAGATAATTATATTTATTGTGTATATGTTCGTTTTATAAAAGGATGTAAAGCAAGATAATATTGATACTTGATTTTTCAATGCTGAGTTATGAAAAAGGAGTTAAAAAAAGCAGTGACAGATGTCACACACATAACGGTGGAATCGTCCAGCAAAATTTATCAAATATATTTAAAAATGTATCTGATTTTACTTTTTCTTTTTTTTCAGAAATGTATCAATTTACTTGCAGAGAGAAGTCCTGTGTATCTGTATTGCCATATTATTGTTTGGAAAAGATAATTTGTAATCTATATACTTCTTTTCTAAAATAAAATACTTTATGGCATATATAATTTGTTGAAAACTTTTACTAAGAAAAAATTTATTTATTTATTTATTATTTTTTTAAACTTTTCGAGCATGTACCATGTTAGGAAAGTATTGTAATCATGAAAAAATTTGACTTTAGAGATCTTGATGTATTTACATGTTTTGAGCTCTTCTGAATTCACTTATGCTATTTTTAGAAGATGTATCTGTGCATGTGTGTGTATGAGTGAACATGATAGCTCCTAAATGGTGCATTCGATTGAGTTCAAATTTGGTATGCATATTATAGACCATTGCCACATGAACGTTCTTGATTTTGGTGTGTATAGGACTTATAAAATTTTTACAGGGCTACAAAAAAATTTACGTTATGGCCTATAGATAGAAATTCTTCAAAGTGTGCTAGTGACTGAATGATGCATTCAATTGAGTGCTAATTGGTTATGTATGTTATAGGTAACGATCACATGACCTGCATAGATTTTGGTGTGCATAGAGCTGATAATTTGTTCATGGGCAGTGATCCATCTAGGATTTTTTTCAGATGAGTAAAAATACTCCTTAACCTTTTTAGAAGAAGTATTTTCTTTTCCAAACAAGTAATTAAAACAACAAACAATTATGCTAAATTTTCAAATACATAATTAAATTGCATTTGACACATAAATAATAGCTGATTATACATCTAGGTACATAAATGTCAGTTCAACAAAAACTAATACAAAAATTAGATTTTTAAAATTTAAAATCAGCAAATCATAATTATTTATCAAAATATACCTAATTTTATATGGAAAAGCAATGAGTAAAAACATGCATTCCGAAATTCTTAAGGCGTATTCTGAATTTCTAAGGTGTGAAATATACACATCTAGAGGTGTTATCGCATTCAATGTTCACGGGGTTGCAAAAAAAAAAAATTCTCATACGTAACGGCCTATAAATGGAAATCATTTATAGTGCGCTAGCGCCTAAATAGTGCATTTTAATAAAAGTTCATAGGTCAGTCACACAACCTGTATAGATTTTGATGTGGGTAGAGCACATGTTTTGTACAGTGCTACAAAATATTCTTGTACTTTATGGCGCAAATTCTTGAAAGTGTAGTAGCATCTAAAGAGTACTCAATTAGGTATGCATATTATAGGTCACTGTTTTGCACACTGTACAGATTTTAGTATGCGGAGTGCTTGCAGTTTTTTTTTTTTTTTACAGGGCTACAAAAAATTATACATTGCGGCCTGTACACTCAAATTATTTGCAGTACAGTAGTGTCTGAACACTACATTTAATTGAGCTGATTATATTTATTTGAATGCTTGATAAAGATCAAGAGTTTGGAAAGTCAGTGGAGTTATTCCAGTCTTTTTCTAAGTATAAAATGAACTGCCGAAAGTCAGCTAATAATATTTTTTTCCGCCCTCTCTGAAAACTATCTCAAACAAATAAAAGGTTCTATAAAGAACCTTATATTTTGTTTAAGATTCATAGAGGGGGGGGGGTGAAAAATCCAATGTACAATTTTAGTATGACAAATTGCAGGGAACCAGTTGGTAATTTATGATTTTTTTATGACTTTATGATAGTAAAAATTACTTTTTCATATTTTAAGATTTTCTTTTGTAAAAAAAGCAGTCATAAGTTAAACCCTTATTTTAAAACTCATTAAAATTAATAAAATTCAATTTATTAATAGGAATATTGCATATTAATTCGGAAACCTTTGTGAAATAAACAGAGAGGTTACTGAATATTTTCCCAAAAATATGCTGAAACATTACATATCTATTCACCTTTAATCTAGAAACCTTTGCAAAAAAAGTGGGAAAATATTTAAATATTTTTCCAAAATATGCAGAAACATTTATAGATACCTTGCCTGCCTAGTGCAGAAATGTTCCTGCAATTTTAACTACAAGAGCTACCCCATATTTTAAGGCAACACTTCCGATTCTTTTTTTTTTTTTTTTTTTTCTTTTTTTTTTAATAGTGTAGCTCATAATTTTAGTTAACTAATTTTGTGACTTTTAAGTCTAAATGATTTGGATTTTTCCGAGAATACCAGGTGTCACTACCTCTGCTAGGAGTAAAGCGTATGTGTGCTTCCAGATAATTTTTAAAGCTCTGTTGTTACACATTTGGGGGAAAAAAATGCAAAATAGCTACAATAGCATTCAAAATCAGATTATTTTTTAATGCACCATTTAATGCTTTATTTGTTTTATATTTATGCATTTTCATTTATTTTCAAGAGTTTTTCTAGAAGTGACTTTTATTTAATGGTTCAATTTAACAACTTATGGCAACAATGCATTCTTGTAACTGTAGTGTTTAAAATAGAATCTGAAATGAGTTATTTTTAATTTAAGTGAACAAGAGTAAAAGTATTGAGTGTAGTTTTCATTAATACAGCAAAACTTGGATAACTCGAACATGATCAATTCAAAATTTCAACTTTGAATTATTCAAGTTTGACTATATAAATAAGAATTATTATTATTTTATTTATTTATTTATTTTTTTATTTATTTATTTATTTTTTTTTTTTGCAAGAAGATCGCTTTTGACTTTTCTAAAATGTGTAGGTCAAAAATTAACCCTAGCAGAGAAAATGCTCTCTGATGTTGGATAATTTCTCATTTGTTTTTCACTATTATGATACATATGCTTAAATTTTTATCCCGCAATTTAGTGCTAACTATTTATAAAGCAATTATTTAGTTGCCAGATTCTAACCAAAGAAGAAAAAAACAGTAAATAAATAAAATAGGTGTGAACTAAAGGAAAATAAAAGGTGAAATTTTCAGCATTTGTTTTCTCCCCCCATATTTTTCTCTTGATCTGCTGCTGAGTTCAACAATGTTTCATTATACTGGAAATCAAATACTTTGTGTATTTCTAAAATGATAGGAAAAGTGTAAAATGCTCTCATTTTCTTTCCCCTTTTTATCTAAGGAGACAGGCTGCAGGTTGTCAAGCTCTGCTATAGATAATTTTTTGCTTTAGAGCTCTAATGGCATGATTATAAATGATATGTAAAAATTTTCATTACAAGTACACTCATCCTCCTATCTTTTCATGAGAAAAAAATACTTATTTCTCTTGTTGAAGTAAGTGGGGCACATGATGCGGGTGCTGTGCTAAAGGGAGTGCCAAGATCAGTTATCGCTCCTTGGGAGGGGCATCCTAGTTAAGGAAGGTTTGCCCCAGGTGTCGTAAACAGTAGTTGCGGCTCCGGTAAGTACTCATGTTCTTGAAACAGCTCTCAATTATTACTCGCACAGAATGTTTAATTCAGACCTTTAATTTTTTAATTTACTGTTGAACTGAAGAGTTATTTGTGTCTATTAAGATTATTTTAAAGTATGAGTATACTTATATCTGTAGGTACAGATTTTGAACACAAAAAACAATTATTGATAAAATGGCTAGTTTTACAGAAAGATGTTACATAGCTGCCAATCATCCCGGTTTACCCGGGAGTTTTGCGGTTTTTTATTCATTTTCCGATTTTACGGCCGTAAACAAGTTTCTCCCATTTTTTTCGAATTTTTCTGAATAATTCCTAATTACGGACTAACATTAGAGGACGGTTGACTTAGGGCCCGTTTACATGTGCAAAAATGCGGAGTAAATCCCGGGACTTACACTGCTTTCTATCCCGCTTCCCCTACTTAGGGGAGAAAATGCGGGGTAGAAAGATTCCTAGTCGAAAGGAGGGTTAATGCAGAGTCAACCCCGCTTTCCCATGATGCATTGCGAGTTTTCCCCTGTACTCCGCTTTAACCCGGGATTTTCTATTTTCACATGTAAACGGGCCTTTACTGCGCAATCGAGGGGAAAGATAGCCGGTTTATGATTCCGCAAATACTCCAGAGGAAAAGTCGTAGATAGATAATAGTTAAGTGAATTTGGCCGGCGTCGTAACTGCGCGCACTGAATATGCATGTTTACTTATACGATTTTATTTACAGCAATCTGGCAACGGCAAAACGAAATTGTTTTGATTTCGATCTTACATGCTGCTTCAGCGGTGATGATTAATTATCGGCTAAAACGAAATGCCGACCAAGAAATATTACTAAACTTTCAAAGATGGTTATGTGAAGGATTTTAAGTTCGTGCTAAAGTCGAAGCTCGGTGATAAGCATGCATTTTGCTCGGTGTGTGGGTGTGATTTCTCGATATCGCACGGAGGTAAAAGCGACATAGTTGTGCACACGAAGATAGCTAAGCACCTTAAAAGTGCAAAAGCTATTGATGCATCTCCTTCAATAAGATCTATTTTTACCACCGACAACGATTTAATTGGAATAAAGGCAGAATGTTTGTTTTACAACGTTTCTGGTTGAACAAGATTTCAAAATAAAATTTCGATATTGCATGGTAATTTAAAAAAAAAATCTTCTATTTTTTTAACTGTCTGAATTGGCAGCTATGATGTTACATTCTGGCAATATTTTTCTGCCAGTTTTTCTGTTAATTTACAGAAATAGTATTTTTAGTTATTTCCTATATTACTATTATATTTCTCCAAATGTTTAAATATTTTTGGTACTTGCATATTATCCCGGCGGTTTGCCGAGAGAAATGCCGGGCATATGAAATTATTAATGGTTTTGAATATATTGCCAATAGTTTGGCAACTCATTTGACATAGTTTGTCAGGAATGACCTCCAGGATAATACGTCAGTACCATATTTTTATACACATATTTAAAATTTTTAATGCATTTACAAAAATATAATAGTAATAATATAATAAGTATAATACCAGACTACTTACTGGTATTATATTTATTTCATGTATTACAAATTATATTGTTGTAAATTTATTAAATTTTTTTAGTATATGTATAAAAAAAATTAAACATTTGGAGAAATATAATAGTAATATATGAAATAACTAAAAATACTATTTCTGTAAATTAACAGAAAAACTGCAGCAAAATGTTGCCAGAATGTAACATCTTTCTGTCTACAGGAAGTTCCTGTATACAGAAGAATTACTGGCAGCAAAAAGTTGCCAGAAAATTTCTGTATACAGAAATTTTCTGTCGACAGTAATAAATGTCATTCAACAGAATGATTCTGTAACCCCTACAGATAGTTTTTGTATACAGAAATCAACTGTAAAACGCCGCTTGGGAACGACTTTTATATGTATACGGAAAATTTCTGTAGGGAACAGAATTTTTTTGTCATATAACATACAGCTCCTGGCAACAGAAAATTTCTGCCTACAGAATATTTCTGGCAACTTTTTGCTGCCAGACTTTTTCTGTTGATTTACAGGAATATTTTTTGCAGTGTACCTATAAGGGGGGGGGGCTTGGGCGGAGGACTTTTTAAGGGACTCTAACGCATATTCACGTAACATCTGGAGAAAATCGCCCAAAACTCTAGACCACTACATCGACAGACACGCGATGAGAAAGAATTCCGAATCTGCACACTAAGACGCTTCCCAGAGCTCAACTTTTTATAAATTCGCCCATTCGTCGGCATGATTGAATAGAAAAGAAAGACTAGAACTACTGTAAATTCACATTTCAATGTATCCACGGCTTTTTTATTAATGCTTTCTACTGGGATCAAATTTCATCATTCTGTTATTCATTTTAACGAGAACTACACTCTCGTACAAAAACTGCCCAACAGATGTAGGTTTAAATGACATTAAATTATGTAAAGTATCGGTATCGGTTAAGTATCGGTATCGGCCGATACCATAACTTAAAAGTATCGGTATCGGCTATTTCTGAAAATGAATTTATAGGTAAAGTATCGGTATCGGTCATCGGCGAAAATGTGGTATCGGTCGATCCCTAGAAACTACATAAAGCACAACTATTACTCTTAAAACAAGAAATTGTTGCAGGCTGGTGTTATGCAATGCTTTTTCATATAATTAAAGAATTAGCTACATATAGCTTTTATTTAAGATTATTTCATTTGTGTCTACAGTTTTTGTTAAAAGAAACTGTTTTGTAACTAAAAGTCATTGTTAATAGTTTGATTATTCGGCTCATTAATAGAATATTTTTTAATATTTTTTTTTTGGTTATATTTTAGTTTTATGTATAATTCAAATGAATGGTAACATGCACATATAAATATTGAGGGGAGTGGGAGAATACAAAAGTATGGTATAAATACTTTACAGTAGAATCTTGTTTATCCAAAGTAATTGGGACCGACTGCTTTTGGATAATCATAAATCCCACAATTTTCATACTATGCACAACTCCGTGGGTTATTTTTTATTATGATTAAAAGTAATTTATAAAAAGTTAAGTTAAGCAGAATAGAGAAATAAGAATAAGTTAGTACACTTTTAGTATGATATTGAGTTATGGTAAGTTTAAAATTTCAAATGACTTTTACATCGAAGAGGTAGTTTCAGGAAGGTATGAAGTAAGACAAATGGCGAAATATGTATTTCTTCTGGTTACCACCTGAATAAATCCCGGAAAGAGCTAAGAGTGCACAAAGATAGAAAATATGTATTTATAAATTATACAAATATTAGCAACAAAAGTATGTTTTATGAGATTTCAAAATAAAAAAATTGTAGCTATATATGTTCAACGTTCATATGCCAGATATTTAAAGACCGTATAATTTAAACGCTTTAAGAAAAAGTCATTGTTAAAGAAAAAAAAAGAAAGAAAGAAAAATATAAACAAGAATATCCAAGCTTCATCACAGGTAGAATGCATCAGTTCTGCTAAATTAATAAATATATAAACAAAACATGTTTTTTTTACAGCATAAACATATTTAAATTAGCAGGATTTACAAACTGAGATACAACAAAGGCACAGCTGCAATAATTCATAATATATTGATTGCCAGGCCAGAATGAAGCACCAAAATGCCTTAAAACAATGAAAGAAAGAGTAACGATTCAAAATGTCTTAAAGCAATGAAAAATATCATCTTTAGCACTCATTAGGAAGTACTTATACAATAATACATTTAAAAAGACCAAAATATAGCTGTATTTCAGTTTTGTGGCTAAACGCAAAAGACCTACACTGCCCATATAAATTAGGTGCTATACGCTAAAGAAATATAAATCCGGATTATGAAAACAAACCTTTTTTTAATCCATGGGATGTTTTCTGTTACTAATAACACATATTTACAAATTTTAACTTCATTTCTGTATCGGTTGCGAAACACAGTTTTTTTTAATGTATTTTTTGTTGCTCATTCCAAATATACTTACAGCTTTTCTCCAGGACCCACAGATTTCGAGATATTTGCTATTTATTAATGTAGATTATTTATTTATTTATTAACAAGACGTTTCTTTATTAGATAATTTTATTTTTTATTAAACATTTTAATGGAAAAAATTACATGTCCTCAACCTTTTTTAATCATAATGTTGTTCATTGAGCAACATTCACTGAACAACATTTGTATATAGGGTCATTCCACGTCAGATCAAACAGTGCAGTTCACCACACCAACTCGGATTTTTCTCAAATTTTATATAGATGATTTATAGGCTAAGACATCAACAAATCTCAATTTTGAAGGTTCTACGATAATTAATTACAGAGAAATTAATTATGCAAATTTTTAAGTTTTCTGCAAGATTCGCCAACTTTTTCTCAATTCCTTAAATAACTCCTTACCTGTAAAAGTTACTGAAGGGAAAATTTGTTTCTAGAAGTAACTTTTTACGCTGATTCCAAAAATGTTATCGAAATTTGCATATCTTCTATAGTTTATGCATGAGCACTGCATTTGCTAAAAAACATGAATTTTTTTCGGCATGTCTGATCACAGACACGTGTTTTAAATTTTTATATTTTGTTAAGATGGAATAATCCTACATCCCAAAATAATTTCATCATGGCTTTCTGCTCAGGAGCAGAGAAAAAAAATTGTAGGTATGTACCTATATATGAGGATTTTCATATGCAATATTTATACTGAAGATGAGAAAATTCAGAAGCGTTAGTCAATTTTATTATGTCTTTTAAATTGATATCTGAAGTTTAACTACTACTCCAGGCATTTGCAAAAACTAGAAAATATATCAAAGTGCTTGCATCGGTAAACGTAAAACAAACAAACAACAAAAAATGCATGTAAAACAATTTAAATAAAAAAGAATTCTAAAGTTAAAATTTAGAATTATTTTAATTTAACTCTGTTGTTTTTGGCAGTCATCCATCAGCCAATAAATCTTTGGAATTCTGTATGATATTGAACTCAAAAGAAAGAACAATGTTTAATAAAACATATATATGTATATATATATATATATTAGGTCTACCGGAAAGTTCTATCCGTTTTCCGTATGTCAATATTTTGCCTAGCCAAAACTACTGAAACTAATAACACGAAATTTAGCACGAGTGGGATTTTATAGCGTAGGTGCTAGATTAGAGAGTATTTTCCAAAATTCGTAATTTATGGAGGTTAAAGGCCCAAAATGTTCTTTTCACATATTCTGCGGGATCTCAAAGAAGAAAAGAGATATCGATAAAATTCTTGCTGTAAAATACACAACACTCAAGAATGCCTAAAAATCGTCTTCAGAACATTTCGAATATAATCCTCCTAGGAGAGTAGACATAAAAGTTTGCCGTGAATAACTGGTTACAGGACATTTATTCTGCAATATATCACAAAATGTGCAATTTGACAATGTGCCTGACATTGCAATGCTAGTTGTTGTAACAATAAAAATTTAATACAGTATACAGTAAAACCTATTTCAAATTGTTGTATCCACAAAACTAGCCAAAGCACAATTTTGTTCGCATTCTGTTGAAGGTAAATAAGTACTTAACTTACAGGAATTCAATTCTTTCAATAAACTTTGTTCCTTCTATTGACTTGAATGTGAATGTCATACAGAATTACAAAGATTTATTGGCTGATGGATGATTGCCAAAAACAACAGAGTTAAATTAAAAGTAATTCAAAATTTTAACTTTAGAATTTTTTTTAAATTTAACACTGTGTTGTGACATGCATTTTTTGTTGTTTGTTTGTTTTACGTTCTCCGATACAAGCACTTTTATGTATTTTCTAGTTTTTGCAAATGCCTGGAGTAGTAGTTAACCCATTTATGCCTAGCGTCCCTTTTTTGGGACGGCATTTTCGCTATCATTCGAAAACGTTATTTATTTTTCCTAGCCTTTATTCGCGAGTATTGAACCTCAATTTCACAAAATATTTTAATATGGCCAAGTAGGATGTTGACATTTCAATTTTTATACATAATGATTTTAAATGAAATCATCCCTTGTTCAAAAAGTTGACATCAGAAATTTATCAATTACTGCTGGTGTTAGCAAAAATCGAAGAAAGTCGCAAAAATATCCAGGCACGAATGGGTTAAACTTCAGATATCAATTTAAAAGACATAATAAAATTGACTAACGCTTCTGAATTTGTTCATGTTCAGTATAAATGTTGCATATGAAAATCCTCACATATAGGTACATACATACAATTTTTTTTCTCTGCTCCTGAGCAGAAAGCCAAGATGAAATTATTTTGGGATGTAGGATTATTCCATCTTAAAAACATATAAAAATTTATAACATGTGTGTGTGATCAGACATGCCGAAAAAAATTCATGATGTTTTTTAGCAAATGCAGTGCTCATGCATAAACTATACAAGATATGCAAATTACGATAACATTTTTGGACTCAGCGTAAAAAGTTACTCCTAGAAACGAATTTTCACTTCAGTAACTTTTACAGGTAAGGAGTTATTTAAGGAATTGAGAAAAAAGTTGGCGCATCTTGCAGAAAACTTAAAAATTTGCATAATTAATTACTCGGTAATTAATTATCGTAGAGCCTTCAAAACTGAGATTTGTCGATGCCTTAGCCTATAAATCCTCTGTATAAAATTTGAGGAAAATCTAAGTTGGTGTGGTGAACTTTCTCCAGTTTTGTGTTTGATTTGACGTGGAATGACCCTATATACATTTATTGTACCCAGTTGCACCTTTACTATTTAACACATGGACAATATTTATGGAAATGCAACAGCTTTTGATTTACGATTACAAATGTCCTGTGGTGCTTCCCTAATGAGCCCCCAACAGTAGTCGGCCAGCATATTGGGATTCCATCTACCTTGATATCTTTTCTCCATCTTCGCTATGTCTTGGTGAAATCTCACCCCGTGTTCATGACGGGAACAGGTCAATTCCGCCGAGAATTTTCCCCCGTGATTCCACCCGTAGGACAATTCCGCCGCGCCATTTTGTCATGAACTGACCCTTACAGGACGATTCCGCCTCACCATTTTCTTGAGACAAGAAATGGAGTTTGAATATCACGCTCATATTTGGCGATTCATCCAGCACTTGTTGGCGACGACGGAATATCAATTTGCCCACGGGTGCATATGCTATAAATTAGTGAACTTATTAATAATTTTCTCGACTCAAAATTTTCTCTGCCTTCAGAGATTAATTCCGATGTTGTTCCGACATCGATAGTTTTTGTCTGTGTTGGCATCCAGCACGCAGATATTTGGCAATGCATCCAGCACGTGTTCGGCGAAGACAGAAAGACAATATGTGCACGGGTGCATGCGCTATAAATTAGTGAACCTATTGATAATTTTCTCTGCCTGCTGAGATTAATTTCCGATGTTGTTCCGACATCGATAATTTTTGTCTGTGTGCCCAACCCAGTAGGAAGGGGAACAAGAGGGACTCCTGAGTAGCAGAGAGGTTCCACCAAATGCAGCATACATGCCTGATATTCTTTTTATTAATGTTGGTATATATATATGATTGTGATTTGTGTCATCATGAGATCCTTGCTACTTGATGACTGTGTGACGGCCTAATTGGGTATAATTTTTCTGCCATGAATGTTGAACTCTGCACCACCAAGGGAGGAAAAGATCTTGTTATTGTTGACGGTATTACTTACTATAAAAAAGAATACTGAAAAACTGTGAACTTGTGGGCAGTGCAGTAAAGAAAAGAAATGCACTGCAAAAGTGTATACACTTGCGGAAAAGACTTTTATCAAACAAAATCTCCCTTTTGAACCGAGCTATTTTGTGGTAGATTCGAGATAGCTATTCACAACGCTATACGTGTAACATGGCCCAATGCTAATGTTCAAGGATGCAAATTTTACTTAGGTCAGGCCTAGATCCTTTTCCTCATAGCTTTCAAAATATCCTATTTTTAGTCAAAGAGCAAATAAATATCGCCAACTCCTCATCATCAAAAGAACACTGTCTGTAACCCCCTTCGGCGGAATTGTCCACTCGAAAAAAAAAAAAAAAACCCGAAAAAGAATCGGCGGAATTGTCCTATGGGGGAAAATGAGACGGAAAATTTTCGGCGAAATCGTCCTACACTGCGGCGGAATTGGTTAGTGACCTCATGACTGACGGTGCCTAAATTTGCAGGGAAAAAGTCGAGGTGAGAGTCAAGGAAGTGGATTTTAAGGGACATGTTACAGCCTTGAGCTTCGTATGCTGACAGTAAAGTGTCAACCATGGTCTTGTAATGTGGGCTTCTGTAAGACCCAAGAAAGTTTGTGACTTCATCTTTGAATGAAGACGAGGCAGCTAATTCTGTTCTGTTTTGACATTGAGCGAAATTTTCATCTTTCAAGAGATATCAAATTTGAGGACCAGCAATAACACCTTACTTTTGTATTTTCCGTACTGAATTTTATCTAAAAGAAAATCCATGCTTTCTTAAGATTCTTTCATGTGTACTGCACGTGCGATGGGAATAGATGGGTGAATGTTACCAATGTGTAGTAGTACAGCCTTTAAACTTAAGACTGATGCATCAACAAACAGTCTCCACTCTTCTGACTTATGTTCGTGGGTAAAGGCTTGCATCAATCCATCAATATTGCTGCAGTGACTAAGTGATTTAGTCATTTCAAAATATTGCATGAAGTTCTTATAACGATCACGAAAACAGGTAAGATGAGTATCTGAAGCCAACAAATTCCAGCCTTGTAAACGAGAAGCAAGCAATTCAGATTTTTCTTTAGACAGGCCTAAGTCTCTAGCAAGATCATTCAACTCTGGTTGGCTGATCATGTGAGGTTCATCTTGAATAGGGATGGACGCGAGACGAGAAATAGGGCTGTCTCGTCTCGTCTCGCAGTGGTAAACCTCTGTCTCGTCTCGCGTCTCGTCTCGTCTCGCAACCACTTTGTCTCGTCTCGCGTCTCGCACAGAAATTGCCTGTCTCGCGAGTCTCGCAAAATTAAGGACTGCGAATTTTTACCATATTTTTAGTAACATTAATACTAGTTATTGAAAATTAATATTAACAATAGCAATTAGTTGCATATTGCCATATTAGTACATATATTAGTTACCATATTAACTCATATAGTTATTTGAAATGATAAAAATTCGGATTTAATCCGTATATATAATGTGACATGACACCGAAAATTTATTTATTTGCGTAACTGCGTAAATGTAATATTTATGGCTGATGGGAGTTTCATTTGCTTTTGAAAATATATAAAGCTTTGAATTTTGTCAGATATGTTGCAGAACTCAGGGACACATGTTGGGCAAATAAAATTTTGATCTAATTAAACGGCCCCAATGTACGGAATAGTGAATAATTATAGTGAGCGGAATGGTGAATAATTAAAGTGAAGCTTACTTATCCCCCTCCCGTTTTAGTGTATGAGATATGGGTTTCATATTTAATCGGGGGAACCCGGGTTTAACCTGTTCATTTACACCGGGTACGGGCAACCTTTGGAAGGTTGCGAGCCAAAATTTAGGATGTTAGGGACGTCACGGACCGTATAAGTGGGATTTTGATTTGGTTTATATTGATTGTCTATGGCGGTGCTGTCCAACCTTTTTATCGCCGCGACCTGGTCAGCGTTTGATAATAATTTTACCGCGGACTGGTCAGGGGAGGGAGTACGCCTATTGTTTCAATTTAATTGTGCTTAAACATACCTTCAAAATATATACAGTTTCACAAAAAATGAATGTAAAATGATTTAAGATTTTATCTCACTAGGACGCTAAATGAATGAGAACACCGAGCTTATTTCTTTGCAACGAGTTGGTTAGATCTGGAGGTAAGAAGCAATGACACCCAAAGTGTGTTGCTTATGTACAATTCATTCCTTTATTCTGTTATTTTGGTTCTTGTCAGTGCAGAAAATCCCGCTTCACACAGTTAGGTTGTTGGAAATGGCAATAGGGATTTAAAAGACTGGAATTTTAATTCATAGTCTTGAAATATTTAATAAGCAGTAAAATAATGTAAAATAGTCATGAGATTTTTTTCTGTTACAAAATCTGTTCTGTATAAATTAGCACAAACCCAAGAAACTCGAGACCTCCAGAGAAATGCACGACAGAAAATAAAATGGAAATAATGTAATTTTTCTTGAGCAACCCGGTACCATTTGATCCGCGGACAGGGGGTTGGGGACCACTGGTCTATGGAAATTTGAAATCTTCCACTTGCTGGATAAAATACCCTGGAGGGTCACATCCGGGCCGCGGGCCAGGGTTTGCCGATATGTGATTTACACTATCAAAAAGAAGAGACAACAGAAAGGACTTGTGAGCGTTGGATTTGCGCAATCACTCCAGTAGATCATTCATTTGCGTTCGCATAGCTTGGCTTATGGCGAAAGACAGTGCCGTAAAAATAGGGAGGCATGGCAGGGCGAATGCCCGGGGCCCCCACATGTAGGTGCCTCAAAATCCATACAACTATTTCTTCAACCACTTGGATTTTTTATCTTTTATAACGTTTTAGATTTGTACATTTACTATTCAAAACGGATCACCTAACACTGTTTAAGCAGAAAACAAAAAAGTTGCTTACTGTTTACAAAATAGCTAACAGCTCACCAACAGATCCGCTGTATTACGATACGTACAGCTGATTATGAAAAGTTAAATTTACATACCAGTATTTCTAGAACCAAAGTTCTTTAACTAATGACCTTGTGTTCCCTTTATTTGTATTCTAGAAAAACATGATCTGGGCCTCAAAAAGCCACTCTGAAGCAAGCATCCCTTTTGGGGGGGCCCTTTTATTTCTTAAAATTATCATATCACTTAGGTAATTTAAAGCAAATGGCAGTTTTTTCTTTTTGTTGTAATTATTACTTACAAATATTTTATGTACTTACAAATAATGTGCAGATGCATAATCAGTGGTGTACACCGACTTTCTTTAAGAGAAGGGGGGAATGGAAGTAATCTTTTGGTTAAATAAAAGCCATAATCTATATGTTTAAAATTAAAACTGTACGGACTTTATGTTAAAAATGCATGGACAAAGGGGGAGGGACTGAATCCTCACCCCCACACCATTTGTGCACGCCACTGAGCATAGTAAATATATGGAGCTGAATCACACTTTTCTAGAGTAAGTCAATGCTCGGAAATTTCTTTTTCCTTTTAATGAGGATCTAAATTAGGAATGGCATGGCATACAAAGGTCCAAATGCCAATTAACACGCTCTCCTTTTCTCGCATATCGTAAAACTCAAAATTAGCCAACTTAAATTGACACTTTGTCCTTTATTCCCCCCCCCCCTCCAAAAACCAAAGACATTAGAATATACTAGAACGAGTATATTCTAATGTCTTTGCCAAAAACCAATGGTTTGAGTCCCTTTTGCAAAATATTTTAATATTTGTTGGTCGTCTTTTTCTTTTACTTGTGCAATAATCAGAGTTCACATTATTTTACATTCATTATACAAATGATTCGATAATTATTTGCATAAAAACCCAAATTAAAAATAAAAATAAATGTTATATTCCAGCTGGAATTCATGTAAAATCCATTAAATACTTCAGTATATGAAATTAAAAATACCTTGTTGTTACAAACCAACTGCTCTATTAATGGCTAAAAACGCTTTTATAAGGAATAATACTACTTGCATCATGAACACATAAGAGCTATATTGATGATTTATTAATGTTTCTGTGTTGTTTTGTGTTAAGGTAAAGCTACGAAAGAGCTATCTGCTTAGAAGGGGTGCAATGGGAGGAGGACCTCTAACGCGTATTCACGTTACATCTGGAGAAAACCGCCCAAAACTTCGATAGCCGCACGGCAGGATAGAACCCTGCCTTCAGAACCTTCACAGAGACCTTCACAATTCAGTCATCTTACCATGTTGTATGTTGAGTGTTATTCCCCAATGGTGAGCGGAAAAAACGCGACTTTTAATAGTGACATAGGATGTAACATGGTCGTTATATGCTAGTCGATGAGGCAAGAGCGCAGCCAGAAAATTTTGTCGAGGGGGTTGTATAAGATACAATTTTGTATTGATAAACTTAATTTCTTATTGACGACAAAAATCTGAAAGCTCTTAATAACTAATTTTGAAAGTTTCGCAGGGAGGTATATCCCGATATCCCACTCCATGGTTACGCTTCTGCAGTGACGTACGAAATGGGGGGCGGCTTTGGGGCTCGAGCCCCCTCCCCATACCTTTGGAGGATGATAAAAAATAACCATATATCGGTGTCTTTTCCAGTGTCCAGAATCCACATACTTTATTTTTTGTCTGGAAACCGATCATTAGCGAAATTCTCGATACATTAATTCCTCACCCTTGATTTTTTTCCGGGAAAAAAAACGGTCACTCAATAGTTGTTTGTGGGTGGAATAGCGAACGGAAGTCTTCATGTCAATTGTGAAAGCAGCGGTCATCTTGCAACTTGTCACCGCTCTGGCGCCTTATCTCGCAATCTGTTCGGAGGTGTCCTATTGTTGAGGGGAAAAAATTCTTCCGGTGTGATAGGGCGTACCTACTTCCACGTGCTGAGATAGCTCGCCCTCCGTAGGTCCATTCTGTTCTGGAGTGAGAGGTCATCCATCGTGTCGGCAAATCCAAAAGACACCGGGCAATTATGTCCTCGGGACATCTCTCTCCCGACATTTCTGTTTTAACTGGAACTCTGTAGTAGGGACCCTCCGATGTCTGATATTCTGCGTAAAAAAAAAAAAAAAAAAAAAAAAAAAGCTTTGGCATCTCAACACAAAGCATGCGTTTCCTTTCGGCCCCAGTCCTGTGTTCAAAGTTTGTCTTTTTAAATGACTGGAGGAAGCGTTAAGGATAAAGAGAAATTCTGCGAGGGTTGTTCCTCATCTCATAGCGTGAAGTTTTAAAACAGGAAAAGATCTTATACATATAGTAGTATTTTACAATATTTCTTTATAAGTATAGCGCTTTTGCTCATTTTGAAAGGCAATTTTTGTGTTTATTATTACTTTTTTTTCTTCTTTCTTGACATGATCAGTGGCATATGCAGACTTCCTTCAAGGGGGGGAGGGGGTTATAGCCATAACTTTGTGTTAAAATGTAATATTTAAGCTAAAATAAATGTGTGAAAATGTATAAATGTGTATAAATTAAATGTGTATAAATGTAATATTGTGTAACGTAATATTTAAGCTAAAAATTGAAAATTTGTGGACATTTTGTTAAAAAAATTTTGACAAGGGGGGAGGAGTCAACCCCCAAACCCTCCCCCCCTTGCGTACGCCACTGGACATGATGAATACTGGGTGACTGTTGATAAAAGTACATAGTACAGTTTTTGAAGAACCAGTGAAAAAGCAGTGGAAAGAGAAAAACCGCAGCACATTAAATGGGTTTATTTTTCCAAATGAATGTGAGTGTGCGTGTGTGTGTGTGGGGGGGGGGAATAAAAAATGTAAAGGAGTGGGCATCCGAAAGGGCGCAAACAGAGGTATATTCATGTATTTTGTATTTATCTCTATTGAAAGTTGACATTCCGATAATTTTTCAAGGTCAGTGGCCTGATTTTTAAGTGCACAGTAGCCCCATTGCCTCTATAGCTTTTGGTGAAGTGATTTTTTTTTTGTATCACTAGGGGCCAAGGCCCCCAGACTCGCTACGCTCGCTTTTCGTATGAGACATTCGGCCCCTAATCAGGCTTATTCGTAAAAAAGACATAATTTCAACAGACAAAACCCGAAGATTGGATCAGATAGAATGTTACTGAGCTACGCATTGCTTGGTTCTTGCATGTTCATTGGTACATAAAAATTGAAACTTCACACTACAGTAGAACCCCTCCCCCTCATAACACGGAAGATATTTTGTTATGGGAATCCGTGTTGTACGGGTCCTGAGCTATACTACACCTGGCGTGCGGACTCCGCTTATAATCGCTGGAAAAATTATTTGCACTCTTCAGAAACACAATGATTTTCAATGTTGCCATTCAAAAGTTATATTAGTTAGGAGCTAAAGCATAATAAAATCAGAACATCTGTTTCAGTTGTATTTTTAATAATGTAAAACCTATTGGACACCCTTCGAATTTGCCACCCATTGCGATTTTTCATTATTTGGCGACTTGCGTACATGTAAAGTTAATAAAAGCTACGGAACAGATAGGATAGCTTGCCACCCATGGCGACTTTTCATTATTTGGCGATTTACACATGCTCACAACCTATAATTACTGTTCATGTAAAGTTACCGGAAAACCATTATCCATATTTTCATTTACATAATCGTTTGCAGATTGGCGTACTTAGCACCACGAATTATACCATCTCGTCGCGCTAGCAAATACTGCTTTAATGGCATAGTTAACGCCGCCAAATATTTCTACTGGTAGCAAATAATCCAGCTGGACGAGAATCGGCTTTAAAATAATCTGCATTTTAATTATTTTTTATTTTCAAGATATTAGTTATTCTGTTTTGGAAAAAGGAATAATCGCTAATTCTAAACTCCTGTTGTCTAAGCGAACTTACTATTTGAAAATTGTCAACTTTGTGTTTTGAGTTACTTATTTCATATAGTTTTTATTTTGGCGTAAAATGGGCGTCATTCTAACTCATGTTTGTAAATTTCACGTGATTCTAGATACTTGGAAACGCTTTGTTGCAACGGAATGAATGATTTTATGCCAAATCTGGCAACCATTCGGTTTATTTTTTCAGTTTTTTATTAATATCTTCTAAAATAATTCGATTTTCTAAATTTAAATCAGCTTAGCAGGTTCCTCGGAATTTTTCGAATCTGTGGGCAGTGGCGAATCCAGAAATTTCTTTTGGGAGGGGCTAAATTTTTAAAAAAGCTTATTTAAAATGTACTATAAACCAAAATTTTAGTCTAAACCAATGTGCATGCTTTTGGGAGGGGCTAAGTTATAAAATATGATAATTTTAGCTATTTTAAGTGTATAATAAAGCAGAATGTTACCCTTTAGCAATCTCTTTGGGGGGGGGCTGGAGCCCCCTAGCCCCTCCCCTGGATCCGCTACTGTCTGTGGGCACCTTAGTCGAAACTCAAATCCCCACGGTTTAGGAGGAGATACGCTGACAAGCTTTTGACAGCGGCGGCGACAGCGGCCTTTACTTTTTTTTAGAATAGAGAGATTTTTACACGAAAATGTGTTACACTCTGAAGTTTTGCAAGCCGAAGGAAGGGAAAACATGATAATATAAACGAAAAGAGAAATAGTTTTAAAAAAATTGCTTGCATTTCTTTCCGTCCGATATTAATATATAAGAATAAAAAATGTCATTTAAATCTCTTTAAAATAGGCCAACGATAGGGATTTAACTGCCCCTAGAAAGTTGTCACCAGGGTGGGCGCCCCGGGCGCCCCCCCCCTACGCGCGCCGCAACGTGTTTTTGGGTGAAACGTGTGTTTGGGGAAAGTTTGAGGATAATATCGGTACAAGGATATTTCAACCAAGGATATTCAACCATATTTCAACCTACTCAGACTAAGCATCAATGCGAATGCAAGTTGCTCTACTTCTAATCTCCCTCTGATATACCCGAAACCCGATTATCACAGGGGCAAGGGGGGGGGGCGGTAGTCCGGTGCCCCTGAAGAAAAAGGGGGCCCATATATATCCCGATTATCTAAATTATAAATTCATATGTACTGAAATAGTAATTGTGGGGAAAAAAGTGAATTTCCTCTATAATATAGGTATTACCTAATTGTCTATCACTAGATCAAGTTAGAGATATTTTTTTGGGGTGATAAATACGATTTGATTAAAGTACAAAAACTACAGTTAACTCAAATAATAAACTACAGTTAATGCAATTTTCGAGTACAGCAGCGGTCAAAACTGGGTTAAAATGCTTAAAAAAGGTAGGCTCAGTAAAGGGACTTAATGCGTAAAAAAGGGGACAGTAAGGGGGGCCCCAAACTTAATGCCCCGGGCTCCGTCTAAAAGTGGTCAGATTTGAACATACCGTACCGCCTTTCCTATTTACTTATTATTTTTCTTTCAACTCTTCTCTGTTTTCTTTTTTTTCCGCCTCTTTCTTTATCCTCTCCTTTGTGTGTTTTGTATATCTCTCGTCTCTTCTAATTTTAAATGTTACGTGTTTGTGCGTATTGTAGAGTGCTGATAGTATACCAGGACCGAAAACGAAGGAGACGCAAGTTAAACGGTAGAGGCTTCAGGCAAATTGTCGCTTTTCAGATCGTATTTATGCGAGACGGAAGAAAATGCGAGAATTCTCGCGAGAAATCTCGCGCGAGACAAGACTCTGTCTCGTCTCGCGTCTCGTCCCGCAAAATATTTTTTTTCTCGTCTCGCGTCTCGTCTCGCAAAAAAAATGCCTGTCTCGTCTCGCGTCTCGTCTCGCGGGACAATGCGAGGACGCGAGACAATGCGAGAATTCTCGCGTCTCGCGTCCATCCCTAATCTTGAAATGTGTATGGTTCGTAGTCTACATCAGTTGTATCATCCACTTGCATTTCCTCAATATCTCCTACGATTTCAGGTGGTTTGGGAATAGGCAAGGTTTCATTATGTGGTATTGGCCTTCTTGCAGAAGGAAGATTTGGGTACACTATTTTTTTCCTTTGCTTTCCTTTCATACCCGAAATATTTGTCATATAAAAGTAGCAATCTGTTACATGATCTACTTGAACTCTCCAAACCATAGGAACTGCAAAAGGCATGCATCTGCTCTCTCCATTTAACCAACACCTAAGTAATACAGCACACGTACCACAGCTAATGTGGGGAGCGCAGTTTTTATCCTGGTCCCCTATTTTGCAACCAAAATAATGTTCATAAGCATATTTTATCAAAGGAGTCATTTAGTTCTTTTCTGGGATTTCAAAGTGTACTCACCACATATGTAACAGAACGAATCAGGTGAATTTACACATCTCGTACTTGCCGCCATTACTGCACAATCTTAAACTAAAAAGCACGATGAATTTATGATACTTGAAGTAACAAAAACAAACAATGGTATGACTCACACGTGTTTGAACCAAGTCGTTTAGAACCGTAATGTGCTGGCTGCTTCAATAGATTTAATCCACGACTCCCACTATAATGAAGCGCCACTTTGCGGTGATCTATATTCTCTGTTTTGAAAACTAAGTTAGGATAAAACATTCCACATGCACATTACGATAAAATTATGTTTTCCATTTCATATTTCTGTTATTATAACATAAATTTTATATCATTATTATGCATAGAAAATATTCTGAGTCATTTATAAAATGTTGCGATTTCTCAAAATCTGAGGGTCCTAGGCACAAATTGATTGCATTTTCGAAATTATCGACCTAAATTACATAAGAAATCCCCTATTTTATTCAGGATACAAAACCTTGTAAATATGTGTAATGCTAGACATTCCAATTTGTTGAGTTATTTTATGCAATGCATTGATCACCTTCACACCTGAAAAGATTTTATATACATACCTATATTAGTTTTAAATGCAAAAATATTAAACTTGATGAAGAGCTGTTTTTTCCATGAAGGTAAGGGTAAAATGGATGATAGATTAAAACATACAAGAATCAGTACATTTTTATCAAATGTTATTTTCTTTCTGCCATGACTTACAAATTAAAAAAATGTATATCATGGCTCTGAAAATCCTTGAAATTACTTCATTTGAAAGATGGTTGGCTGATGAGCTTAAACTAGTTTGTTCACTGGTACTTTCTATGGACACAGATTTTTCAGTTAACATTATTCTATGTTCTAAAGCATTTCTGTCCAATGAGTTAGCATTTGAATATTTAGTAATTTTTTCTATTAAACTTTCCAGGAATTACTTAGTAAAATAGAAGTATTAACACTTTTTCATGACTACCATACTATTATTTAAAACTTTTTAAATACAATATAAACTATTTTTAACTAACAAACATTTTATTTTGAAATGTATTCTAGAAGAACAATCTATTTCTTATAAGAATTTACAATGCTTAACTAAGCCTTAACTGTATAGCCATTTTACCCCACCACACTAAACCATAAATAGAATATATATAAACAACTTCTTATCTTTTTCTGATAATAATTTGTTCAGACTGTTCAGAAATTCAAAATAATGACAGGACTTCTCACATTTACTGGAATGTATTGATTTCTTGAAAGTTTTTTAGAGACATAAAAAAGAACAAGGATTTAATAAGCAGATAACGGCTAATATTATGTTACCAAATACAACTAATAAAATTTTTAATGAGTATTAATGTTGGCCACTAATGTCTAAAAATATAGATAAAAAAGAAAAAGCATTTAAAAATCCAACTATTTATATTATTGATAAAAAAAGAAATGCCTACTCAATTTACCCAACTTTACCCTACGAATATAGAAATACTTTTATAAAGTCAAATTCATGAAATATGTATCTACATATATATCGTAGATATTCAAACATAATACACTGAATTATTATCAAAAAATTGATTTCAAAGAATTATTTTTGTATTCGCGAAGCATTGCATATTTTAACATATAGTTAGTTCTGCTTATTAGGTATCTATATATCTAAAAAAAAAAAGTATAAAAAACTAGACATTATAATTAACACTCTCTAAGAATTGAAAATATATGGATATTTATATAAATATATATAAATAATATATATATATATATATATATATATATATATATAAATATATAAATAATATATATCTATATATATATATGTGTGTGTGTGTGTATATATATGTATGTATGTATACAAACGCATCTGTAAGAATTTAGTAGCCTTTATCTATATACTGTAGTCAGAGATAATAATAGGAATACTATTATAATAATATATTATTTATATAATAATAGGTGGATTATACGAGTGAGAACACTCCTTTATATTGATAATCTGTGTTTAGCATTTTAAAGTTATTAATGGAAAAATGAGACATAAAAAAGGCTAAACTGAAACTATTGGCTAAAATTTATGCATTTTAGAGTGCGTTTACGATACATTTTAGATCGCAACAAGTCCTATCCCCTTCCTTTCTCTGTTTTGAATACTGAACAACGTCATTAAAATTCAGCAAACAACATTCTTTTTTTATGTATTAATTAAAAATTCAGAGTGTGAAATACGCTTGTAGAGTTGCACTTAAAATATCTCTGACTATAGTTATTATATATACCTAGATATTTTTGTTTTGTTTTGTTTTGTTTTTTAATTGAAATGTGAGTACTGTGGTACTTGTGATAATGGAGTACTCCATTTCAATTTTCCACTCCATCTCCACTTTATTGCATGGGTTTATCAAGTTAGGCTTAAGCCTACGTGATCTCACCTGGCTTGTATTCCTACTTCTTTTTGGTTTTAATGGCCCTGTTTTAAAATATTTATAGCCTCTGGATTTTCAATTATAATTTCATGGTTACGTATTATATTTGTTATTATGTGCTATCAATTAATATTTTACTTGGGATTCCATATTACGTAAGTTAAGCTATTTTATATTATATATATATATATATATATATATATATATATATATATATATTAAGCATTCAGGGCAGTGCCGTGCTATGATGCAGAGAGGCGGCTGCATCAGGCGGCACTTCAAAGGGGCGGCTGGCCTAGATTAACCATTATCTACTTGTATAACACGTAAAATTTGAAAAAAAAAAGCTTTTTTTTTTAAAGAAAATTAACAATCATTTATTGCTGTCAGTTGGGGGACAGAGAAAAAAGTCGTGCCTTTGATATGGGCAGATTTATATATATTTTTTTCCGAGGCGCGCTTGAATACTAATTCAGAATTGCATGAAATATGCCATCATTGTCAGAAAGATGATTTTATTTTGTCTAAATATTTGTTCAGGGGAGCGCCTCTTCTGTTCCTGCTCCATGGGTTTGTCTGCCTTCGCTCTTTGTTAGGGGCGGCAGAATCCTTATCGTTGAAGGAAACTAAAAGAGGATTTTTTAAAATATGGTTGTATATCAGACAGACATTAATTCAAGTAGCTTTAAAATAGTTATTTTCATTTTTGGATAATATACTATCACTTTTCTTTGCCTCAGCTATGAAAACTTATATTAATTTTTTCTTTCACCAGTAACATGGCGGCTGCCTGGCTGCCGTCATTAACTGGCGGCATTATTTACAGTCACCTGTTAAAAATTTTGTAATTTTCTTTTTAAAATTACGCTGGCCATTGACGTACGAAGGTGGGTAGTATACGTAAAAAGTAATGTACGTAAGTAGTGACTTAGGAAGGTATGGTCCACCCCGGGCGATAAGTTACAAAAAAACAGAGGATGGCAAAACGTCGAAACTGAGAAAGAATAAGGCAACAGCCTGAAAGACGGAGATGGGAAGCAGACGTAGGCGGCAGAAAGCCGAAAATTAGAAAAAAATGGGGAGCAGGGCCCTAGCTAGGGGTTGGCGAGGCTGGCCCCTGCCAGGAAAATAGCACAAAACTAGCTGGTTCAAAAGAATTTTAACGTGTTATACTGCTCTATGTTTTTCAAAATAGCTCAACAGAAGCTAAGGGCAACGACTAGCGTTTCTACACTAGTATGTTAATGCAAATATTTAAATCTGAGTTTTTCCCTCCTATAATTTTATAATTCTGCTACAACACTCGCCAGCAGCATTTCAAATATTCGTTATTTCAAATATTGGGTGAAACAATTAGTTATACGACATACTTAATTACTGCAATACCGATTGAGATAGAAGAAGTTGTTGAAGAGAATCAAAATAAAACATCTTCAGAAGTTAAACCATTTATGCCTAGCGTCCCTTTTTTGGGATGGCATTTTCGCTATCATTCGAAAACGTTATTTATTTTTCCTAGCCTTTATTCGCGAGTATTGAACCTCAATTTCACAAAATATTTTAATATGGCCAAGTAGGATGTTGACATTTCAATTTTTATACATAATGATTTTAAATGAAATCATCCCTTGTTCAAAAAGTTGACATCAGAAATTTATCAATTACTGCTGGTGTTAGCAAAAATCGAAGAAAGTCGCAAAAATATCCAGGCACGAATGGGTTAATCGAGAGTTCGGTAGCACTGGCAGCCAGAAGATATTACAAGAAATACCTTCGGAATCTGCATTATGGAATGCTTTTTGCATGTCATCTGAAACTCGTCAAATAGTAGTTGGAAGGGGTACGCATCAAATTAAAAAATTCGAATTTCCTGTTAACAAAGAAAAGCGTAAATTTTCTCCCTCGCATTATTTAAAAGTTTTGAGAGTAGCTGGTTAATCTATTCCGTTTTTTGCTTTTGTGGTTCATTATTTGATAATTCGTCTGCTAGTAGTGACTGGCCTAAAAAAGGCTACTCTGACTGGGGAAATCTTACACGAGCCCCCACAATGCACGAAAAGTCTGCAAACCATAGAAATGCATATAGACAAGTCATAGAGCATGGCAGGAATTAGACATTAGATCAAAGCAGAAAAAACTATCGATCCTGAGTACCAAAGAATTATGGACCTTGAAATTCAACATTGGAGAGGTGTTTTAAAAAGAATTGTTTCAATAATTAGACTACTGGCCTCACAATGCTTAACTTTTCGTGGAACAACTGAACATTTGTTTCAGTCTAAAAACGGAAATTTCTTAAAGTTGTTAGAATTGCTTTCCGAGCTTCATCCAGTTATGGAAGAACATATTAGAAGAGTTCAACGCGAATCTAATAAATGGTCTGTGACCTATTTAAGTAATAATATTCAAGATGAGCTGATAAATTTAATAGGATCTACAGTTTTAAACTAGGTTGTCGAATTACGAAAACAGCTAAATATTTTTCGATAACTGCGATTGTACTCCAGACGTAAGCCATATTGAACAACTATCATTAACAATAAGAGTCGCTGCTTCTGACTCCAAACAAATGAATATGAAATTGGAGAATTTTTCATTGGTTTTTTAGAAGTTAGTGATTCCACCGGAGAAGGTTTGACAGAGATTATTCTGACACATTTGGAGAAATTAGGTTTTGAGTTAAAGTGGCTTACGTAAGTGGACAAGGATACGATAATGGTTCTAATATGAAAGGAGTAAGAAAGGGTGTTCAAAACAGAATAACTGAAAAATATCCAAAGGCGTTTTATGTGCCCTGTGCATGCCATTCTTTAAAGCTTGTTTTGAATGATGCAACGTCTTCTACAGAAACAATAACTTAATTCTCTGTAGTACAAGAACTTTAGATTTTTTTCTCTAGTTCTACGAAACGAAATTGCTTAAAACAATGTTTCCCAAATAACTATAAAATCATTGAGTGCCACAAGGTGGTGAAACAGAATTGATGCATTAAAACCATTACGATTTCAACTTTGCCAAATCTGTGATGCATTAATTGAAATAATAGAAGATGTCAACAGGGATGCAGAAACGAAAGTTAGAGCTATAGGGTTAGCAAAAAATATTAAAATTTACAAGTTTTATATGTGGTGTAATTCTTTGGCATGACATTTTAGTTGAAATAAACTCAGTTTCAAAGCTATTGCAATTTTTAACGGTCAATTTATCAGATTGTGTAAGGATGTTACACGAAACTGTAGAAAAGGTAAAAAATTACAGGGAAACGGGATATGATCAGGTGGAAATTGCTGCAAATGAAATTGCAGAAAATCTTGAAATCAGCATAGAATTTCCAACAGAAACTGAAGTTAGAGCCAGAAGAAAAAAACGTCAATTTGATGAAAAAGCTGTCGACGAACCTTTAACAGAGGGGAATAAATTTAAAGTGAACTTTTTAAACTATATTCTGGGCATTGCATATAATTCTCTAAATGAAAGATTCACGCTTCTGGAAACCCATAACAAGAATTTTCAGTTTTTATATGATATTTTAAAACTAAGATATTGATGACAAAACGCTAGAAAAGAACAGTATCAATCTCCAGTCAATACTTTCGATCGAAAATGAATCTGACATTAATGCGAGTGCTCTACAAGAAGAATTACTTGATGTATCTAGAATGCTGCCATTAATGAAACTTTTAGGCGTTTTAGATATTTGTGCAAAAATAATTTAATTTCTTTGTATCCAAATACTGTCATAGCACTGAGAACTTCGCTAACACTCCCAGTGTTAGTAGCTAGTGGGGAAAGAAGTTTTTCTAAATTAAAATTAATCAAAAATTATATAAGAAGTTCAATACGCAAAACAAATTTAAGAAACCTGTCAATAATTTCTATTGAGTCAACATTGGCTGCTATTCTAGCATCCCTAATCCACGAATTTGCTAAAGTTAGAAGAGTAAAATTGCAATAGTTTGTTGTTAATGTTAGTAAAATATATATAGCATTTGTACATTTTGTGTAGTTTTGCTTTTAAATCATAATCGGCATTTATTTTAAGGAAGAAACATTTAAGGGGTGCTGTGGCATACACAGATTTCCTTTAACGGGGATGAGATTAAATGTATCCTTTCGTTAAAAATGGAAAATTAATGGATTTCATGTTAATTTTTTTTTCGGGAGGGGGGGGGGAGAGTTTAACCGCTTACCCCCCTTTATACTGAAGAGGCGGCATTTTGAAGACTTGCATCATACTGAGAAAATCTACCGCACGACCCTGTAAGCATTACATTTAGAGATGTGTACATAGTGTCTAATTAAATGTACTTGTATTAGCTTGTAAATTATTGATTAAATGAAATATTTCACAACGCGTATTGTTAAGAGAATGAAATACCTATTAATAAAAAATGATAATATATAATTCCAACTGATCCTTCAAAACATTTTAGGTTTCATATATGCTCCTTGCGCGTGCATCATTATTTCATTTTCATTCATTTATTAAGCAGTTTTAGTCATAGGTATTTGAAAATTAAAATGTGTGCATCAATAACGTTCTCCACTGAGAGAAATTTATTTCAATAACTTATTCCGCATTATATTTTTAAATCCGCAAAAATATCTGTTTTTTAAAGCTTCTATGCTGTTCAATTAACAGTGTTCATACAGGCGAAGACTATCATCTTTCTCCCTCGCTCTCTGTCTAACGAGGTTACTGTACCATTTCTCCGCTGCCTGTAGAAACAGGTTTATCCTTCCCTCCACAGCTTAGCGCATGTCTTGGCGCCAAATGCTCTGTATCCATTAGTGTTTGTTTACACGCCTCCGGTTCTAGTTGACCGATTTTGATGCAACCAAAGGCAAAATTTAACTATTTGAAGTTCAGAATACGAATTTTGAACTAAATTAACCCCAGAACAGCGGGCTGCCCCGAAAATTCGTAACAATATAATATTAATTATTAATAAAATATGAATCTATTACTTATTTTAAAATAACGTTTTTAACAAATGCAGTTAACGGAATAACAATTGAATAATTAATGAAGTAATAATTAACAGTATTAATAATTAATAAAATTTAGTATGGCAGAGCATTTTACCAAAGTTGGTTCGTTCCTTTATTACAGCTGATTTTAAATCTTGAACCCATGTTTATCTTGTTCACTATCATTATTGAAAATACGATCTCTGGGGACAACCCTTGACAAGATTTTAGAAGACTGTAGGCCTTCACACACTACCGATATTTACAATTTAAATCAATCAGTTCATGACAGAGCTTAATTTGTTTTGGAGCTCAGCTCCTGTACTTTTTTAAAGGAATTTTTTCATTAAATTCAAAATTTTAATAGGCTTCATTATTGTTTCGCTTGATATTAATTTTATTTCCTTGCGTAAAATGACTGTGGTTAGCAAAAATATACTTCATTAATCAATGAATTAATGTTGGAATTTACAATGCAATAAATTAGGACTTATGCACTTTTTGTTAGAAATTAAATCCTGCCTCGGGGATTCTTTAAGGAACTTTTACATTTTAAAATAGCTCTCTACCCCATCCTAAAAGCAATCTATTTATCCTCTAACAGCCCTTAAAAAATCCCCTCTCTCTGTAGCCTAAATTGCGCAGAGCTTTGCCATCACATGATTTAAATTATATTTTCCATTCAAATACTTTTTGAGTTGCTAAACGCGTTTGCGCTCTCAACTGGAGCACGGAAAGAACCTGGTTCAAAACTAGGGCGCGTCCGCTGACCTAACCGTTCGGAGTTTTCCGTCGTTTTCTCCGAAACTTCGCGTAAATATAGGTTAGGATCCCATAGGGAAGGCAATCCCCCTCCCTCGATCTAGATAATTGATCGTACCCTCACACTTAATTTCAAATAATTTCTGGAGTTGAACTAACATAAATTAGAGATAACAGAATGAAACAAGAAATTTAATGTGCTCAGAGAGAAAGAGAGAGAGAAAGTGGTTGATTCACATTATGTAGCCACTTTATGGTTTGTATTGTAGAGCATCTGCAGGAGAGAATTTTTTTCTAAAAGCCACGCAATTTTCTTTCTAAAGAAGGTTTTTTTATTCATATATTTTTGTTTTCTAATCTTAGGATTTTTTTTTTAACCTTTGAGCATCTTTATCGTAATATTTATAAAAAAAGAAGGATTTATTTTCTTGATTTGTAATGTTGCATTCAAAAGAAAATATCTATGAAATAATTCTAAAGTACTTAAAATAATAATAATTTATTCGCCTTAAAAATATTGAAATATCTTCAAAAAGGGCTCCTTTATTGCAGGAGCTTTTCTCAGCCCGTAGCAATCAAATCTACAATTTTGTGTACTAAAATGGTCACTACTAAAGTAGGTCTACATTTAGTTGTATATGCGTTTTTATTTTTTCTTTTCAGTTAGTACTGGGGTGAAAATAGGTGGTGGGCACCATATGTACGCTACGAGCACCCTTAATGGGCTTATAGCTTAATGGGATAGCACATAATAACGCTATGAGCACGGCCGCTACGAGCACGACACCAGAAAGGTTGCGACTGTTGGGGGTACTCCCAACTACACTCCCTTATTAGCAAGGGCCCTGATCCCGCATTTCTGAACCACCTCAAACACGCTTGTCTTCTTTCCGATACCCACCGCCTCTTCTCCTACCTCACAGGACAAAATTGCCCGAGGACAAGATTTCGAACCACTTGAAAAAGTTAAACCGCGAAAAAATTTGAGGAATAGGACGAAACTTCGAGCTACCTCGAAAAGTTGAACAGCGGCAAACTTTTGAGGTGCTTCAGAATTTTTGAACCACTTCAAATCGGGAAAATGAGGTACTCACTCACTCTTTCGCCTGATTGAATAGGACATTTGAACCGCTTCTTGTGTGAGGAGCTCAACACTACCTTAAGGCGCGAACTAGGCGGCAAACGCTTTCGATCCGACGATCAGGTGAAAAATGCTGTGAAATCGTGGTTATCGTCATTGGCAGGAAGTTGCTATGAAGAAAGTATAAAAAAGCTGGTAACCAATACACAATTGTTTGAACATTGGCGGGAACTACCTAGAAAAATAGTTTAAGGTATGCTTTTTCACGTAAAAATAAAATTGGTTTGAAAAAAAAAATAATTTTCTTTTCTCCTCAAAACAGTACTTACTTTCCGAAAACCTCTTGTATGAGGCATTAAAATGAATTATTGAAAAGGTATTAAGAGCTAAAATTGCCCTCTAAATCAGGAAAATATAACAGATTTTTCGATATGAATTGAAATATTCGAAATCTCAAAAATTTTCAAAGTATTTCTCACGTACCATTATACTTGTGTCTCAAATAAAATATTCAAAACTTTAATTAATGCAAATTCAGAATCACAAAATAAGAATGATGTTAATCTTATTTAAAAACGATATGGTGAGCAATATAGCCGCAAAAGAGAAGTGAAGTATATGAATACTGTATTATTTTTTACAACAACTTGTATAATCAAAATTTACTCTATTAAACAAATCATTATTTTATTAAAATGCATGCAAATGATTGAGGTCCGCTGGATGTTTTTCAACTCTTATAACTTTCTTCAACGTCAGTTAACGGCATTATTTCAATAAGCTTCAAATGACCTTAATGACATTTTATTAAGCGATTTCTTTTTATTGTATCTAGTGGAGAAAAAGCATTGGAATGTAGACATACATTTAAATTATCTTTGTGAAATGTATTAATATGGATAATCCAAGCAACTCTCATGTTCGTATAACGGCCTTTCTCAAGGTAAAGTTTAAAAAATCAGTGTGGAAACTTGTTAAAGGATAATTTTCTAGAACAGCATTTTGCGGGGCGATACTAAAAAGCTCTAATTTTTGCTGTGTGGAGGATGTTTACGGAGTTTTAAATTCTCGGACAACTATATAGGGAAGAAGTGGTAGATTGTAAAATATTTAAATTATCCGACTTTCCTGCATGTTTGCCTATGTGCAAACGGTTTAGATTTTCATACAGCACTAACAAGAGGGGGGGGGTGACTCTTTTGCTATGTATAAAATAAGCCAGAGTTCGTGGTAAAGTGTTTCAAGACGTCACAGATCCCTAAGATCTTTGTGTATGGTCGCCGGCAGTGGTGGCTTCTCCATTTGAGCACATGGTCACGTGAACCCCCAGAGGAAAAACTAAAGAATAAACGCATTAACAAATTAAATTAAAAAAAATTAAGTGCACATCTACGTTTTTGTGAATTTAAAACGTGAGTTTTACGCTCTCCCCCAGCTATAATTAAATACGCTTATTATAGCTAATGCACTGCAGTGTAGGTTACTACAGCACTGTCTTAAGTCGATCGCACGTGCACTCGGAAAATTTCCCTTCTGAACCACTCTCTGAGAAGAGAAGCGGAGAGAGCTGGAGAAGAAGTACGGCGCTCTGCTGATATTCCGTTCGCGCATTCTGAGTGTAAGCGCCTACGATTTTTTTTTCGGTTATCGCTTTCGGATTTTCCCTTGGTTTGTTACATTCAGTTAGTTAATCCATTTTTATCCTTTTATTATTATTTTCTTTATTTTTTATCAATTTTCACTACAATATTTTTTACAAACTAGTGTAAATAATTAAGATAGGAGTAAAGAAGTGTTTCGGAGCTAAAGCAATTACATTTTTTAATATTATTCTTTGAAAAAAAAATTAAATAAAATGAATCAAGAGACAACACCTTTGCTGAAACTTACCTTGGTGACGAAATGTAATATGTAATGATGTAATGGTGAAAAAAAAATTACTTGTTTTCTTCCAGTTGCGCGCATTGTTTTCTTTTAACTGCTGGGAACGCAAATATTTTTTAATTTGTAAGATGCGTCGTATCTGCATCTTTAATTTTCGAAATTTGTTTTGTGAACCTCCATTTAAATAACCCACTGGTCGCAGGTATTGTCTTCATCCACAAGCGCGTCGGGAGGGGAGTGCACTTGCCTCCCCTAGAATTAGAATAAAGACGATCATTCAGGTGAAAAATATAAGTATGTGTGCATATGTATACATATAATCTTGATGCAACCCCCTGGATAAAATCCTGTCGGCGTCCTTGTTCATCCACCAGTTAATAATAACTTTTTAAAAAAAATCTATCGTGGTTTTTGCCAGCATTTCTGAAACTGATTATTAAGCATCAATTAATTTTTAGTAAAATAACTAAACATCGTATATTATCTCATTTTTTTTTTTTTTTTTTTTTTTTTTTTACATAATAGACCCTTTGTTTACAAAACCTACTTGGAAATTCAACTAATGCTTCAAAATTTCTATTTGAAGTTTCTATGTTTTAAAATTAACTTCATAACAATAGGAGTTGACATATTAAGCGTCAAAACGAATAAAGTTAAATTCCTCCACTTTTGCCTACCGTACACTATTGCCTGACCTTATTGTGAAGTGAAAAGAACTTCAGATTTCTTGGAAGACGTTTAAACGGTTCATACAGGTAATATATTTGTTAAGCGTCAAGACTGAAGTATTTATGCTGAGTATGAGAAAATGGTTTCTTTGTGTGACACATGAGCAATTCAAGTTGAAGAAGACTGAACTTAGAAAACACCAAACTCTGGAAACAGCAGTTTCACAGTGAAATGGAAGGTGCATCATCGTTCCAGTAAAAACATCGGAGGCCGGTCTAACACGAGTAAGAACTGGATCGGGCAGGGCCAGAAAGAATGACCTAAATTCTTACTAGAAAAAATAGGTCATCAAAAAAGGCCCGATTTTCTTCCTTGTTCAGACGTTTTGTTCACATCTTCCTCTAAACTACGTGATACCAGTTCTTGTCTAAATATCTCGGAAAGAGAGGGATAAATTGCCATTCCACTTCAATTGGTTTTTTTCTTCTCTTTTTTATGTTAGCTGTTATAACAGAACTTTCGTTTATTTCAATTCTGAGTAGGAAGTCTATTAGTATGTGAATTTAATAACTTTATTTTTATTCTTTTTACCGATTACATTATTTGCAAGTTTAAATTATTTTTCGTTCGTAGTCATTCTTATAAAAGTTTTTGTTAATAAACTTTTAAATATTTCAAATAATAAAAGGATATAGTGGTCATTCTCAAAATATGTTACAAATGCAGTCCCTTGCATTCAGTGGCATTCAGTTTTTCTCTTTAGATGTTTCTGAAGAACAAAATAGTCTTAACATATTATTCGGTTTGTTTTAATATTGAAAATGATTAAAATAGCGTCCGAAATATACAGGGTTACTGGTAATGCGACATATTCCTTTTAAGATGTGATAGGGGAGTCAAAATGCTGCAATTTTTACCCATATATCTGGCCGAAAGTCAATAGTTTTCCAGAAAAATGAATTTTAAACTTTTTTCTTGATTAACCTAAAATTTGATATTCAAATGCAAATTTTAAAAAAAAATCTACTTATTAAATGGATTTCATTTTAATTTATTTTCATTGCTGAAACTCTAATTAAGCTAACATAATAATAAAAAGTGCAAAACTACTTTAAAATTTCGATTCACGATCCATTACATGTATTTTTTTAATTTTTAATTCACATGATTCCTTTCAAAAGATCGTATTTTTTTAAATAAACAATTAAGCAGTAAGCGTACAAATTATAAGTAAAATTTCTCTCATTAATCAGCTATCCAAAAATTTACTATTGTCCACCCAAAGGCATGCAATTCGTAAACAATGAGGAGTTATATTTAGCGCAGATAAAAGCGCCGAAAGTTGCACCCCCTTTCATTCTTTAGGATAGCTGTCCAATCAATCAAGTTAACACCGTTTTATTTATTTATTTATTTTTTCCATAGCTGACACTAACTAATCTAACGTAATCATGAAAATTTACAAAAATTCTTCAAAATTTTAATTCACGCGCTTTGCATGTATTTTTTATTTAATTTTTCACTTCAAAAAATGTTGTTTATGTCAAAAAATACTACTGAAGTAAGCGTACAAATTAAAAATACAATTTGTCTCATTAATCAGCTATCCAAAAACGTATTAAAGTCCATCTAAAGACATGCAGTTCTTTAAGAAGGGTAAGTTTTACTTACGGCATGTGAAAACGTCAAAGGATGCAGCCGCGTTCCTTTTTTTGAATAGTTGGTCAACCGCTCAAGTTTTCACTACTTTTTAGATTTATTTTTATACTTGACACTATAACTAAGCTGGCGTAATCATGAAAAAGTAAAAAAATAGCTAAAAATTTTGATTCACGCACTTTACATGTATTTTTTGCGATTTATTTATTTACATTTTCCTTTCAAAAATGGTGTTATCTCAAAAAATACTATTGCAGTAAGCATGCAAATTAGAAATACAAGTTGTCCCATTAATCAGCTATCCAAAAATTTTTCAATGTCCACCTGAAAACATGTAATTCATAAAGAAAGGTGAGATTTACATAGCGCAGGTAAAAATGCCAAAGGAATCACCAACGTTTATTCTCTAGGATGGTTGCTCAAGCAATCAAGTTATCACTGTTTTAACGTGTTTAAAATCTTAGCCACATCCGATTATGAATCTCATATAGCTATGTGCTGTGTCGTCGGGTTAATTAGTTTCGACTCCCCATTCCGTATGCTTGTTCAGTTGATTAGCTAGGTAACAACAAAACATGCTTACGAGACGCAGAATCGAAACTAACAAGGCGACAGAGCACATAGCCATTTAAAAATCACGATATGATGTGGCTAAGATTTTAAGCAAATAAAAACTTGGTCGGTTGACCAACTATCCTAAATAATGAACGTAGGTACCTTCTTTATTGTTTTTACCTGCGCTAAATAAAACATACCTTTCTTAATGAGCTACATGTCTTTAAAGGGATATTAATGCGTTTGTGGATAGCTGATTAGTGGGACAAACTGTATTTCTAAGTTGTCCGCTTACTGCAATAATATTAAAAAAAAAAAACATATTTAAAAGGACGTTTCTGTCTCTGTCTCTTTTATACACTATAAATAATTATATTTATTCAGCAACTTTTTTCTATGCTGCTTTGAATACTTTGTCCCCCAAAATTATGTTTTGTTTAACTTCTACTATGTTATAAAATTTTTTATAGCTGAATTTCCCAACAAATGACTGCCTTATTAAATAGCTACTTTATGCTATCATTAATATTTTTCAAAGCTGCTAACTACGTTTGAATGGTTCTTTTTTGGAAAAAAATTTATTTATTAAAGTATGAAGGCGTGCACTTCCATTTAATGCTCACTATATTACTTTATGTTAAACAGCCACGTCATTAATATTAAAGTTAAAGGCCCTTTTAAAACCTTGTGGAGCTTGATGATAATAAGATAAAATTGAAGTCTAAAGAGAATTAACGAAGTGAACATTCCCCAAATGAAGCGTATTTTGTTCTCTCATTTATCGTGTCTACTCTATTACCAAGAATTTAACTTACAATGTTTCAACTTTCATGTAAAGATACTTAAGGCTTACACATATTGTTAAAATTTAGTATCTACTAACACAATAAATTTACATTTGAAAAATAACAATCTTTATTTTACCAAGGAGAAATGTTCAGTCTGCATTGAACGCAAGAGAGGGAGATATATAATTTAAGAAATATATTTATTTAAATAATACGTTTATGATACTAGCTACCTGCCAAAATATGCATATAAGCACTAAAATGATTATTTTATGTTGATATATACTTACACACACACACACACACACACACACACACACACACACACACATATATATATATAGCATTAAACGGCTACAGGAAGGTTGTAGTCGTAGGCTGGAGGAGGCAAGGCTGTTGAGGCTTCCTGGCCGGTCTTCGCTGGCCGGCAAACACTGCACAGTGGAGCATTCGTATCAAAATCCTGGCCCAAAAGCGAAAATTTTAAAGTTGCTAAAAATAGTAATATATATGTTTTTGAATAGACTAGTAACTGATGCAACATGAGATACATGTTTCTCGACCATAATTCTGTTGTGTTGCTTTGCGGAGTCCTCTCTTCATAGTTTTATTAATTACTTATTTAATTATTTAATTACCTCTTTTGTTATATAAGTTTAATTTTGCAATAGCGTATTAATTTAAATACCTTAATGTTAAAGTTTCTGTACTCTCCTGCTGTTTACGTTTAATTTTGGGTTTCATATTTATTTATTGGTAATTGGAATTAATAGCTAGTGTTTGGTATCTTTTTTGTGCGCAGGAGATGAGGAGACGACTCCTAATATCAAATCTTGGTTTTGGGGCTGTTTTCGCGCATTAATCTTAATTCCTGTGTTTTGGGGCTTTGTTTTTGTTGTTGGGGGGGGGGGTCCATCGGATCCCCTGCCTCCGTTCTCACCGAAGATGAGGCTGGGGCGGGGAGTTATGTCCCGCAACAAAATTTATAGCATTGTTGGCCACTCAGAGACTGATTTCGTCCGCTGGGGTATTTTTATTGCCCCCTCTGTGGTACCCTTCGCCTTCGCGCGGGGAGAAGAAAAAACGGGGCGATCGAGAGGACGTTTTCGGAGTGGAAAGACGCAGAGAATTTTTGATGCGAGGAGAAAAAATGAGAAACCTGCGAAGAGAAGGAACGGTCATCGAGAAAAAGTAGCAGACCTGCTGAGAGCCCAAACGGTTCTCGACTTGGCAAGTGAACGAGTCCAGAAACCTTATCTGTTCGTTAATGGAGGGCCAGTAAGCTTCTTGTTGGGAGAGCGAACCCAAACGGGTCAGCCCTGGGATCCGAGCCAAGAATGATCTGCGATCCAACCTCGGGCTGTCGACATTTTGGTGTGCGCCTCCCTCCGGCCATGACTCTCAACGCCGCATACTTCCAGCGTATCCACCACTACAGCGGGCCCGATTCTGAGTGGTGGGCGGAAAAAAGCGCACGAAAAAAGCGCACCAGAAAAAAGCGCACCCGGAAAAAAGCGCACCGGAAAAAAGCGCACAATTTTGAAGGGTTTTATTTTTTTGGATGAGTATGTGTGTGTGTGTAGGGGGGGGTGTAAGGAAGGAGTGGGCATCCGAAAGAGCGCCTTTTGGTGAAGTGAATTTTTTTTTAATATTTGAATTTTTTTTTTTTTTGTATCATTTTTACACTAACATGCTTCATACTTTGAATGCCCCCCCCCAATAGAAACACTTGTATTTTCACTTAGCCTTCAGTTAAATACTGGAGGAAGAGGGAGGAGGGAGGTGAGGGCATTCACAATTGAGTACCAAGGGCGGATTAAAGGGGGGGGGCGGAGGGGGCGACCGCCCCCCCGAGAAAAAAGAAATTAATGTAAAAGATCCTATTTTACTTCCATAAAATGGACGTATATGTCAATCTTCTAACTAACCGCCCCCACCGACAAGCTAACCGCCCCCTCCCGACAAACTTCCAATAATCCGCCACTGTGAGTACTGAGTTGTCAAGGTGTTGGTCAAGGTCACGTTCTCGTTTTTCCAAGAAGCACAAAGATAGAACTGTGTGTTATCAGAAATAGCCCCCGGGAGAAGAGGGTAGGCAGTGTGAAGGAATATACTCTTTCTTCGTCGCGGGTTGATGAATGACGGATAACACATCCGGTCACTAAAACTCGGGGTTTAAAACTGGGGTTGCGATGGGTGAAGGGGTCCTTCTTCCGAAGGAAATATCCGAATTCATCTACAGAATGGATGAAATCATTTTTATCAAAACAAATAGGGGGAAATCTATGGTAGTGCTGAAATGATTGGGGGGGGGCACGTATCTCCCTATGCCCCCCCCCAATTTCGTACCAAAATCAGTTAAACAATAATTTGTTTAAAAATCTAAAACAAACAGCATGACAATCCCTCTGTGTGTGGGGGGGGGAGGGGGGGGGCATGTGTCCCACCTCAAAATTCGTTTCAAAATCTTTTTTTTAACATTTGTTTAACGGGTCATTTTAACTGTTCCATTTAAAATGCGAACAGGAACTCCAGTCTGTGTCTTGATAAAATATTTTTTTAAAAGTTCACTGTCAAGGTTGCTTAATTTAAACAGGGTTACTTTTTAAGCCCTTGGTTTAAACAATTTTTCTCATTTCCAATCTACTGTACTGGTTTTAAATTATTTCTAAATATCAGGGTTTCTTTAAAATATATATATATATTTTTTTTTGCGTGTTTTATTTTTCAATGCAATACAAGATATTTTATGAAAAAAAAAGTTTTATTTGGTGAACAAAAGTTAATGACATTTTCCCCTTTCTTAATTGAGTTGTTCTCACAGTTTTACATCAAGTTATAATAACTGTTTTAACAGATATTTTTTCCTTCTTGCTGTATTTTTTTCATATATGAAGTTCAATATTCGATAACTTATCCATTTAGTTTTCTCTATATCGTCATTCTTGCTTCTTTCAGCAATTTCTTTTTAAAGTTTTAGAGTTTACTGAGTTTTGTAAAGTACAGAAAGAGCTTTAGAAGATATAAATTTAACTTATAAAGCTTTAAAAAAATATATTTTGACCTTTTGCATTATAGTATAAATATTTTTTTTACTAATTTCATAACAATTTGGTAAACGGCTGAAGTGTATAGCTCTAGAGTTCCTGCCTACCGCACGGCTGTTTCTCCAGACGCGTCAGAACCCCTCAAAAAGTCCTCCGCCCAAGGCATACCCTAATTAAGCAGACATGCTTCATGTAAATCTGCCTTAACCACAAAACAAAAATAACTTTCTTGATAATTTACACAGAAAGTAAAAATATTAATATTTTTAATATTAAATAAAAATCATAATCACTTTCAATCCCTATTATAGAGAGTCCCTAAAAAACACTGACCTAGGATATACTTCTTTATATATTGACCTTATTCATATAGAATTAATTATAAAGTTATTTTATTGTGGTGAATTAAAACTTTCAGGAGATTAAATGTAAACAAATACAAACTTTTAATTTTTATAAAGCCCTCTTACAAAAATTTCCAACTAAAATATGCCTCTGTACATTAATGAGGTGATGTAGAAAGTTTCAGTTTTTCTCATAAAAAGACTTGCATATATATTTAAACAAAGTTGGTGAGGGGGAATAAGCTTTGCAATACTAATAATGGTAAAAATATAATTATTAAAACTATTCCAACAAAACTAATTAAAAAGTAATTTTAATTACAGTTATATATAGCCGATATTTTACATTTTAAGAAATGAGTTTTAAATCATTTTTAGCCAGTTTCCTTTAAAAAGGGTTTTTCTTTTAGAATTTAGAAATGAAAATTTGTTTAAAAACATTGCACTTATAATAACATTTGATTTAAAAAGTGTTTTTTAAGGAAGTTTTTTTAAAATTGATTTATTAATACCATAATTTAATTCTCAAAGAAAAGCATGTCTAAAAAAAAGTAGTAATATTTAAATTAAATACTTTCAAAATAAAAATATTTATATACATATAAATCATTCATTCTAAGAATTATTATTTAAAACCAAAGAGTTAACAATTTAAATTAGCATGAATCAGAATAAACTCTTGCATTTATAAAAAGAAAACCAGTAATAATAAGCCATAGCTGATTACAAATCAGACTGAATGTGATAACATATTACAGAGAACGTGCATGTTAAATCTGTGAGAGTTTTAGATTCTATTTTTAGGGTTGCCTGTTGGGTGAGAGATGGTATTTACATTTCTCGAAACTGCTGTAATTTTTTACTGAATCACTAGTTCTGGACTTTGTATTAAGAATAAAAACAAATTGAACAATCAGTTTATTGAAAAAACGCTGAAATTAGTATTAATGTTATTATTACTCCTTTGTTTATTTTCTATTTATTCTTTAATCTGGAACAAGGAGTTTCTGTAGACATGGGCGCCGGCAGAATATTTCCCAGGGGGGCAAAGACTACTCCAGAGGGGGCAAAGACTACTCAAGGGGGGGGCAAAGACTACTTCCATGTTGGGTTACCATGTTGGAAAGAGCAAAAAAGCAAGGGAAAACACTGCATACAAAAATCCAGGGGGGGCATTGCCCCCCCCCCACTTGCCCTATGCTGCCGGCGTCCATGTCTGTAGAATCTGTAGGATCTTCTGTAGAGTGTAGGAGAGTCATACTATATACTTACAAATCAGGCCACTGTTCTTGGAAATGTTGTCTGAATGACAATTTTCAATAGAGATAAATACAAAATACACTAATGTACCTCTGTTTACGCCCTTTTGGACGCCCACTTGTTTCTCACATTTTTTAAATTCATGCCCCCCCCCTCTTCTCTTCACAAAATACAAACCCATTCAATATTGTGCGCTTTTTTCCGGTGCGCTTTTTTCCGGCTGCGCTTTTTTCCAGGTGCGCTTTTTCCCGGGTGCGCTTTTTTCCAGGTGCGCTTTATTCCGGTGCGTTTTTTCCCGGTGCGCTTTTTTCCGTGCGCTTTTTTCCGGTGCGCTTTTTCCCGTGATTCCTTGTGAGTAGTAACTTTTGTGATTCCTAGTGTTTTAAGTCCTCGTATTCTCCCCCTGATTTTACATGCATGCAGAAGGTGACTACTATCCTGTCTACCAGATTATGTCGACTAATTGTTTACTTTAATGTTTTATATAAGTATGTCAAATGGTCTTTTTAATAAATTGTTTACTGTCACTGTCATTTAGAGTAAGTTTATTTGGGGAAGGGAGATAAATTATGGGTTTGTTACAGATTCTTTTTTAACTGTCCAAAGGAACCTGGCTTATGTTTAAGAATTTGAGAAAGGGAAAGGGTTACACAACGCAAATGTTTACGAGTGAATGAACCACAACAATTCATATCCAAAAGATGCAACGCTGGGTTTAAAAGCAAGTTTCTTCATTTACGGCAAGAGATTTCAGCGTTTTCTATTACTTCGTCATGCATTTTTTACGGGGTCTTTAAATTAATTTTCTGATTTGAAACTTAGTAGAATTGTAGTAATATATATGTATTTTAATTATATGTGCCTATTACACTGCAAAAAATATTCCTGTAAATCAACAGAAAAAGTCTAGCAGTCTGGAATTTATAATCATGCCATTAGAGCTCTAAAGCAAAAAATTATCTATAGCAGAGCTTGACAACCTGCAGTCTGTCTCCTTAGATAAAAAGGGGAAAGAAAATGAGAGCATTTTACACTTTTCCTATCATTTTAGAAATACACAAAATATTCGATTTCCAGTATAATGAAACACTGTCGAACTCAGCAGCAGATCAAGAGAAAAATATGGGGGGAGAAAACAAATGCTGAAAATTTCGCCTTTTATTTTCCTTTAGTTCACGCTTATTTTATTTATTTACTGTTTTTTTTTTCCTTTGGTTAGAATCTGGCAACTAAATAATTGTTTTATAAATAGTTGGCACTAAATTGCGAGATAAAAATTTAAGCATAGGTATCATAATAGTGAAAAACAAATAAAGAATTATCCAACATCAGAGAGCATTTTCTCTGCTAAGGTTCATTTTTGATCTACACATTTTAGAAAAGTCAAAAGCGATCTTCTTGCAAATAATAATAATAATAATAATTCTTATTTATATAGTCAAACTTGAATAATTCAAAGTTGAAGTTTTGAATTGATCATGTTCGAGTTATCGAAGTTTTGCTGTATTAATGAAAACTACACTCAATACTTTTAATCTTGTTCACTTATATTAAAAATAATTCATTTCAGATTCTATTTTAAACACTACAGCTACAAGAATGGATTGTTGCCATAAGTTGTTAAATTGAACCATTAAATGAAAGTCACTTCTAGAAAAACTCTTGAAAATAAATGAAAATGCATAAATATAAAACAAATAGAACATTAAATGGTGCATTAAAAAATACTCTGATTTTGAATGCTACTGTAGCTATTTTGCATTTTTTTTCTATATGTGTAGCAACAGAGCTTTCAAAATTATCTGGAACCACACATACGCTTTACTCGTACTCCTAGCAGAGGTAGTGACGTCTGGTATTCTTGGAAAAATGCAAACCATTTAGACTTAAAAGTTACAAAATTAGTTAACTAAAATTATTAGCTACACTGTAATAAAAAAGAGAATCTGAATTACCTTAAAATATGGGGCAGCTCTTGTAGTTTAAAATTGCAGGAACGTTTCTGCACTAAGCGGGTAAGATATTTTATAAATGTTTATGCATATTTTGGAAAAATATTTAAATATTTTCCAATTTTTTTTTGCAAAGGTTTCCAGATGAAAGGTGAATAGATGTGTAACGTTTCAGTATATTTCGTGGAATATATTCAGTAACCTCTCTTTATTTCACAAAGGTTTCCGAATTAATATGTAATATTCCTATTGTTACGAATTTTCGGGGCAACCCGCTGCTCTGGGGCTTAGAATGGTTTAAAATTCGTATTCTACGCTTCAAATAGATAAATTTTGCTTTTTGTTGCATCAAAATCGGCCAATTAGAACCGGAGATACGGAGGTTTCGCTTTCCCATATGTTTTTCTATGGGCTTCTAGAAATCTCGAGAAATATTAGTCCTAGAGCTTAGATCTCTTCACTTTTGAGGACTTATTTTTGGCGCCAAATTTGGCGATATTTCGCCAAAAGTCGCCAAGCTTGGCGACTTTTTGGTCATTTGGCGCGATTTTCCCAATGGGGCCTGGAAGTTGTTTTTCCTGCATTAAAAACGCATAATAACCTAACATTTCTCTTCTATGACGTAATCAAAATTCACGCTTTATGTAGAACCCTCGAGAAATTGACTTTTCTGGAAACCTCTTGTACCTCCTGCGTCGGCTATTTATAGAAGCGGGCATCGCCCCGAAGTCAGTCAGTTGCGAGTTGAACATTCAATGTGTGAAGAGCTCTGAGTACGCTTGTTTTGTGTGAACTGATAGTGCTATAGAAGCTGTGTTTTAGCTTGCTTTGTGAAGCTGTTTTTAAAGTGCTGTGTGTAAATTCTTCATTGCTGTGTCTTAAGGGATAGTGTACTATATCCCTTGAATATTTCCACGGAATTTTTGCCTGTAAAAGTGACTTATTTTGTGAGAGAAATACAGCATTTGTGAGAGCTTCTGATCCAAGCGGATTGTTAAAAGCACGTTACTGCTAGATTGTGCTTGTGAATTGTGTGCAGCTGATTGTTCTACGAAGTTCTAGAAGAAATAAAGTTTGTGTTCCATCCTGACAAGTGACTTTTTACTTGAACTTTTTACACCACTGGACTTTAGAACGACGAACCCCAGGAGTAGCAGAGTAATTCCGCAAAATTTGGTGTCAGAATCGGGGTTCTAAAGAAGGACTTTAATTTTCCAGTTTATGGTTTTGAGTAGACAAAAAATGGAAGAACAACTTCAAAAGCCTAATGAATATGATGCAAGAGATGAAAGCCGGACAAGAACAAATGAAGGCAGATTTAGAAAAGAAAATTGAAGCCGGACAAGAAGAGATGAAAACTGGGTTGCAGAAAATAGAGAAAAATCAAGAAAAGTTGGAGCAGAAGATAGAGAAAACCCAAGAAAATTTAGAAGAAATTAAGCAGGGCCAAGAAGAAATAGAGAAAAGAGTTTCTCTCTTAGAAGAAACTCAGACGAAATATGAACAAAGAATTGAAGGGAATGTTAAGGAATTACAGCAGGATATTTGCAGAATGCGTGAAGAATGTGAAGCTAAAATTGAAGAGAAATTGGACTCTCTCGTAAAGCTGGGAAAGTTACCCAAAAACATCAGGTTATCTTCACACCGCCCAGCAGTGAAACTTACTGCCTATGACGGAAAGACTCCCTGGGAAGCTTACAAGACCCAATTTTCGATCGTCGCCAGAGCCAATGGTTGGAGCGAGTCCGAGAAAGCTAATCAACTGGCCGCTTCCCTTAGCGGAGATGCAATTAATGTATTGCAAACTATCGGAGCGACGAAGATAGGAGATTTTGACGCCCTTGCCAGTGCCTTGGAGATGAAATTCGGAGAGAAGTGCCAGAAAGAATATAGTAGAATCCAACTTAAGTCAAGGATGCAGAGATCTGGCGAGACCCTTCAAGAGCTGGCTTCGGACATAGATAGGCTGTGTCATCTAGCCTACATGGACCACCTTGATAATGTCCGAGAGGAAATGGCGGTGCGTCATTTTATTGAAGCCATCCGTGATCCAGAAATCCAAAAGGCACTCATGCTGGAAGATTATCAGGATTTGAAGTCTGCTTTGGTGTTCGCAATGAAGCTAGAGGCAGCACAGCGGGCCGTGAGAAAAGATCGGCATGCTGTTAGAGAGGTCACGGTCCAAGAGGGAGCTGACAAAGACACAGAGAGCGTCGAGAACAGGCTGAAGAGAATTGAGGATCTCATAGAACGAAAATTAAGATCCGATAGAACGAGAGATGGCCCAAAGAAAGTAAAATGTTGGAGGTGCAACAGCGAGGGGCATTTACGAAAATACTGTGACGCACAAAAGAACTCTCGTCGTAAAGATCGCAGTTATCAATGCACCAGAGAAGCCCATGAAGGAAGACAGAAAAGAGACGACTTTCAGGAACAGAGGCTGAGGGATATTCAAAAGCCTCGTTTGAAAGTCTTACAGATTTCATCAGTGAATGGCGGCAGTAATGGACTCTTCGTACTGGGATAAGTTAATGGTTCCCCATGCCACATGGTGATTGATACTGGAGCGAACGTAACCATCTTAAGGACGGATCTGGCCAAGAAATTAAACGAAGAAGAACGAAAATTATCATCAATCATAGAACGAAAATTAAGATCCGATAGAACGAGAGATGGCCGAAAGAAAGTGAAATGCTGGAAGTGTGGCGTTGATGGCCATGTACAAAAGCATTGTGGTCGAAAGTCTTATGACCAGCAAGAGAAATCTAAGAACATGAAAGAGGGAAACTAGGAGGTGGCCATCTCGCGGGGCGGAGGTTGCCATATAGTCAAAAGCCCCACCTAAAAGTCTTGCAGATTTCATCAGTGAATGGTGGCAGTAACGGACTCTTCGTACAGGGATACGTTAAGGCTACTCTCTAGTCTGGAATAAAATCGAAGTTGACTGAAGCAGCTTCGGTAGAAAAGCTTTCCTTGCAAGAGGGGTCGCAGTTTTTGACAGTTAGGGCGGGGTAACTCAATTCCGTAGGGGCAGGCGACATGTGGAAAGGATTAGTTTACCTGTGGTTCACTTCCGAGGTCATCAGAAGTACAAATGTAAGCTGGTGAAGGGGTAAATGATTTTTCATTTGCGGGATGTACGTGAATTGTGACTAAGTAACGTAGATGCGTAAAAGTAGCAGATACAGAAAGTTTTCTTTTCTTTCAATTTTTTTTTCTTTTTTAGGAAGAGGGGCTAGTTAAAAAAAAAAGAAGGAAGAAACATTGCCTTAAAAAACAGTTTGCTTGGATTATATAAGCCTTTATTTTTTAATTAGGCCCTTCCAAAAACTTTTTC
>JAWZYV010015609.1:0-55659 GCA_038373885.1 Cheiracanthium punctorium
TTTTCTATGTTTTTCATAATCAACAGGGTTTAATTAGCAAAGGCTGCTTTATCGCTTATAACATACTAGCTGCGTGCCCGTTCTTCGCACGGTTGGAAACGAAAATTTTCCTTACATGTGTAATTCGAATTTCTTCGTGATGTGGAATTTAAAGAAAAATAGCAAAATTATTTGACTCTTGATGTAAAGTTTGCGTCACGAGTATTAATCTGGCATCATAACAGTATAATGACTCAAAAAACTACGTCAGTGTCATTCACTATCAAAAAAGTGGAAAGCTTAATGGTTTGCAGAGAACTCCTGGCTTTCAAAATGTCTTATTTCTACATAATACTGTTTTTTAGGCTCAAGTTGTAGCATTAAATACCTAAGATACTACATGGAATGGACAACCATTTATTTCTTTCCGAACATGTACCATATAAGGAAAGTATTGTAATCATGAAAAAATTCGACTTCGAGATTTTGGTGTATTGACACGTTTTGAGGTCTTCTGAATTCATTTATGCTATTTTCAAGAGATGTTTTTAAGATTACTGCGCACCCGCTCTTCATACGGGAATAAGCGAATATTTTACTACTAAAATCATATCTGCATGTGACAAAACAGGATTTCATTTTTAAAAAAGTTCAAGTAATCTCCTCTGTTGAAATTACTACGGACAGTAAATTTTAATCAAAATATCGTCTCCCTGTGTTGAAAATAGAGCTGGAATAAATGAGTTATAATTATGGCGTAATTTTTACGTATCTTAAAGCATTTGACGTCATAGATCCTCACTTGCGAATTGAAATTCCGATATCCCATTTAAAAACTCGATTGGTTGAGAAAATCTTTTTTTCTAATCCTTTCTGTGGCAACAACCGAAGATAAATTCTCGTGCCGTGATCGCAATGTAATGAATGGCGTAAGATCGCGTTGATGCTATTAAATTCTAAACATTAGGCTGCATTAAAATTCATAAAAAATCATCTAATTTACATAATTTTTTCGTTTTTATTTTAAAAGAGGGAGAAAAGAATGTTTCACGATTTGTCAAAATATCAAAAAGTTATGACGGATAGAATTCAAGATGCGACAGTTTTAAAATTATTTTACGAGACAATTCGCCGAAGCAAATGCTTAGTAAAAAAATTCCTAAAAATCGGTAAATCATGTTACGTATTCAGAAAAATATGTTTTTAAAAGAAAATTTTCTCCGATGATACAAATGCCGTTTTGCTGCGAGCGTAATTTCCGCCGTCATTACGAATTGGGTGAGAAAAAATGCCAAAAATCGCATAAAACATAAAATTAAAAAAAATCTAGGTCGAATTTTGAAAAAATCGCTTCGAGGTGCAGTACTACATATTTACATCTTCCCGAGTACCACAGACACACCCGAGTGCCGACAGTCCGAGTGCCGACAGACACACACACACAGACACCTTCTTTTATAATAAGTAGAGATTTCAATATAAAATGTTTAAAACAACACTTGTACATGACGGATCATTATTTCCTGCTTTTAATCTAAGTTCTGCTTATACTATTTAAATAAACGTATCAAAACATGCTCGAATATTACATTCAAAAACAGTGGCGTAGCTAGAGCGGGTCGCAGAACTCAGGGTTTTCAACTTGTGTGTAAAATATTCTCCATTCCATTTTGGGAAATATGAGGTGATGCAAAATCTTCAGTTGTTCTCCTGTCTTGAAAACACTAGCTACGCATCTGTTCAGAAACCAATAACAAATGCAAGATTTCAGATATATAAACACAAATAAAACTCAACAAATGTAGCGACAGAAACAGGAATTATTTTATTGAGGGGGGGAGGGCTAAGATTTAAAGAAAAAGGCTTATTTGATAGATAAATACAAAATGTATAATAAAGCAAAGTGCTAACCGTAAACAAAGCAATAAGCAATGTCTTTTGCAAGAGCTGAAGTCCCATCCGCATCAATACTGAACAAATGCATCTTAAATGTTGTGAATTATCAAAATTTGACAGAATTTACAATGAGGAAAAAGTTATAAGGTTTTACTTACTTGTGTTAGCTAAAAGTATTCCATTACTTCTACGCAGCTAGTACTTCGCAACTGCAGTCCAATATGGCGTCGCTTTTGTGCAAGGAAGCAACGCAGTCACACCTGGTTAGAGTGGATGCGTCTTAGGAAAGGTGGTGACTATTCGAGAGTGGGCAGACCAGCGCCTTCACTCTTACTATAAGGATGACATTGGCTCACTCTTGCAGTTAGGGTGACAGAATCCTATCGATGAAGAGTCAATGCAGTTTTCTCACTCTATCTGGTATCATTTGCCGGTGACTTTCTTTAAGGGTGACAATGTCACTCTAAATTTTAAAGAGAGTAGGCTTCGTACAACTTTGACTTAACGAAAAGAAATTAGCAATGAATTAAGGAAATTCATATTCTGTTGCACTTCACGATTTCTTGAACCATTGGTTTCAGGTACATCAAGAAATTTTTTGGAGCTGATTAATCGAATCGAAGCTGTTTTTAAAAAGAAATAGTTTTTTCTTTTATAAATACACTTTTTCTGCGATCAATTTCGCGTTTTTAAAAAAAATCCTTTTCGACCTTGCGTCGACATTTGAGGACACAAAAACTATTTTCACTGTGGCACAGAATGGATGTCAAAACTGGAACACATATGTGTACCAATTATTGCGAAATATATTTAACCACTCTTTCAAACTGCAAATTTTTTTAATGTTTTTCCAAGATAGTAACCACCCCCCGACTCAAACATTTTGCTGTATTATAAACAGAACATTGATTAACAAACCATTGTTACATGCATCGTTAAATATATCCCTAATACTTGGCGCCATTGTACACACTATAAAAACTCGCAATGTTTATCTATTCTTTCCTTATAGTCTCTGAAAAAGTCAATTTTTTTATTCCTTATTTTCAAAAGATTTTTTAATTCAATCCAGTTTTTCTTCTATTATGTCTGAAAGTATTAACTTTTTGAGGAAAGATATACAAAATAGCATTTTCGCAGATAGAAACAAGTTCTCCCTTTGCCAACACATAATGGTTTGGTATTCAAACAAGTCACGAACACTTTTATGTTATGTAAAAATAAATTATTAAATTTTAATTAAATGGTTGCAATACATCTTTCGGGACTGATCTTTGAGCCCAACCAACAGCCTAGTGAATACTGAACATTAACTGACGGCTAAAGAGTACAGGTTCAGTGTTCCAAGCTCTTACGTACTCGTGACAATTGATATAAGCATATGGATTTTTTAGAATTTTTTCGAAATTTAAAGTAAATATATGTCAGAACCATTTAAAAATATCCCGCTCAACGCTTCTCTTCCTTTAGGCAGATAACCCTCCTGTAACTTTTTCTTATCCAAACAAAACACACACTGAACTCTAAGCTAAAAGTCAGTACGTATAATATTAATGTTTAACACCAGAAATATGCTTTAGCGAAAAAAAAAAGAAATTTATGAAATTTTGCATACGGGAGTCTGCAGAGGAACGGTAACAAAAGTCAAGAAGTTGTTCTGAGGCGGTTAGCGATCTCGGAGCTGTTTCTCGAAGATAGGTTTTTGTGTCGGTGTTGTCTTGATTAATTTGTGAATGTTTCTTTCGAAAACAATTCACACGCTGCATCCGTATTTAGGGAACAACAATTAATTATGCTATTATGCAGAATGGAAGGTGTAATTCGTATACATAGAAAAAAAAGGAATTTTCGTTGAAGATTTAAATTGAGAATTGTTCATTTTATTTTTCTTTTTTACAAATTTAATCAATTCTGAAAAGAAGTTAGTTTCTTCAAATAGAAATAATTCAATTAGTTGTGGAAGGGTTAAGTATCAATATAATAATTTTATAGATGGAAGTTACATGCATCTCTATAGACCTAACAATTACACGTGTATCGTAGCTTCCAACATGTACCGAATACAATAAGCAGAGCTGCCAAGTCTCCGGCTTTTTCCGGGAGATTTCCCACCACAATTTTTGACAATTTTATAATAAAAGACGCAAATCCGTGGAGTGTACATATGTTCTTTATCCCGAAAACACAAAATAGTATATATAGAGTAACAACTCAATTATGGCAAACACAACTGTTTGATATCACTAGCTTCTTAATAATAATTATTCTACAGAATGAATTGTGACAATCTTTTAGTAATTAAATAATTTAATTATTATGAAGCTCGTTTATAATAACAAATTTATACTGCTTTATGAAATAGTGGCATGTTTAAAGTAAAAACCCAATGGCACGACAGTGTGTCCAAGTGCCCTGCAGTAAAAACCACTATCTTAAAACAGAAATGTTAGGCTTAAATTATCGCAAAGTTTCAATGTGTGGTGTAAGTGGTTCCGAGCTGACCTTTGCAATGTGATCATTTAAAAAGTGTTCTCGGGATTAATTTTGCACATGTTTGTTTTTTAACCGTTTCAGACACTGGGCCTCTCACATATGGCTCAAAAATTACTACTACTAATTAGCAGGAAAAATGTTTTAGTTGATAAAAGCCAATTTTTCCGAAAATTTAAACTTCAGATTTTTTATTCTATTTCCTTAAATACAAATTGAGCCTTTATTATCAATATATATATTTAATTGAAAGAGAAACTCTTTAAACTTTTCTGAAAGAATAAAAACTATAACTTGACGTTAGTTCTCTCTCTATAGGTACATATGACAGTTTGATAATCAAGCATGGTACTTAGTTATGTATTATATACTGTTCAGTAAGTAAATTAAAGTACACCAGTAAATTGCACTATTTTGGACTGAAACCTAAGGACCTTGAAAAACGTAATTCTATTACAAGCGCGTTGCAAGAAAGTTCGCGCGTAAGAAAGTTCAGAAGTAGCAGTATAAAATGTGCCTGGCACTTTGTGACAGCTTGACGTACTTCGTCGCGGGAGTTTACGAACACAACAGTTTTCCATGACTTTGAGATTGTCTGGCGGGGTTTGCCACGATGGAAAAGTTTCTGGCAAGGGATAAAGTGATTTCTAGTACTGCGAAGAAGAACATATAAAAAAATTAAGCTTTATGAAATGACGAAATTTTCGGTAATTTTATACACCTTTGCCACCTGTTACCTGACAAAGACACGATCATCCAAACTTTATAGTGGCCGATTGTTCTTATCTCTGTTGGGGGGTATGCGCAGAGAAAGTTTCAGCTTTTATACTATGACGAAGGTCTGGCGGTCGCTGGCTCTTAGACTATTAGGCACGGATTTGGAAAGACCATAAATCCCAGAAAACTGGTTTTATCGTCGCTAACTAACGTCAGAACTAAGACCGATAGCTACAATAAGAACTCGAAGGACAATAAGAACGTAGTCTGAACTCACCTTAAGACATTCAACATTGCGAGATTTCAAAATTTCGCAGGTGCAGGGTTCTACACTCTCCCGTCATTGTTGATCTAACCGAGTTCGAATGTAGGCGGTTTTCTTCAGCTGTAAAGGGCATACATGTTAAAACTTTTTTAAGAATTCCTGCAACGAGTGCATATCCTATAAATATATTTTTTCAGCGATCAATTTTGCTTTTTATTTTTTAAATCCTTTTCGACCTTGCGTCAAAATTTGAGGTTGCGAAAACTACTTTCACTGTCTTACAGAATGGTGGTCGAAACTTGTACACATATGTGTACCAAGTATTGCGGAATATATTTAACCACATTTTTAAACCGGAAATATTCTGAATATTTTTCCTAAATATTAACCAACCCACGCCTTTAACTCAAACATTTTACTATATTATAAACACATCATTAACTTTCACAAACCGTGGTTAAATATATCCGTAATACTTTGCAAAAATTGAAATTTTTATCTATCATTTCCTTATAGTCTCTGAAAATGTCTCATTTTCTATTCCATATTCTCAAAAAACTTTTTAATTCATATCCATTTTTTTTAATCATGTCTGAAAAATTAACGTTTGGAGAAAAGATTGACAAAATAACATTTTCGCAGATAGAAGCTAGTTCTCCCTAAAAACACATATTGATCTGGCATTCAAACTAGTCACGAACACTTTTATGTTACGTAATATTAAATTATTAAATTTTAAGTAAACGGTTACAATACATCTTTTGGGACTTATCTCTGAGCCCAACCAACGGCCTAGTGAGCAGTGAATATTGCCTGGCGGCTAAAGAGTGCAGGTTCAGTGTTCGAAGCTCTTGCGTACTCGTGCGTAATGATCTAAACATATAGATTTTTTTAGGATTTTTTTTTTCCAGATGTAAAGTGAATACGTGTTAGCACCCCTTAAAAATATCCTGCTCTACACACACTTCTCTTCCTTTAGGCAGATAACCCTCCTGTAAAATTTGTGCGTATCATATTAAACTTTAACACCAGAAATATGGCTTAGCGAAAAATAAAAGGAAATGAAGAAATTTTCCAAACGTCAGTCGAAGACCTTTATGCAGAGAGTCCTTCGAGAAGTTGTTCTGAGCCGGTAAACGGACTCGGAGCTGTTAATCAAAGTTAGGTTTACTTAATGCCAGTCTTTTAGTGTTTAAATTGTGGATGTTCTTTTTCTTGCCACTTCACACGCTGCATCCGTAACTGAGGGACAAAGATTACTCATACTACAACGCAGAATGGATGGTGTGATTCGTAGACATAGGGAAAAAAACGAATTTTCTTTGAAGATTTAAAATTCAGAATTGTTCATTTTTTTCTTTTTTTTACAAATTTTATCTATTCTGAAAAGAAGTTAGTTTCTTCAAATAGAAATAAATCATTTAAATGTGGAAGGGTTAAGTAACAAAATAACTTTATTGATGAAAGCTACTTGCATATCTATAGTCGTAACAACTACATGCCTATGGTACATGTTACACACTGGTGTTCAAACGGGGTGCGAATATTATTATGTTACATAATATTCAACCCAAACTTTTATATATAAGAGTTCATTACTTGTTTTGGAATTGAACCCTAAGGCAGACGACGATGGCGGAGTAGATAAGACGCTGAATATTAGGTGATGACTAAAATGTTAAAGTTCTTATCAAGGGCGTAACACAAGAAATATGTCTTGACGGTGTATTACTTGACACAAAATTTACACTATCCGATACGATGAATTTTTTAATCGGTGCATATTGGGGCAAATTCAAAAACAATTTTAATGAAAAGTTCAGAATTTTATTTCTGTAATTATAAATTGAATCTTTTTTATCAAATAATAATGATGATACAAAGAGGAACTATTAAATCTGGTCTATCACGGTAAATATCAAAATAGGAATTGTATGGACGGATGTAAGCTCTCTCTCTAAAAGTACATGTGACAATTTGGTATAAAAATAATGTACGAACATTTCTATGTTATAGAATATTAAAGTATTAAATTCTTTGTAAAGAAGTAATTACTTATTTTGGAACTAAACTCTCAGAACAACCAATCTCAGAGTAGTTGTTGTACTTTGGGAGATGGCTAAAGTGTGCAGACCCAGAGTTCTAGGCCCTTCTATAGTTATCCATCTAACCGTATGGATTTTTAGATGGTTTTCTCAAGTTGTAATGTGAATGCGTGTTACAATTTCTTAAAAATATCAGCTCCAAAGCATCTTAAGGAGTTAACCCTACCGTAACTTCATTGTTACCAATAAAAGCACACACTGAAATTTAACCTATAAATTAGTACATATTGCATTAATCGTTAAGCCCATAAATATGTCTAGGCTATGACCTGAATAAATTTAATGACTCTTTCCCCAAATGCGTCGACCATCCGGTTGCATACACATCTGAAAGTTGCTCTGAGAAATTTAACGGATTCGAAGGTGTCTTTTAAATCCAGATTTATTACTTTTTTTTTAAAATACTAGGGGCCAAGGCCCCCATACTCGCTACGCTCGCTTTTCATATGAGGCATTCGGCACCTAATCGGGCTTATTCGTAAAAAAGACATAATTTCAACAGAGAAAACCCGAAGATTGGATCAGATAGCATGTCACTGAGCTAAGCTACACATTGCTTAGTTCTTGCATCTTCATTGGTACATAAAAATTTAAACTTCACACTACAGTAGACCCCCTATCCCTCATAACACGGAAGATATTTTGTTATGGGAATCCGTGTTGTACGGGTCCTGAGCTATACTCCACCTGAAGTGCGAATTCCGCTTATAATCACTGGAAAAATTATTTGTACCACACAGGAACCCAATGATATTTAATGTTGCCATTCAAAGGTTATACTAATTAGGAGCTAAAGCGTAATAAAATAAGAACATATGTTTCAGCTGTATTTTTAATAATGTAAAACCTATTGGACACCTTGCGAATTTGCCACCCATGGCGATTTTTCATTATTTGGCGACTTGCGTACATGTAAAGTTAATAAAAGCTACGGAACAGATAGAATAGCCTGCCACCAATGGCGACTTTTAGTTATTTGGCGATTTATACATACTCACAACCTATATTTACTGTTCATTTAAGGTTACCGGAAAACCGTTATCCATACTTTCATTTACATAATCGTTTGCAGATTGGCGTACTTAACACCACGAATTATACCATCTCGTCGCGCTAGCAAATTACCAAAGTGTACTATAACTGCTATAATGGCATACTTAACACCAAATATTTCTGCTGGTAGCAAATAATCCAGCTGGACGAGAACCGGCTTTAAAATAATCTGCATTTTCATGATATTAAATATTCTGTTTTGGAAAAACGAATAACCGCTAATTATAAACTCCTGTTGTCTAAGCGAACTTACTATTTGAAAATTATCAACTTTGTGTAACACATTTTGAGTTACTTATTTCATATAGTTTTTATTTTGGCGTAAATTGGGCGTAATTCTGACTCATGTTTGTAAATTTCACGCGATTCTAGATACTTGGAAACGCTTTTGCAAAGGAATGAATGATTTTATGCCAAATCTGGCAACCATTCTGTTTATTTTTTCAGTTTTTTATTAATATCTTCTAAAATAATTCGATATTCGAAATTTAACTTAGCTCATCAGGTTCCACAGAATTTTTCGAATCTGTGGGCACCTTAGTTGAAATTTAAATCCCCACGGTTTAGGAGGAAATAGGCCAACAAGCTTTGACAGCGCCAGCGGCCTTTACTTTTTTTTAGAATAGAGAGATACCCAAATTAAATTTCATGCTGTTCTGGAAACTCGCGGAATCTTTTCGCAATCGAAAGATTTCGTTTTGTGTACACAGCTATTCTCATGTCCATGCAAACGATTTATTTGTGGAAAAAAATGATAATAAACTGTGTAATCTGGAAAATCTCTTTTAAACGAATTTGAATCCCAATTGTATGACGTCATATTCACTTGAAAAGGGTAATTTTGTCACGCAAATGATTTACTTTTTTGACTCTTGGAAATAAAATGGTGCTGAAAATAGCGAAAAATCGTTTAAAAAGGAGGGAACGGGTAGAATTTCATATTTTTTAAAGAAGCGCAGATTGTTTTCTATATTTTTATACATGATCATGAAAATTTTCAAGTGGATCGTGCAAACGGTGAAGAAGTTATTAGGCTTTTTGTGTTAACTTTGTAAATTTCACGCGATTCTAGATACTTGGAAACGCTTTTGCAAAGGAATGAATGATTTTATGCCAAATCTGGCAACCATTCTGTTTATTTTTTCAGTTTTTTATTAATATCTTCTAAAATAATTCGATATTCGAAATTTAACTTAGCTCATCAGGTTCCACAGAATTTTTCGAATCTGTGGGCACCTTAGTTGAAATTTAAATCCCCACGGTTTAGGAGGAAATAGGCCAACAAGCTTTGACAGCGCCAGCGGCCTTTACTTTTTTTTAGAATAGAGAGATACCCAAATTAAATTTCATGCTGTTCTGGAAACTCGCGGAATCTTTTCGCAATCGAAAGATTTCGTTTTGTGTACACAGCTATTCTCATGTCCATGCAAACGATTTATTTGTGGAAAAAAATGATAATAAACTGTGTAATCTGGAAAATCTCTTTTAAACGAATTTGAATCCCAATTGTATGACGTCATATTCACTTGAAAAGGGTAATTTTGTCACGCAAATGATTTACTTTTTTGACTCTTGGAAATAAAATGGTGCTGAAAATAGCGAAAAATCGTTTAAAAAGGAGGGAACGGGTAGAATTTCATATTTTTTAAAGAAGCGCAGATTGTTTTCTATATTTTTATACATGATCATGAAAATTTTCAAGTGGATCGTGCAAACGGTGAAGAAGTTATTAGGCTTTTTGTGTTAACTTTGTAAATTTCACGCGATTCTAGATACTTGGAAACGCTTTGTTGCAAAGGAATGAATGATTTTATGCCAAATCTGGCAACCATTCGGTTTATTTTTTCAGTTTTTTATTTATATCTTCTAAAATAATTCGATTTTCGAAATTTAAATCGGCTAAGCAGGTTCCTCGGAATTTTTCGAATCTGTGGGTACCTTAGTCCAAACTCAAATCCCTACGGTTTAGGAGGAGATAGGTCCAGAAGCTTTGACAGCGCCAGCGGCGGTGACAGCGGCCTTTACTTTTTTTAGAATAGAGAGACTCTCTTGCTTAATTTACATGTTTATTAGGGTAGAATGAAAGGCGAAAATATTTCTTGTTTACATTTTAACATTTTCTGACTCCGCAATTGTTACGAATTATCTAAAGAGACAACGAAAAAAAATCATTCAGAGCATTCAAACATTGTCTTCATGTTTCATGCAGGTGGTCAAGAAAAAAAGGAATGTTAACGAAATATAGTGTAGAAAAATGGAAAAATTTACAAAGTCATAAGAATTCTTTTAATTTCTTAAAGTATAAACAACTAAATAAATATTTTGGAACTTTTATGTGTGCTAAATGGTTTTTAATTAGGCATTTACTGCTGCACAAGTATTTCCATGATGTTCTTGAAAGAAAAAGTTCAAAGTTTAACACAACCTTTTCATGAAAATTTTATAACACATTTTGACAACATTTTTAAAATTTTATAGCTGTTTCAAATATATGTTTTTATGAAGGAAGATTTATTTATTTATTTTTATTAATTACAAAGATGAATACATCTTAATGTTGCTGCATTACTATTAATTTTAAATATTATTTTAAAATTGTCTAGTTTTCAGTTCAGCTGTACCATATAATTCTAATTGTTCCAGAACGTTTTCTTCAGTAAGTTCTGTCTGTTCAGTTTCTTTCCTTATGAAAACAAAGGTAAGTATAATAATAATACTTCTTCACTGAGCTTAGCGAAGAAATGAGCAGGTGCCTATGTCTGAGAAAGAGGATGATTTTTTTATTCTGGTAGAGTGTAAAATTAGTGGTTCATACTCTTCTAATCAAGCCATTCCAATAAAATTTTAATAGTATGCTTATTAGTTATTTTGTTTTGCGGTTGATTATTCCTTTTTCACATAAAGTAAAATAAAAGAGTAAGCTTCTTCTGTTACACGGTTGAGTCAAAACAGTGAAGGAAAAATTTATACTAGTGATGAAAATAATAATAATCTTTTAACGATTTAGTATATTTTAAATTTAACCATTTGATAAATTCCATAAATTTACTGATCATAGTCCAATAAACTAATTAGATTACTTTACCTTTATTGTGTTTCCCAACTAGTGATTGGTGAAGCGAATAAAGGGGGTTAGCGGAAATATTACGCTGGTGTATATAAAATCACGAAATATTTTACTGCAGACATTTACTGCAACCGTTAATAATTTGAAAATAAAATGAATGAAAGGTGACGAGCTTAACCGCCAGTGCATGTATTTGCTATTATTAAATTTATATAATTTTAAATTGTGTGATAAAGTAATGTAATGTTCAAATTACAGACGCTTCTTTCGCGTACAAACGATAAATGATATTGTTGATGGAAATCGGTTTTCAATTTTTTAACGTTTTTTTTTCTTTTTTTTTAGATTTCCTTCATATTTGTAATGAGATGTTTCATGATTATATCTTCGCGTCTTCTTATGGAGTATCATCTGACATGGAAATAAATTGTGATACCAAATTTTACGATTTTCTTGAATGTTGCTAACAACTTCACAAGAGTTAACCAATTTCTTTAGTGTTTTAGATGTGATTCGTAAGGAGAAAATGGATAGGAACCACTGCTTACTTCATTTCTTTAAATTTCAATTATATGCAGTTTATTATCGCTCATTACACTATTTACACTATAGCTAACTTTTTAATTTGTTTATGACACATGTTTTATTTTCACTAAAAAATATTTTAAATATTTTTAAGTTACCGAAAAACATGAATAGTGAAACAAAATGTACACAGATAGAAGTTATATTAAAATTATTATAATTCTTCAGTGAAACTCACAAAGAATAATATACAATATATTTAATAATACTTAAAAAGTTGTTTTAGTTTTTCTCGTCTTGAGTTTAGTGCTCTTTGTGAAATCGAAGTCATTCATTTAGAACAACATCTTTTCTAGACAAAAATAAACTATTAATATAATTGATATAAATTATGAATTAGCAGAATGAACAGAATTACAGCTGAACTCTCGCAGATATAATTTTCACGAATATGAATTTAGAAGCTCGAGGTCAAGCGTTTGCAAGTTCCCACTAATTCCATTTAGAATAGGAGATTTGTGAAGTTGACCATTACGATTTATCTACCTAATCTTCGAATTAGTTGAATTTGTATAGTTTTCCGTTTGGATTATGCACTTTCAACAATGTTTAAATGAGTTACTCCCATTCCGACTTAACATGGATTTATTTAATGCGATCTTGAATTCACTGATTAGAACGTACTATTTTTGTTAAATTCGCATTGTATATTTTCAGCCCTGTCATTTACTATTGATGTGCACAGCAAAATTTCTGTTTTGGTTTCGACATTAATTATGATCTGGGATTTTAAAATTAGTTACTAAATATTAGTGTATATCTTGATTTTAAATGTTTGGTAGAGTGTAATAAAAGATTCTTTTGAAGGAAATGAATTAAGCAACTCCCGCTCACTTGCACTGATAATATATTGGTAGTGTACTGTAAAAATTACTTATGATTTTAAATTTGTGATTAAAAGGAATTGCATGGATAAAATATGTGTGCAAGAACAATCAACAGTGGTACTTATCACTTGGGATGATAGTTTTGATTGAAACAATCTTCGGTCTTCTTGAGCCGTCGTCACGTAGTGTCACAGAAGAGTGGGGACTCAAAGATAAACCTTTTTCTTTCATTCCCCACTGTTCTGTGAGAGCACACGCTGACGGCTGAAGAAGACCGAAGATTTTTTCGGTCGAAACCATCGCCCCAAGTGATAAATATCAGTCAATGGTAATGAATTAAATAAAAAGGTTAGTTCAATGAACTACTATGCGTATCGATTAATGATTAGACATAATCAGGACAACTATATCCTTCGATATCGTCAATTGTATCATCAATACGTTGTGGATATGTTTGCTAAGATTGAAAGCGAACGTTTGCGATTCATTCGGTTCAACCAAGCGAAACTACGATCAGAGGATTACATTCACTTACGAGATGCTATTGTTGGAAACGTCGTTGGAAATTTAAACACCAATGAAATCGGCAGTGCTGTTATTTTACCTTCCAGTTGCATAGGTAGCCCACGAAACATGCAAGAATACATACAGGATGCAATGACTTATGTACGTCATTACGGTCGTCCAGATTTGTTTATAACATTTACGTGTAATCCAAATTGGGAGGAAATCCAATCTTTAGTATTACCAGGTCAACAATCAATACATCGTCACGATATTACTGCACGAGTGTTTAAACAGAAGTTAAAATCTTAGATTGATTTTATAGTAAAATATTCGGTTTTTGGCAAAACGTGTTGTTGGTTGTATTCAAATGAGTGGCAAAAACGAGGCTTACCTCATGCTCACATTTTAATTTGGCTTGAAGATAAAATTCGTCCAGAGGAAATTGATCAAATTATTTCAGCCGAAATTCCAGATTCTTCAATTGATCAAGAATTATTTAATATTGTTACAAGTCATATGATTCATGGACCGTGTGGAGCGTTTAACATGACATCACCATGCATGGAAAATGGGAAATGTAAGAAACATTTTCCTAAGAAATTCACAAATGATACCATTACTGATATTGATGGTTATCCATTGTATCGCCGCAGAAACGCTGATAATGGTGGTCATAAATATAAAATGAGAACTTCAAATTCTAACCAATTAGAAATTGACAATCAATGGGTAGTACCATACTCACCACTACTCTCCAAAACGTACAAGGCTCATATTAATGTTGAGCTTTGCAATTCTGTGAAATCCATCAAGTATATCTGCAAGTACGTTAATAAGGGCAGTGATTTGGCCGTATTTGGAGTACAAAATATAAACGAAAATGATGAAATAGCACGCTACCAAATGGGTAGATACATTAGCAGCAGTGAAGCTATCTGGCGCATACTTAGCTTCCCCATACACCACAGAGAACCTGCTATACAACATCTTGCAGTGCATCTTGAAAATGGACAACGTGTATATTTCAAAGAAGAAAATATTCTCCAAAGAGCATGTGAACCACCAAAAACGACACTAACCGAATTTTTCACTCTTTCTCAAAAAACTGATGTGTATGGTCAATTCGCAAAAACACTATTATACACTGATATTCCATGCTATTTTACATGGAATATGTAAGCTAAAAAATGGGAACCACGTAAAAAGGGAGAGCCACATCCTTCAATTGCAGGCATATTTAAAGCTGACACTGGGACGATTTTATACTGTACGTCCAAAACAACGTGAATGCTTTTTTCTGCGTTTATTGTTGGCGTTAATTTATAATGCTGCAATTTGAATATGTAAATTCTGCACACTGACACACGCATTTTATTTTTGCTTGCCGTTATACAAAAGAATATTTTAACGTTATTGACACTTCATATGTTGAATTTGCGAATATATTTTTCTCGATATTCATATAGCTGAAAAGAATTCGTACGACATTATTTATATTTAAAAGTTTCTTGACAATCTTCGTTTACGGAAGATAACAAATTTTTACTATTGAAACAGAGATTAATAATTAGGCTTTTATTCGAAAAATTATTTGCAAATACCCAATCTACTTATCGTTTTTAACTGTAATAGGTCTTTTAAACACATTTATGAGACTTTTATTTAAAGCTTTAGATCCAGTAATAGCTTTAAACGCTCAGCATAAAGTGGATCCCGTATCATCAGAAGACGCCTGAGTAAAAATGCGATCCCCTAATTCTGACACATGATAAGTGGTTAATATTTTCATGGTTAGGGGAAAAATCAAAACTATAACTTGACGTTAGTTCTCTCTCAATAGGTACATATGACAGTTTGATATTCAAGTATGGCACTTTCATATATGCCTTATAAACAGTCAATAATTAAATTAAAGTACAGCAGTAAATTGCATTGTTTAGGACTGAAATGTAAGGCCAACTAATGGCAAAGTCAGTAAGGCATTCAACATTGCGAGATTTTAAAATTTCGCAGGGGCAGGGTTATAGAATCTCGCGTTGTGGTTTATCCAACTGTATTGAAATTTCGGCATTTTTCTCCAGATGCAAAATGCATGCATGTTAAAACTCTTTAACCCTTTTGTCACAGAATAATGAAAAATCAGAGAAAAAAAAAATCTGTCTAGCATTTAATGCATCTGAAATACTATTATAAATCATTCAAAAATATTTTTTTTTCTAATGTCGATTAATATTAGATTTTTCTAATAGTAATTTCTGCAATTTCGAAGCATTTTGTTATGCTAAAAATAATTTAAAAGGATGCACATATAAGGTAAAGGTCGAGGAATAAGAAAAACACTATACTTACCTTAAAAAGAAAAAAACGGTTAAAAAAAAGCGTAAATATTTTCTTAATTTTTCTCCTGAAGCAATGAAGCGAAAACTGTGAAAAATGATCTAAATTGACTAGTTCTGCAATCTAGGCACGATTTATGCATCTAGTTAAGAGCCTCATATACTTTCTACATGAATTAATAATATTGATATCAGTGAAAGAAAAAAATACTAAATTCAATTGTTTTCTCTCTAAATATTGCTATTTGAAGCAGGAGCCTCAAATGAGGTTCAGGGTGACGAGAGGGCTAAGAGTTCCTCCGCCGAGGACATAACCTTTCAAGGGGTTAGGCCTCGTACAACTACTTCCCCCTAGATATAGAACGCCTAACCACTGCTACGTCACCAAGCCTCTACATCATCAGTTGGCCTTCTGAAAGTGACGTCATCACAGATTAAATTTTGATAAAAAAAAGCTAATCGAAATTTCTGGTAAATTTACTCTTTCATAACAACATTTTAATGAATTGAGATAAAAAAATTAATTTTACAAAAAAGAGCAGTTTTTAACTGCACCTATTTATATAATGTTATAAGGGATATCACAATGAATCGTTTTGTGTCACGAACGTATTTTAATTTTTAACTTTCACCTAACAAACTTTTTAATATTTGTAGCATTCACCAGAAATTTGAAATTGTTTTACTTTATGAGAATGAAAGTGTGGTAACGTCATTACTTGAAGGCCTAATGATGGCGTCAAAGCTTCATCGCTCAGGCTTTCTGTACATAGGAGGCCTAATAACTGAAACTTTTACGTCATTAGGCCTTCATGTAATGACGTTATCACAGTTTTACTTTCACAAAGTAAAACTATTTAAAATTTATGGTGGATCCTACAAATATTAGAAAACATCTTAAATAAAAAAATAAAATTAAAATGCCTTTCTCATACAAAAATATTCAGGTCTATTTCCTTATCATATTATCTCGTTAGTCATATCTAAAAACTGCCATTTTTCATAAAACTACATATTTTATCTCAAATTATTAAATAATTGTTATTCATGAGTAAACTCACCAGAAACTTTGTATAATTTTATTTTGTGAAAGTAAAACTTTTAAGTGTAGGGCAAACGATGACGTCAAAGCTTGGTGACGTAGGAGTTGTTAGGCTTTCTACATCTTGGAGGTGTTGCCTCGTACAATCTACATCTTGGAGGTGTTGCCTCGTACAAATTTGTCTTTACCAAAAGAGATTAGCAACGAAATCAAGAAATTCATATTCTTTTGCACTTAACGATTTCTTCAACCATTGGGTTCACGTACATCAAGAAATTTTTTAGAGCTGATTAATCGATTCAGAGCTGTCTTTGAAAACTAATATTTTTTTCTTTTATAAATACACTTTTCTAAGATCAATTTCGCGTTTTTTTTTAAATCCTTTTCGACCTTGCGTCGACATTTGAGGACGCAAAATCTACATTCACCGTGGTACAGAATGGATATCGAAACTGGTACACCTATGTGTACCAATTTTTCCGGAATATGTTTAACCACACTTTCAAACCGCCAATAGTTTGAATGTTTTTCCAAAATAGTAACTGTAGTTTTTGGTGGTGGCGATGACCGTAAAAAACGGTTGTTATGTAATTTATTTTCACTCGTTATATGGACAATCGTGAAGAGCATCGCGTCGATGTATTAAGGATAATAAAATGTGTCGAAATCCGTAGTGCGTAGTAAAGATATACGTCAGCGAAATGTAGCACTGTAAAAAGAAGATTCCTGTTAAAGCAACACCATATCCATTATACTTGAACGCAAGCAAACTAAATTCGATTTCACCAGAACGCTGGGAATCATCACAGATAGCAGTACATCAAAGGAGGTGGTCAGCCAATTGTTGACCCATAATGTTGCTGCGGAAAGCATCCATCTTAGCGATTGTCGTTTCATTTTCCCTTTTGAGGAGAGCACGCAGAAAACTGGAACACAAAACACAAACTTTGCGAACCAAAATCAGTAAATCAACTATCAACAATCAGCAGGACTCATCTCCATTTTAGTCATATCCTTTTATTTTACATCATCTGAACATCACAAAATTTCTGGATTATACGTTTTGAAACTTCACAATACGCCCTCAAATACTAAAAAAAAAAAAACAAGAACGAAAACTGGGGAAGCATATATAATGCAGGTTACGTGTATTTTACTTCATGGGCCGTAAAAGAGGTAGGCAAATATTAGTTTATGTAGTATTCAATTTTGCACGTTGTGTAAATAGCAATAACTGAGAGAAATTCTCCAGCAAGACGACTTAACGTGATTTTATTTTAATACAGGCAAACATCTTACAAACTTATTGGATGGTTGGGGGGCGGGGATGAACTGCCGATTTTATGCGAGCTACTAGTTGCTAAAACAAGAGCTGAAGTCGAAGTTCTCACGGAGTGAAACGAACAGCCTTAACCTTCAAACTTGGCAGTGCAGCGCTAACACAAAATACGCCAATATACAAAAATAGGCAAACGCATCCAGAGTGGTTAAGAATAAATGAAAGTATTAATTTTGTAAACAAAAACAACTAGGCGCAGAAATTTAAAAAGGTTACCAAAACGTGTCAGTGAAGAAAATCGCGAACATGACATTTCTGGGAGACTGCTGAACAAAGCAAAAATTAACAGCTTCGCTCAAAGAGAGCAGCTGCAAAAGAAATTCCTTTTTACGTACAGAATAAGAATTAGCAAATCTTATTAACTTTTTGAGGAAAGATATACAAAATAGAATTTTCGCACATAGAAGCTAGTTCTTCCTTTGCCAATACATAATGGTTTGGTATTCAAACAAGTCACGAACACATTTACGTTATGTAAGTATAAATTATTAAATTTTAAGTAAACCGTTGCAATACATCTTTCGATACTGATCTTTGAGCCCAACTAACGGCGTAGTGAACATTGAGCATTGCCTGACGGCTAAAGTGTGCAGGTTCAGTGTTCCAAGCTCTTGCGAGCTCGTGCCTATTGATATAAACATACGGATTTTTTAGAAAGATTTTCTAGTAAAGTGAAATATGTCAGACCCCCTTAAAAATATCCCACTCAACGCTACTCTTCTCTTAGGCAGATAACCCTCCTGTAACTTTTTTTTTAACCAAAAAAAAAAAAAAAACACACACACTGAACTCTAAGCTAAAATTCAGATCGTATCATATTAATTTTTAACACCAGAAATATGCCTTAGCGAAAAATAGAAGAAAATTAAGAAATTTTGCGTACGGTAGACTTGGTAGCAGCAAGAAAAAAATTCAGAAGTTTTTCTGAGTCGGTCAACGATCTCCGAGCTGTTTCTCGAAGATAGGTTTTTGTGTCAGTGTTGTGTTCTCAGTGAAGTGTTTCTTTTTAAAACAATTCACCGTTGCATCCATATTTGAGGAACAAGAATTACTTATGCTATAATGCAGAATGGATGGTGTAATTCGTACACATAGGGGAAAAAAACGAATTTTCGTTGAAGAGTTAAAATTCAGAATTGTTAATTTTTTCTTTTTTACAAATTTAATCTATTACTGAAAAAAAGGCAGTTTCTTTAACTAGAAATATATGAATTAGATATGGAAGGGTTAAGTTTCAAAATAACTTTATAAATGAAAGTTACTTTTATCTCTATAGCCGTTACAATTACACGTGGATGGTACATTTTACAGATTAGTGTTCAAACGAGTACGAACATTTTTTGTTACATAATATTCAAGCCAGAATTGTACATGACAATTTCATTTATTATTTTGGAATTGGACCTTCTGGCAAACGATTAACGGTCGAGTAGATAAGACGCTGAATATAAGGAGGTGACTGAAGTGTTCAGGTTCTTATCAAGGGCGTAACACGAAAAATATGTCTTAGTGATGTATTAAATAAACTTAATAAGTATCAATGTGATGGACGATGACAATCGCATTTTTTTTTAACGCTTACCATGAAATTTATCACAATTTAAGTGATTCTGAGCTATCTTTCACTATAAACTTTTTTCTGAGGTTCAAGCTGTGTTTAATTTGCAATGTTTATTCATTAACATTAAACCTTTCAGGCACAGAGCTCACAGCCGTTGACACAAAAAATACACAGCCGATGACACGCTGTGATGAATTTACTACCGCATGAAGCATTTTAATGATTTAAGATAGGAAATTTAATTCTATGACAAATAGGAAATTTTAACTATCACTAATTATATAATATGATGTAGATATAGATCATAATAAAATTTTTTTATCAGAAAGGTATTTTTATTTTTATCTTAAGATATTTTGTAAAATTTGCATCATTCAACAGAAATTTTAAACAGTTTTAATTTGGGAAAGAAAAACTGTTACGATGTCATCTTAAAAGGCCTAGTGATGACGTAAAAGCTTCTGTTCTGAGGCCTTCTATATCTAGGAGGTGGTGGCCCAACTAACGGCCTAGTGAACATTGAACTTTGCCAGACGGCTAAAGAGTGCAGCCTCAGTGTTCCAAGTTCTTCCATACTCGTGTCTATTTATATAACCATATGGATTTTTTAGAATTTTTTTTCCAGATCTAAAGTGACTACGTGTCAGAACCACTTAAAATATCCCGCTCTATGCTTCTATTCCCTTAGGCGCATGGCCTTCCTGTAAGTTTTTCTTATCTAAACAAAACACACACTGAACCCAAAGCTAAAATTCAGTATGTATCATATTGTTACGAATTTTCGGGGCAACCCGCAGCGCTAGGGCTTAAAATAGTTCAAAATTCGTATTCTACATTTTAAAGAGATAAATTTTGCTTTTTGTTGCATCAAAATCTGTGAAATAGAACCGGAGATACAAAGGTTTCGGTTTCCTCTTTTTTTTCTATGGGGTTTCTAGATATCTCGAGAAATGTTGGTCCTAGGCCTTCTGTAACTTCACTTTTGGGGACTTATTTTTGCCGCCAAATTTGGCGATATTTCGTCAAAAGTCGCCACGCTAGGCGACATATTTGTCTTTTGGCGCGTTTTGCCCAATAAGGCTTGAAAGTTGGTTTTTCTGAATAAAATTTCATAATACCCTAATATTTCTCTTCTATGACGTAATCAAAATTCCCGCTTTATGTGGAAAATTCCAGAAATAGACTCTTCTGGAAGTTTCGCTTGTCTTCTGCGGCAGCTATAAATACGAACGCTTCTGCAGCCACATTTTAGTGTGAGTTGAGGACCCAGCGTATGAATGCAGCTTTTTCAGTTAGAATGCAGATTCAATGAATGCAGCTTCGCTCTGTGAAAGAAGCGGTATTTCGCGCTTACTTTCGAAGCTGTTCTTAAAGTGATGTGTGTAAATTCTTCACTGTTGAGTCTTGAGGGTGTGTTAGGGTTATTTCTCGTATATTTCCACTGAATTTTACCTGTGGAAGTGTTTTATTTTGTGGGAGAATTACAGCATTTGTGAGAGCTTCTGATCTAAGCGGACTGTTAAAAGCACATTACTGAGTGATTGTGCTTAGGAATTTTGTACAGCTGTTTGTTCAACTAAGTTCTATAAGCAATAAAGTCTGTGTTCCATCCGGAGAAGTGACATTTTACTAGAACTTTCTACACCAACTGGACTTCAGAACGACGGACCCAGGAAACAAGCAGAGTATTCTGCAACAATATTAAACTTTAACACCAGAAATATGCCTTAGCAAAAGATATATGAAAATTAGGAAATTTCGCGTACTGCAGGTTACCGTAATCTCGCTGAACATCAAGAAGTTGATCTGAGTCAGTTAACGGACTTTGAGCTGCTTTTCAAAGTTTGGTTCATTGGGGTCAGTTTTGTCTTGTTTAATTTGTGAATGCTCCTTTTTTAACCACTTCATACGCTGCATTCGCAATTGAGGAACTAAACTTATACTATCATGCAGAATGAATGGTGCAGCTTGTACATATAGGGGGGGGGATTGTTAAAGATCTTCTGTTTTCAGTAAAGTTCAGAATTCTTCATTTTTTTTCTTTTTCCACAAATTTAATCTATTCTGAAAAGAAGTTAGTTTCTTCAAATAGAAATAATTCAATTAGATGTGGAAGGGTTAAATATCAATATAGATGAAAGTTACTTGCATCTATGCAGACGTAATAATTACACGCGCATGGTACATGTTACAGACCGGTGTTCAAAGGAGGTGCGAACAGTTTTATGTTACATAATATTCAACACAATATTTAACATGAATTTATTCATTACTTGTTTTGGAATTCGACCCCAAGGAAAACGTCCAATGGCCAAGTAGATAAGAAGATGACTGTAAGGAGATGGCAGTAGATTTCAGATTCTTATCAAGACGTAACAATTACACGAAGAGAAGCATAGAACGGGATATTTTAAGGGGTTCTGACACGTATTCACTTTACATCTGGAAAAAATTTCCTCTACAGACGTAACAATTACACATGTATGGTGCATTTTACAGACTGGTGTTCAAAGGAGGTACGAACATTTTTATAATACATAATATTCAACCCAGAATTTTCATAAACGAGTTCATTAATTATTTTCGAATTGGACCCTAAGGCAGACAACCAATGGCCGAGTAGACAAGACGCTGAATATAAGGAGATGTCTAAAGTGTTCAGGTTCTTATCAAGGGCGTAACACGAGAAATATTTCTTAGCGATGTATTAAATGAACTTAAGAAGTATCACTGTGATCAACGATGACAATCGCATTGCTTTGAACGTTTATCATGAAATTGATCACACCCCCCCCCGTTTAAGGGATTCTCAATATCTTTCACTATAAGCTTTTTTCTGAAGTTCAACCTGTGTTTGATTTGCATGTGTTTATTCATAAACATTAACCTACTCAGGCACTGAGCCCAGATGACACAAAAATTATACTATCCAATAGGATAAATTTTTTAATCGGTGCACATTGGGACTGGTTCAAAAATAATTTTAATGAAAAGTTCAGAATTTTATTTTTATATCTCTAATTATTAATCGAATCTCTCTTACCAAATAATCAGAAGAAAAAGAGGAACTGTAAAATCTAGTCTATCACGATAAATATCAAAAGAGGAATTGTATGGATGGATGTTTGTATATAGGTACATTTAACAATTTCGCATTCTAATAAGGCACGTGGTGTGATAAAATTATATTGATCATTAAATTAGTAAAGTATATAATTGAATGCGTTTTTCAATTTCTTAAAAATACCAGCCTCAAAGCATCTTACCCCTAATTGACTTTTATAGCCTATTTTATTAAGCTTTCCAAGGGTGTTCTTTGGTTATAAAAGGAGGGGGGCTCCTGGAAATGTCTGCAAGGGGCGCCAAGTTTTGAGATATGCAAGTGACTATAGCGTGACATTTTGATTATGAGGAATAAACTTTAAGCAGAAATTCACATGGTTATTAGAACTATTGTTTTACGCAGTCAAAAAAAGTTAGTTTATTTTTTGTATAGAATATTTATTTTTATAGTTACAAACAAAAAAAAATCCCAGCACAGCTTTCTCTCAGAACAAGATCTGCTTTTGTGAAAATGAAGTCAAGATTTTTTTTCATGTAATATTTTCTCCAGTTTTTGTTATTTATTATTATTATGTAATAGGTACATTTTTATAAATTTTAAAATATCTCTTTCAAAGGAAATATTTTTTGGAGGAGGTTGTGCCGCTCAAAATTTTATAGTGACTACCTATTTAATTGTCATGAGTCTGGTGTTTTTCAAACTTGCAGATTATTTTAGATCTGTGATACTGTTTGATTCTACAATACCGTGGTATATTTTGGTGCTTTTATGGTAAATTCTAGTACAGGGTGAGTTTAAAAAAAAAAAAAAAAAAAAAAAAAAAAAAAAAAAAAAAAACTTCTTGCTGTCACATCTCAATAGTGCAGAAAAAAGTCTAGTTTATCGAAACTAATGTGTAATCCTGTTTAATGAATATCCTTTACCTTTTAAAAGAGTTTGAAAGTTCTGAAAATGTTCAAAATCTGACATTTTTTATAAAAAAAAGAATTTAAAATGTTTACATGTGCGCTTTAACACTGCCAAATGTAAGATAATATATTCCGTATCAATTGTAAATTGGGATCAGTAGCATATTTGGATCAGTAGGAGGATCTTATTTCGATCAGTCTTATTGGGATATTATTTGGATCAGTAGGTTTGATTTTAAAAGATTGTTCAAAGGCCATCTTTATTTTTGTCGCCACACAGACTATCTGTAATGCCTCTGTCTAGGAACCCAGCCAGAAGCGTGAATATCACGATATAACCCCTGATATTTTTGAATTAGTTAGCATGAGCTTTCTTTTGCGGAAATTCCATTTATTTATCCATGATTTACTTCATATCCTTCCTTTCTCCCTCCCTCCCCACCGTACCCCGAAAAGTTTTCCTGCCTATGGCTCTGCCTCTGTCACAAGTTTGATTCAACTGTCAGCCTACTGCATGTGGTAAGGCATTATAACTAATCTTTCAGAGTCTGAATTGCGATGCAATCTTCCATTCCAAAAAGGTCTCAACGATTGCATAAAGCTGTTGATTGCTAATTTACACATGATTATTTCGATCTTCCTGTTGCAAGGACTAAAGGTCTCAGTACTGTTGATCATTGGTATTCCCAAAGTATCTTTTGGATATACCAATAGCTATTCAAGATGGACAATCCATGAAAGTTGCTAGACATAATCCAGATACCATTGCTCAATTAGTATGTCTCAGTACTGCAAACCATCCTGTCCGATTGCATATCGGGACGGAAAAGCCATCACTAGCATCAGGGATTCAATAATTTTAATCGGTGATTTTAATCATGATTTAAATGAATTGATTTTTTTTAAATAATTGATTTAAATCAGGGATGCACAACTTTGCCCCTTGGGCTGTTACTACCATTCACCCGCTAACCCAGCTGCACATTTAAAAACACATATTGGAATCCATAAATTAAAGTTTTAGGAAAATCAACTGTGAGTATTTAATTATTTCTGATTTGTTTTCAACTGTCATGATTATTTTACGAGAAAGTGTGGTGTTTTAATTTAAATGGCTTTTATCAGTGTTTGTCAGCATGTTTTCAAGATTCCTTTATATTTTACAGTTATATGATTCCACAGTAGTGTGTGTTGTCATGTCCGCCGTAGGTTCAGTTTCTCATAGCTAAACAAAAAATTGAGTTAGGTGAACTGTTTTGATTTTTTCGTAAATAATGCAACATACTATTTATAAAAAAAAGACAAACCATTCATCTGACTCAATTTTTTGTTTAGTTATGATCAATCGAAATTGTTACGTACATGAGACAAACAAACACCTCCTGCAAAAGAAAGAATAACAATTGTTTTATATCAGAAAAGTACTTTAATTTTTATTTTTAACTTAAGATATTTTATAATATTTGTAGCATTCACCAGGAAATTTAAATAGTTTTACTTTATGAAAAAAAAAAAAACTCTGATGACGTAAGTGTTAGATGGCCAGGCGACGACGACAAAAGTTCGGTTGTTACACTTTCTAAATGTAGGAGGTGTTGCAGACTCGTAATACTTTGGAATCACAAAATTGCATTTCCATAGAAATGTTTAGTAAGTCACTTTTTTAGTCATAGGTAAACACAAAAGGGGCCAAAGGTTTCACGCGCATTTTCAATAATAACGTATTTTCTTTTGAAGTACATGGGACATCTTCCTCTCCACTTCCCCTTGTACTTTAAAAAGTATCTAAAAATGTAGTCATGCATGTCTTATAGTCAGAGGTAACCGTGGGTGATTTTTTATTTTAATTTTTTCGTGGTTTGGAGGGACATATTGAATGTAAGAGTAGAAAAGGAAAGTTTCTTTCAAATTTCAGGAAAATGTTTTGAACAAGGGTACACGGCTCATACTCCCCCCGATGCAATGCCTATAGCAAAAGTTATTAAATGTTGTGTCCAGAGTGTGGAAGCTTTCTTAAGCTGATTTATGTGACAGAAAACAATAGGAGGTGACCAATTTTAGTGTAACCCCAGACAGCACAGCAAACTTTCATCAAACTTGCAGCAAGCTTGATTTATCAAGTCAGTAAACTTGAATTAAGCTTGAAAATTTCAAGCGTCTAAGCTTAATGCAAGTTTGAATCAAGTTTTCTAGTTTACACTTGCCCAGCTTTCATTAAGCTTGACATTTCAAGCTTGAATCAAGCATGACATGGCAAGCTTAATTTCAAACTTAAAAAATTTCCCTAAAAAAATTTCATAAATACATGGGGCGCCGGTCGGCGAACTCGCCCCACATATTTTACTTTGCCACACATTTTCCCCCTCTACGCTGAAATTTCAATTTAATTGTTTCCATCAAGTGTTCGTGGCTGGAATAGAACCCGGGACTTTTCGGTTGCGTGTCGAGCTCGCTATCCGTTCAGCTACTAAGCTTCACGCAGATATGACTAAAGATTGAAGTGACTTATCACGCCGATTTCTCGCCAGCTTGATAAGTGGGCGAAGTGGTATTTGTTTCTTTTATTTTTCCATGGGATGCATCAAAATTAAAATAATGTCATGTGTGATTTAGAGACTCTACTAATAAGGAAATAAACATAATATAAACTTAACATCAGCACACGCTCTTTACGTTCTACACGTCACTTTCAAAATTGAGACAAACGGCTAATTTTGAAATCAATTTCGTAGTATAATTGTATTTTATGTTGAAGAATTTTCATACTTTGAAATATAGAATCTTTTTTTTAATTCTATGGTCAAGTACATTTATGATTGATGATAAATTATATTGTAACGGCCGGAAACCGCCTCATTCTACCACCCATAAAGTGTAGTATATTAACTAACTAAATTGTGTTAATTATATTAAAATTTATTTTTAGGGCTAATTAATTAGTTAATGGAATTACTAATGTTAATTAGATGTAAATAAAACTAAAACTCCCCTCGTGTTACACTTCAGAGGGGCTTATTATCCCATTCTTTCCTTCCCCTTAGACTTTTCAATGTTCCATTCTCCTTCTCGCCTACAGCGACAGATGGCGACATAAGCGCAATAATCAATCTAATGGATTGAAATGTCAAGCTTGTATTAATACGTCAAATTCAAGTCAATATCAAGCTTGATTTAAGCTTATGAGCTGTCTGGGACGGGACCAAAAATTTCTTTTCGGGGGCGCATTCAAAATTCAACAGTAGGAAAGGGAACTTTCTCTTAAAAAGGCATTTAAAAATTTGATCCAGTCTTGGGGAAGGGCTCATGCGCCACACCCCTTCCGATACTACACCAGGGGCGTAGCCAGAGGGGGGGATATCGGGATATATCCCCCCCCCGAAATGTTTGGATTAGTGATGAAATTCCGTCTATTTATACGCATATACGTTCATATCCCCCCCCCGAACAATTTTCCTGGCTACGCGCCTGTGCTACACCAATAGTTATTAAAGGTTGTATCCAGTTTCGAGGTTCTCTACAGCTCATTTATTTAACAGAAAATAATTCGAAATGATTATCAACAAGATGTTGTGATAAAAAATTTGGGTGCGGAGAGGGGGGGGTGAAGTGACTGTGCCTAGTTAAAGAGCAAAAAAGGAGAGTTTTCTGAAATTTCACGTGATAAAAAAAAATAATCAAAGGTTGGGGGGGGAGGGTCATGGCCCTCTTGCCCCCCCCCCCCCCACAACCCAGACTCTACGTCTATAGTGAAAACTATTAGAGGTTGTGTCCAGAGTGCCTACAATGACTATTAGTGGTTTCCAGATTTTGAAGATTTTCTAAAGCACTTTTATAAAAAAGCAGAAAATTGCCGGTTTTGAGAAAGTAAGTTTTGTATAATACACATTTGACTAAAGTCCAATAATAATTGCTTAACACAGCATAATTTGCTATAGAAAGCCAAAATATACCCGTTCCGATTAAAGACGCTCAGAAATGATGAAAAGAAAAGTACATCCATAAAGGAGCGTTTGAGAAAGAAATCGCCCCGTTTAATGATGAAGAAGAGTCAAAATTGAATGAAGGCTTTTTTTTCTAATACTAGCATTTCCGCTACGCCGAAAGAAAACATTTCGCTCATAGTGAGAAAGAAAGAAAGAAAAATTCTGTCAGTCTGAGTGTTTTTCGCTCAACCGTTATGAGGGAGAGTGACTAAACTCCGTTCCCGTAAGAACACAGAAAGTGAAGCAGCACCCGGCTTGGCCATTTCTTGGGAGGGTGAATTCCTTCCGAGGCTGAGCTGCTGTGGGAACGTGTACGCGAATGGGAGCTCGAGCACGTAAAATCCGCTATGGCTCCACTGTCCTCTATGTTTAACGCTACCTCTGGGGTTGCCGATTTCAGATCGTCGGTCCCTCAGCTGGAATTGGTTCAAAAGTAGGGGAGCCCGTACTAAGTCGGATTTCATCCCACTGGGGCTCATTAAAATGGAAGCCTCCCTTCCGCCATTCGCCTTCCTATGTGGGAGATCTGGCACCGCTCCGCGATTGCAGTATTCATTAGCAACAGCACAATCTGTTACACCTTTAAAATATATATATATAAATATATATATATTAAGGTTAAGTTTAGAATCTCAGACCATGGTTACTAACATTGAAATGTTATTTTATTATTGTAATTATTATTATTATTTCATTTTGTGATACTTGTAAATTACTTGAACAAGTGTAGAGGATTTTACTATCAATTCTACGTTCCTTATTGTACTTATATTATCTTATAAAGAAGAGGTTACAATGGTGAGCTGAAATTGGGTAGTTACAGGCTAATATCTCAGCTTGGCATTGTTGATTATCTATACCTGGGCATTCTTTCAATGAGCATAACGTTAAATCATCAAATTTTAAGTCGTAGTGGTAGTTGTTGTTGTGGGGGTCTTTCTAAGGGATCCTCACCCGTATTTACACAAGTTTCAGAGAAAACCAAGGAAAACTCCGAAAGGTTAGCTGGGTGGACGCAGCCTGTGTTTCAACCAGACACTTTCGGTCTCATAGTTTAGGGCGCTATGGGGTCGGTCACTGGCCGGGCTAAATTTTAAGTACGCTAATTTGTCACTTGTTTTGTGACTAAACTCTTAAGTAAAACTTCGGAAGCTTTATACTAAATTTTAACACCAGAGATATGTAATAGCGGTGAATTAAATAAGATTTATGAATGAAGATCTACAGCATTTATCTTTCATTTGCATGCGTTAGAAAATAGAGACTGGTTGGAGCGTTAAATATCTGTAATGGTGATAGTGAGTAGTAGTTGGGGAAAAATAATAAAAACAATAATAGCTAAATATTTTACTGAAGAATAACTTTTATATTTTAGTTCCATATGCTGTACATTGAGCCTCAACAACACATTTTTGGCATTTATTTTGAAATTTTCCAATAACTATTATTTCTTATTATCATGAATTATGTTTATGTATACAACGCAGAATGATCCAGACTAAATTAAGTAACAGTTTTTTATTATAATTTGAAAATCATACCTATTGGTGAAAATTACGGAAGCAATTGTTATCTTTATTCAAAAAAAGTTCATCACGACATTTTTCACAAGAAATAAACGTTTTACCCTTGCAGCCCGGATATTTACAACGGAATCAAGAGGTAGATGAGCAATGATATCTTTGAAATGATTTTAGAGATTCCGCGTCGCTAACGGATTCAGATGAACTGCTGATGGTAGACCAAATTTTCTCGATGTCCTCGTCACTTTCAGCATCCGAGAAATCTTCACTATCTTCACTAGCTGATGGTCAAGAAATCCTCTTGACGTAACTGCTTTCTCGTCGTAATTTAAAATAAAATCGCAGGATTTATAAGTAAAGCCGTTACAAGTACGTACCTGAAATAGGAAGACGAAGTCTCAGTGTTGCACATATGGGACACTCATAGAAATACAATTTTTACATAGATTATAATAACAAAGATTAACTTACCTCAGCATAATTCACCTTTCTTCCAATGGACAGTACTTTTTTGCAGTCTTTTGGGACTGCACTGCTAAGGCAGACCAATGGCTGATTGGATAAGACACTAGAACTTGTGAGATGGCTAAAACGTGCAGGTGAAGGGTTCTGGCGTCTCTTGCGATGCAACAGTCGATTTTGTCCAGGGTTCTATGTAAAATGAAGACGTGCTAATACTCCTTAAAAAGTCCCCCGCCCAACGCATCTCACGTCTCCAGCAGATAAGTCTCGTGTAACTTAACCTAATCAAACGCTGAACATTAGGTGATGTCTTGGCGATGAATTAAATAAACTTAATAACGGTGGACTTCTTAAAGGACTTCTTAAACACCGTGAACCACGTGCAGACATCGTTCTGATCAATTTAGGTGGTTTTGAGCTGTCTTTTGCAGTGAAACATTTTAAATAGTGTTCTTGTGATTAATTTTGCACATGTTTGTTCTTTAACCCCTTCAGACACTGAGCCCATCACTTATGGCTCAAAAATTATTAATACTATCTTGCAGAATAAATGTTTCATTGGTGAAAATTGAAAAAAATGCAATTTTAAGGGAACATTTAAAATTCAAAATTCTAATTCGATTTTCTAAAATTCAAATTTAGTGTTTATTATCAATATATATATATGTAATGTATAAAAAGGAAATTTGGGTTTTACTAGTTTGGGTATTGTTCAAGCGGTACTTTCACTGTAAGTTTTGCTTTCCTGTCATACTTGCCACGCGCGCTCTGGAGCTATGTTTTAATTCTTTATTTAATTGCTAGACATCAGGCCGTCGATTCTTTAGAGTGTACACGTGTCCCCACGCCTTTGTAATCCCGGATGCAGGTCATGTTCATAAGTGTGTGTGGTTCGATTAGAGATAAGAGAGAGGCGGAGTTATGTCATACCAGCCCACGTGGTATGATGAGCGTAAATACACCCGCACATCGAAAATCGAAAGACTTCTGCCACTGGAACTGCTTAATTAGTCCACGCTGATTTTTGTACCCGTCTCCCCTCTCCTCTTCTCAATCTATACTGTAACTTAAAGATAATGTTTAATAAACCGTTTTACCTGCCTTAACCCTGGAACTTTACTGAAATATCTGACGTCACAAATAGCCGACAGGATGATTGCCTGTGTGCCACTTAAAAATCTTAAATTGTAAAAAATTAACGCTCAATAGTCGGGAGACGGGGTACACTGCTTACCCGAAGATGCGGAGAACGCCGGAGATGCGGCGCTATGCCGACTGCCTGCCGATTAGAGAACCAACTTGCCCTTCACCGACTGCAGATATCTGGCTTTCCTCATTCCCTGCTTTGATGAAACTACAATCGCCTGACCTCCCATCGAATCCTCCCTTAAGCCCATCGGAAAAATTTGCGCTCCTGAGTTTTCCATAGCGACTAACGACGCTGATGCCGACACGCAGTAAAGAACACGTAAATTAAAGTAAATTAATTTACTTTAATTTCGACACGTAAATTAAAGAAATCTGCGCCTTGTTTTTCATTTTTTTTTTTCGGCACGTCCGCTGCTATTCTGAAAATCCGATGGAAATCGACGAAATTTCACTGCCTTCATTGCAATCCAAGGGGCCCCCCGAGGAACGCCTGGTCTCTCATGACAGCTGCGATATAACTCACCTCTTTCTCGCAGTAATTAGAGGGAGAAAAGTGTTTTGCTGTTCCTCATCATGCCGAATGTTTTGTTTATGTGTGGTGCGCGTGTACAGCTTATGTTGACCAAACCTCTTTCTCCTACCTGCCTTAAACTTGTGAGAGAATTTTTTGTTTTGTTTTGTTTATTGTTGAAGAATGACGATTTCAACTTGCGGATATTGATTAAGTGAAGTAAGCGACTTAATTTTTAGAGTTGAAGTGAACATTAGAGTATTATATTTAAATGATTATCAGTTGTGTGTGTTATTTTAAAGGTGCTATTTTAATGTCGATAAAAAAAGAAAAAAAAATAAAGAAAGAAAAAAAATTGTATTGATATATCTGCGCTTGTTTTAATTAATATAGTATTTTCATTAAGGTAAGTTTACAATTGAATTGTGTTGTTAAATATTTTATTTCAATTGAAGTTTTATACGTGTCTTACTATTATTAAATTAATGCTTAAATTACTACTACATTACCTATATTTCCTGAAGATTTGAATTTTTGTTATTTGCATTTTGTTATTTGACGTAGTTTAGATTCATTTGACTATTTACTTGAAATGACTTACCGATTGGGACTCTCAACTTGACACAAATTCTAATTTACTTGAGATTATGTCATTTTATTCACTGAAAAGTCACTTGAAAATTTATGACAAGTTCATGCACCCGGGTACGATAACTTAAATGAAAACAACAAATACTTATTGTGTCAATGTATATAAAAGTTTTCTTGCATTATATTAGGTTTGCTTAAATGTAGATGTTTTATTTTGAATATTTACTGTGTAAAATTTTTGTGTGCCAAAATGATCGTATATTATTTCCTTTATTGAATAATGATGCCAACCATTTTTTTTTCATGTAATAAAATTTAAATTTGCCTAGACGGTTAACTAGTAATAAAACCTCTGAGGAGAGTATTCGCCCTCAGATTGTTAAGAAGTACTAGTAATAACCAATTAAGAAAGCACAATAAGCCATTGCTAGAAATAAAAAAAAATGTTAAGTCACATAAATGCAGTACCTCTTTCAGGCTATCATTTATTGTATTACATTGCCAAATTCTTCTAGCAGCTATGGTTTTCGAAATTTTCTACACACTATACACATAATTTACTCTTTTTAAGTTATTTTCATTCCATTCACTTTATGCCATGCAAGCCAAAGAAAATAAATGCCAGCCATGTTTATCCATTTTGTTTAATTATATTACTATATTGTTGTACAGTATTATTGTATCCCACCTAGGTTGTAAATATTTTACTTGTGATATTTTGAAAAAAATTGTGCGCACTCATTGTTTTATTGTTTATTGTAAGATTTTCGTACTATTGCATTATTATATTTTATCAATTTTTAGAAACTGCATCCTGCCCCTCAAGTGTTGTACAACATAACTCCAGAATTCTAGTCAGAAAAATTTAAGGTGTCTAAACTTGAAAATTAGATTAGTTCGCAGTTTTAAGATTAGGTTGCAAGGACTTATGACTCGCAAGTGAGAGACTGGCCACATCAATGATATTGCTCGTCAGACTTCTTTTGCCGGTGGGGATATTGTAATGTATAAAAAGGTAATTTGGATTTTACTAGTTTGGGTATTGTTCAAGCGGTACTTTCACTGTAAGCTTTGCTTTCCGTTCATACTTGCCACGCGCGCTCTGGAGCTATGTTTTAATTCTTTAGTTAATTGCTATACATCAGGCCATCGATTCTGAGTTCTTTAGAGTGTAGACGTGCCCCACGCCTTTGTAATCCCGGATGCAGGTCATGTTCAAAAGTGTGTGGGGTTCGATTAGAGGTAAGAGAGAGGGGGAGTTATGTCATACCAGCCCACGTATTATGATGAGCGTAAATACACTCGCACATCGAAAATCGAAAGATTTCTGCCACTGGAACTGCTTAATTAGTCCACGCTGATTTTTGTACCCGTCCCCCCCTCTCCTCTTCTCAATCTATACTGTAACGTAAAGATAGTGTTTAATAAACCGTTTTACCTGCCTTAACCCTGGAACTTTACTGAAATATCTGACGTCATATATATATATATATATATATAATTAAAAGAGAAACTGTTTAATCTGTCCTAGGAGAATCAAAAATATAACTTGACGTTAGTTCTCTCTCTATAGGTACATATGACAGTTTGATAATCAAGCATGAGACTTACATATGTATTATATACTGCTCATTAAGTAAATAAAAGTACATCAGTAAATTGCACTATTTAGGACTGAAATTTAAGACCTATGAAGGACCAAGTGAGTAAGACATTCAACATTGCAAGATTTCAAAATTTCGGAGTTGAAGGGTTCTAGACTCTCGCGTTGTTGTTGATCTAACCGTATTGAAATTTAGGCGGTTTTCTCCGGATGTAAAGCGCATACATGTTAAAACGCTTTAAGAATTCCTCCACCGAAAACATACCCTCTCAGCGGTATAGGCCTCGTAAAACGTTGACTTAACCAAAATAAACTAGCAATGAATTAAATAAATTCAGATTGTGTTGCAGTTCACGATCTCTTGAACCATTGGGTTCACGCATATCAGGAAATTGTGTTTAGCTGTTTATTCGAATAGGAGCTGCTTTTTAAAACTAAAATTTTATTCTTTTGTAAATACTCATTTTCAATGATCAATTTCACTTTTTTTTTTTCTATTTTCTTTTTTTCAAATCCATTTCGACCTTTCGTCGACATTTGCAAAAACTGCTTTCACTGTGGTACAGAATATTAAAAGAATCGAAACTTGTACACATATGTGTAACAAGTATTGCGGAATGTCTTCTAAACTACACTTTTAAACAGCAATTTTTAAAAATATTTTTCCAAAATAGGAACCACCCCATGACTCAAACATTTTGCTATATTATAAACAGAACATTAACTTTCACAAACCGTGGTTACATATATCCGTAATACATGGCACCATTGTACACACTAAAAAAAAAGAAGAAGAAGAAGAAGAAAGAAAGAAAGATAGAAAAAGAAGTCGACGTTTTTATCCATTCTTTCCTAATATTCTCTGGAAAATTCTCATTGTTATACCTCATTTTCATAAGATTTTTTAATTCAAATCAAAATTCTTTTATCATGTCTAAAAGTAGTAGCATTTGGAGGAAATATTGACAAAATAAAATTTTTGCAGACAGGAGCTAGTTTTCCCTTTACCAACACATAATGGTTAGTTTTCCCTTTACCAACACATAATGGTTCAAATAAGCCACGGACATTTTTATGTTATCATAGCTGCCAACTCTTCTGATTTTATCGGAAGATTTTCCACCACTAATTTTTACTAAACAATTCAAAGTTAAAAATAAGTCCAAATTTTTAATGCAAAATAAAACTGCTTAAAAATTGTGGTGGAAAATCTTCCGATAAAATTGGAAGAGTTGGCAGCTATGTGTTATGTACTAGTAAATTATTATATTTTAAGTAAACGGTTGCAATACATCTTTCGGGGCTGATCTCTGATCCCAACCAAGCCCTAGTGAACATTGAACATTGCTTGACGGCGAAAACGTGCAGGTTCAGTGTTCCAAGCTCTTGCGTACTCGTGCTTATTGATATAAATATATGAATTTTTTAGAATTTTTTTCCAGATGTAAAGTGAATAAATGTCAGAACCCTTAAAAATATTCCACCCAACGCTTCTCTTCCCTTAGGCGCATAACCCTCCTGTAACATTTTTTATCCAAACAAAACACACACTGAACTCTAAGGTAAAAATCAGTACGTATTTTATTAAACTTTAACACCAGAAATATGCCTTAGCGAAAAATAAAATCAAATTAAGAAATTTTGCATAAGTCCGCTTGTACTATCCTTTTCCATCCGCAAATCAAGAAGTTGTTCTGAGTCGGTTAACGTTCTCGGAGCTGTTTTTTAAAGTCAGTTTTTTTGTGTCGGGAATGTCTTGATTTATTTGTGAGTGTTTCTGTTTCATCCACTTCACTCGCTGCATCCGTAATTAAGGAACAAACTTTACTTATACTATAATGCAGAATGAATGGTAGAATTTGTACACATAGAAAAAAAAACGAAATTACGTTGAAGGTTTAAAATTCAGAATTGTTCACTTTTCCCTTTTACAAATTTAATATATTTCTGAAAAAAAGGTAGTTTCTTCAAGTAGAAATAATTGAATTAGATGTGGAAGGGTTAAGTTTCAAAATAACTTTATAAGTGTAAGTTACTTGCACTATAGACGTAACAATTACACGTGTATGCTGCATTTTACAGACTGGTGTTCAAACGAGGTACAAACATTTTTATGTTACATAATATTCAACCGAAAATTTTACATAAACGAGTTCATTAATTATTTTGGAACCTAAGGCAGACGACCAATGGCCGAGTAGATAACACGCTGAATGTAAGGAGATATCTGAATTGTTCAGGTTCTTATCAAGTGCGTAACACGAGAGATATCTCTTCGCGATGTATTAAATGAACTTAATAAGTATCATTGTGATCAGACATGATAATCGCATTTCTTTGAACGTTTATCATGAAATTGATCACCATTGAAGGGATTCTCAGCTATCTTTCACTATAATTTTTTTTCTGAGGTTCAAGCTGTGTTTAATTTGCACAAGTTTATTTATTAACAGTAACCCTTTCAGGCACTGACGCACAGCCAATGACAAAAAAAAAACATATTTAAAAAGCACTGAGTGTACTAATTTTTTAGCATATTTTGGCAACATTTCTTGAAATTTTACAGCTGTTTTAATAAATGTTTTTAGGAAGGAAGATTTATTTATTTATTTTCATTAATTACAAAGATAAATATATCTTAATGTTTCTGCATTAGTATTTATTTTAATATATTATTATTTTAAAATGGACTTGTTTTCAGTTCTTTTATACCATATAATTCTAATCTTTCCAGAACTTTTTCTTCAGTAATTTCTCTCTATTGAGTTCCTTTCCTTGGTAAAATTAAGATAATTATTACTATACTTCACCATTGAACTTTGCGAAGAAGTGAACAGTTGCCTATGTCTAAGAAACAGGAAGGTTTTTTTTAACATGCTAGCGTGTAGAATTTGTGGTCCATACTCTTCTCTTCTAGCCATTCTATTAAATTGTTAATGGTATGCTTATTCGTTCTTTTATTTAACAGTAGATTAATCCTTTTTTACATAAAGTAAAATGAAAGAGGAATTTCCTTTTTTAAACGATTGAGTCTAAACAGTGAAGGAAAATTTTATACTAATTTTGAAAATAATAACAATCTTTTAAAAATTTAGTATATTTTAAAATTTAACGATTTCGTATATTCTATTAAATTTCTTTATCATAGTCCAATAAACTGATTAGATTCCTTTGCCTTTATTCAATGTTTCCCAACTAGTGATTGGTGAAGCGAATGAAGGGTGTTCTCTGAAGTAATAGGCTGTATAAAAAAAATCACAAAAGAATTTACTGCGTCGTTATTCATACATACATTTACTGAACCGTTAATAATTAGAAAATAAAATGAATCAAAAGTAACGAGATTAGCCACCAGTACATTTATTAATTTTTAAATTTATACTATTTTAATTCGCGCGATTAAGCAAAGTAGTATTCGAATTAAAGACTATTCATTTCGCGTAGCAAACGATTAATCATATTGTTGAATGAAATTTGTTTTCAATTTTTTGTAACGATCATTTTAGATTTCCTTTATATTTGTAATGAGATGTTTCATGATTATATCTTCATTTCTTGCTATGAAGTTTTATATTACATGGAAAGTTAATTTGATACCAAATTATCGGATTTTCTTGAATGTTGCTAACGACTTCACAAGGAGTTAAGCGGGGATTTCTTTAGTGTTTTAGATATGGTTCGTAAGAAGAAAATGGATAGGAACCACTGCTTTAGTTCATTTCTTTTAATTTCAATCATATGCATATTATAATTTCTTATTGCACTATTTACACTATAGGTAACTCTTTAATTTGTTTATGAAATATCTTTTATTTTCGGTATAAAAACATTTTAAATATTTTAAGATACCAAAAACATGAATAGTGAAAGAATATATACACAGGTAGAAGTTACATTAAAGTTATAATAATTCTTCTGTGAAAATCACAAAGAATAATCTACAATAAATATAATAATAGTTAAAAAGTCGTTTAATTTTTCTCGTCTTGAGTTTAGTGCTCTTTGTGAAATCGAAATCCTTCTTTTAGAAGAGCATCAACACTACTCAAAAATAAACTCTTGATTGAAGGGTATAAATTATGAATTAGCCTAATGAACAGAAGATAAAGAACTAGATTACAATTCAACTCTCGGAAACATAATTTTCACGAATATGAAATTAAAAGCTCGACGCCAGACGTTTGCAAGTTCCAACTTATTCCATTTAGAAAAGGAGATTTGCAAAGTTGAACATTACGATTTATGAACATAATCTTGAAATAAGTTGAATCAATTTGTATGAGTATATCGTTTGGATTATACTCATACAAATTTATACTCATACAATTAACTTTCAACACTGTTTAAATGAGTTACACTCATACTGACTAAACATGGATTTATTTACTGTGTTCCTGAACTCACTGGTTTGAAGTACTATTTTTTTAAATTCGCATCGTATATTTTCGCACCTTATACAGTAAAAAAGTGAACGATTTTCATATAATATTACATATGACAGTACAATTATTTCGTGTCAGTCGATTTGATAAATCACATCCCTTCAATTCAAAAGAAAGCATTAAAAGAGCATGATCAATGGTTAGTTCGATTACTAAGAATGCATTAAAGAATTTATTTTTTAAAAAAAGATATCTTTCATCTGGTTTTAATTAATGAATTATAAAAGAAAATAAAAAGTAAAGGCGGAAGTATGAAACGATATGTAGAGTCAGGTGGGAGTAATTATGACAGCTATGCAAATTTTTATTTTAGTTTAATTTTAGAAAAATACTTTCTTAATTAATTAGGGGGAAATGTTGAATTTTTATGAACACCTAGTTCAAATGTGTTTCCGCATTAATACAGAGTGTATCAAAACTCGCGCACATCCACATGGTTTTCCTTGTTGCTTACAAACCAAAAGGGATGGTTGAGATTTCTGTCACTAGATGGCAGCAGGGGCCCTATCATAAGAAGTTTTGAACGTAGCTGGGATTGTTTTCAAAAATCTTGTCAGTTGAGCACAACGGGGAAGTGCATGATGCTTTCCCAAGAGCAAAGAATAGCCATCGTGGAATTTTATTTCGCTACAAAATCTCACTGCCGTGTGATAAATGCATTTCAGCAGAAATATCCAGGAGAAACAGCACCAAATTCACCAATGATAATATGTTTAATGCAACGGCTCCGTGACACAGGATCGGTTGCAGACAAGAAGCGATCGGGTATATTATCCATAGTGAATGCGAAAGTGGCAGATGTGGAGACAGCTTTAGGAAGAAGTCCAACAAAAGCAGTCGAATTCGCTGTGTATCTGTCTTTAAAACTCAACCACAAAGGTTAATGTGCGCGAATTTTGAAGTACCCTACATTTGCTAGAAATTAAGGGAAGCTCATAATTACCTGAACAAAATCATGAAACCGCTGAAAATTTTTTAAACTATGACCACTTTATTTCTCGTGATACGTACACGTACAGTCTGTCCGAGCAATAGATACTACATTTTTTTTGTAAGTGATCATACGTGGCTGACGAAATATACAGGCTACGGTGCTGGCCGTGCTTAGTCCTTTGCACCTAAAAAGTCATATGACCAAGGGTGTGTGACCATATTAGTGCTACATAGACATACTAATATGGTCACACTACCTAGGTCACATGACTCTTCTAGCACAAAGAACTGTGACAAAAATCTCATCACCGCAACCTGTACATCTCGTCAACACTTTGCACGGGAACAAAAATAACTGTTCATACCGTCTGAATAGTGTTTTTCTGGGGGGGAAAACCTCTACGTATACGTAAATATATGGTGACATTATAAAACAGCCGTTGCTCGTGCCTGGTCGATATGGTTGACAGTGCTGGTGAAGGCAATGTCTTTGAATTGACAATGGTACAGGACTGCTACAGGAAAGGATGAACTTGAATATATTGGACATATAGGGCAGTGTGCCAAGTTAAATGTTGTTAAGTGGAGGTTGCTCATTTTATTCTTCTTATTTTTCTTATTTTAATTTTTTATGTTATTTTGTTGTTTGTTCTGCCTGCGGCATAGTTTGCATTTTTATGATTTTAAATAAATGTTTCCAAAGAGGGATACGACCGTTTTGAAACTAGTGTATTTTTTACAATCACAATGTTAGTCAGTATTACTGTACATCACAATACATTGTAAACTAGTCTGTTACTACGTTTGTTAACCTTGAAACAGATGGTAACATAGTGTTCGCATGATGCTATACAGAAGATGCTTGACTTACGCGAGATATGCGTTCCAAAAACCCTCGCGTAAGTGAAGATTTCGCGTTGTAGGAAAAGGTACATATGCGACTTTTTCAAACACGTACACAATTTTAGGCACCTATAATTCCCCGTAAACGGTTTTAAACCAGTCTCCAAACATATCTTGCCATTTCAAATAGAAATTAATGAATAAATTCATATTTGTACTTCTTGCTGGTGGCGAAAAATTTCGTGCTGCGTTCGTGGAATTCGCTTTAGATACATACTCGTGGAAAAGCAGCATCCAATTCAATCAACGCCTCCTACATATATAGAGCCTTACAACTCCTATTTCACCACCCTTTGACGTCATCATTTGGCCTACAGTTAAAAGTTTTATTTTCATAAAATGAAACTATTAAAAATTTCTGGTAAATACTACAACTATTAGAAAATATCTTCTATTAAACATTAAAATTAAAACATCTTTCTCACACTAAGTTATTCAGTATGATCTATTTCCTTATCACATTATCTAATTAGTTATGGTTAAAAACTGCCATTTGTCGTAAAATTATATTTTTATCTCAAATTATTAAAATAGTCCCGATCATGGGTAAATTCACCATAAATTTTTTATAGCTTTATTTTGTCAATGTCAAACTTTTAAATGTAGGCCGAATGATCTCGTCAAAGCTTGGTGACGTAGCAGTTGTAAGGCTTTCTTTATCTAGGAGGCATCGATACACTGCCTCCTAGATACAAAAATGCCTGAGCGCAGAAGCTTCGACGTCATCATTAAACCTTCAAGTAATGACGTCACCACTCTTTCATTCTCATAAAGTAAAACTAGTTCAGTTTTCTGGTGAGTGCTACAAATATTATAAAGTATCTTAAGTGAAAGATAAAATTTAAAATACGTTTGTGCCACAAAACAATTCATTGTGATCTACTCCCTTATTATATTATATAATTAGTTATATAATAAAAAAGGCAGTTAAAAACTGCCCTTTTTTGTAAATAAAATTTTCTATCTCAATTCATTAAAATGTTATTATGCGAGAGTAAATTCACCAGAAATTTCGAGTTGTTTCACTTCATGAAAATTAAACTGTGATGGTGTCACCTTTGAAAGGCCAATTGAAGACGTAAAGGCTGAAGAAGGTTTTTGTGTGCTTTTCGAACCAAAAAATCCAGTTAGAAAAAAAATTACAAAAATTAAATTTTTATACGGTCCCCAGGTCCTATCACTTATATTTAGGAAAAGATGCAGTACAGAAAAACAAAGTAAACACAAAAAGTTTCATTTTATTACGATAAAAACTAACCCAGTTATGGAACTTTGAAAATCATACATTTCACCCATTTTCTCGGCCATTTTCTACTAGCTTGAGAACTAACTTCTTGAAAATGGCCAAGAAAATGGATGAAATGTATGATTTAGAAAGTTCCATAACTCAGTCAGTTTTTATCGTAATAAAGTAAAACTTTTTGTGTTTACTTTGTTTTTTGTGTACTGCATCATTTCCTAAATATAACTGATAGGACCTGGGGACGGTATAAAAATTTAATTTTTGTAATTTTTTTCTGAATGGGTTTTTTGGTTCGAAAAGCACGTAGAAACATTATTTACCTTTTTTCAAACATTTTTAAATTGGATTTTTTGGTTTGTGGGATTACGGCCGATTAGCTACGCGTGGTCTCTAGGCCGATAGGTGGGGTGCCCTCCGTGGGGGTCTTTCTAAGGGGTCCTAACCCGTATTTACGCTAAGTTTCGGAGAAAACCACTTTTCAAATTGGAAGTGCATATCTAAAACGAACGGTACTGGAATTAGCTATTGGGTCACATTAAGGCTGGACGCCCTGTATATATATATATATGAAAAATCGTCACGGCTACGGGAAAGGTGTTGTTGTGGACCGCGGTGGTTAGCCAACACCTCCTACATATAGAAAACCTTACAACTCCTACTTCACCAAGCTTTCACGTCATCATTAGGCCTACATTTAAAAGTTTTATTTTCAGAAAATAAAAGTATTAAAAATTTCTGGTGAATCTACACATGCGTAGCATCATTTTAATAATTTGAGATAAAAAAATATAATTTTACGAAAAATGGCAATTTTCAACCATGACTAATTAGATAATATGATAAGGAAATAGATCACAATGAATAATTTTATATGAGAAAGCTATTTTAATTTTAACGTTCAATTTAATATATTGTCTAATATTTGTAGCATTCACCAGAAATTTTAAATAGTCTTACGTTGTGAATTGAAAACTGTGATAACGTCACTTTCGTGGGCTTAGTGATGACGTCAAAGCTTGGTGACGTAGAAATGTTAAGGCTTTCTGTGCCTGTGTCGGGTTAACCCGGGTGGAGGTAGGACAAAACGTAGCGCGTTTCTTTGCGCCAGGCACTAGCGGCTCTTATAATTTCACGTCGGGTTGAGCAGTGCAGTATTACAGCAACAGGGTCTGGCAGTCCGAGGACCGTTGCTGGAATCCGTAGGGAGCAGGGGTAGCCCTTATTCCTTGGGCACGCTACAGTTGTCGAGGCAATAAGTAAACCCAGCAAACACAGTCCTATCGGGTACGTTACGGGCCAACACCTTCTTTGGAAGTTCAGCGTCGGCATTGGCAAGGTGGTAATATCACGTCGAGCAATGTTGGCTCTACACCGGAAAACCAAAGTGACGGAATCGCAAGAAAAGTAGTTTTGGGCATGCAACGGTACGAAGTCAATTATATTTTAGGGTAATCCGGGTTAGCAAACGGAGTCGAGAAGCTAGTGCATTAAAGGATAAAACCGATATTGGTATAGAAATAAGGTTTCTAAACCAATCTGCTTACAACTCACGAAACAGCACATGTTAGTGATATTCATCTAAATAATAAAAGACTTGTTCGTAACGATTCCGGGATCGATTCATCGCTCCCAGTGCATCTGCCGCCATGTTGAAATTTTGATAAAAACTACATTTTTATCGCTAACTAAAAGCAAAAACTTTTTATACAGTTCGAAAAATCTGTAAAAAAATAACCCTTTTTTAACTTGCAGGTCCTTTCAACTCTAAATATCTAGCGAGATATCACGCCTTGAAAAAGTAAACAGAGAAGCTAAAACGATGCATTCCTTGATTCTTTGAAAGAAAACACGGAATATAATCTCTCGCGTAGATCAATTAGATGACGTCATATAGACGTCATACTCTTTTTGCGTGACGAGCAATGCAAGGACAGTTTTATTTAATAATTAAGTTCTATTTAACTGAAAAATTTTGATAGATTTTGGGCAAATTTACTCAGAATGTGTAAAATTTTGTTTTCACAACACTTAAACACCTATTTGTAAGAATTCTTTTTTAGAAATTGGCAACAATCTGAGATAAGAACATAAAGATATATTGTCATTCTTTTTCGAAATCATGGGGTTTTTTTTTTTCATTGCTCTCACCGGAGTGTTTTTAAATGTTAACGGCGTGACATCTGTAAAATCGTATTTTAAAAGTTTTTGAGTGTTTTAAATTGTTTATTTTGTTTATGTTATAAACATTTATTTAGAATTTTTTTAATCGGATGGATTTTGATTTCAAAGTTGCTGGATCGTAACTTTAATTGCGGTTGTTTTGGGACATTGTCATAAGCGTTTGTTTAATTTTGAAATCGTTTAACCGGATTGATTTTAATTTCAACGTTGTTGGATCATAACTTTTATTTACATTGTTTCGGGACATTTGCTTTGTTTTTGTCGTAAATCCACAATTGTTTGTTTAATTTTGAATTTATTGTTCTGGAGCTGAAAAACCGCAGTGTTTTTAAACATTAAAGGTGTTTAACTCTTTGAGGCGCAACCCTTTCCCAATGCTGAAAAAAGGGCAGCCGTTGCCATCACTCGACTTTTTTGACGACAAACAGTCTCTAGATTTGTGGCACTAGATGAACGTTTCGATCGTCCGCCATGTTGCTGGTAGTTAAGTCGAGCGATGGCAACGGCTGCCCTTTTTCCAGCATTGGGCAATCTATCCAGCTGTTCTTGCATTCTTCCATTTTTCAGCAGATGTCAGTGCTGTTAAAAATAATCTTGACAATTTTTTTAATGGAAATAACGTGCTAAAAAGTAAATTATTCTCGTGGAGCTATGTCACCCGCGTCTATTTTTATAGAAATCAAATCTATTCTTCGTGTCAGGCAACACACAAAACATCAGAGGTTGGTGTTCCCAGAGCGGCAACACTGCGCGTTAAAGGTTTAAATGTAATATTTTTGTAAAAACTTTCGTTGATGGATTTTGATTTCAACGTTATTGAATCATAGCTTTGATTTAGGTTAACTTGGTGTCGCTTATTTTGTTTTTGTCGTAAATCTATAATTACTAGCCGGCAAAACCTGCAGCATCGCTGGCCCGTGAAAATTCCCTTAAAAATATTGCCGACCAGTAAGGTAGACACCGTGCCTCTCTTAACCGTGTCAGACAGTCTAACGATTACGTGTCTATGATTTTATTTTTTAAAAATTACAGTCGTGTTTCAACAACTCAACTCTGAACTTTAGAATTTCTTTCTGTTGAATCCAATGAAGGGCATGAAAGAAAGGGCATATTGAATCACGATTACGGACAAACTATTGGGCTTTCATTCAGCTGGTTGTCGTAGGCGAGCGGCCCGTAGGTTGAGCATTTCCTTTTCGAAGCGGCCCGTTGGCGGACCAGGTGGTCGCCGAAGGCCGGTTCGCCCATAGGTTGCACTTTTTGGTTGCGAGGATGCCGTCGGCAGACCAGCTGGTCGCCGGATGCGACTGCTTAACGTGTAAAAGTGGCCTATACGTTGCATAGGCTGGACGTGAAGCGGTCGAACCAGCTGGTTGCTGAAAGCAGACGGCCCGTAGGTTGCAAATTTCGGTCGCGAAGAGGCCCGTGTGCTGTAGGTTGTGCAAGTCAGTCGCGGAGCGGCGTGTGTGCTCTAGATTGCGCTCTAGGTTGGATAATTCTTTAAAATTTGGGGAATATTTGGTGACAGAACTTCTCAGTGATTCTTTGAGATGCTGGTTAGTTAATACTGATCGGTATTTGGATTTCACGAATTTTAAAGTGGAATAAAATGATTCACATAAGTACGTTGTTCCGAATATTGAAATAATTCGAAAAACAGCCTCTTTAAATTCAGGATACTTCGATTATGGTAAAAATTTAAGAAATTCAGTAATCGGCGTAGACTTATATTTTACTTGTAGAGCTTGATCTTCCTGCATCTCTATCAATTCTAATTCTCCAGATGCTTTTTGGTCATGATTATATTGGCAATTGAAAACCCACATTGAATCATGTTAATTTCAAATGGATTCAGAAAGAAATCAAGAGAACATTTAAAATATTACAAGTCTTGAAATCTATTTTTGGAATTCTGTCAATATTCCTCCTAGCTTTTTCATATACTCGTTGAGTTTTTCTTGTTTAATATTGGAACAAATTTTTTTTATTTCGAAGAGACAAAATGTTTTATTTTTAATGTCTTTTTGAAAAAGTTGTAATTTAGTTTGAAAACTAAATGCCCACTGTGAGAGGTCAGATATTATTTTATCTTCACAATTGTAAACTCAGTGTTTGCAAATGTTCCATGGCATCAGTGAAAAACATTTAAGTCTTGTAACCACTCTTCTCGTCTAATTCTTTAAAAGGTTATTCCCTTTTCTTTTAGAAATGCAGTTATCGAATCAAACAGATCTACAAATCAACTTTATGCGTTGTAGCTAGATAACCATCTAACAATGCTAAAGAAATTAATGTCATTTGGAAATTCTTCGTCCTTTAATTCTTCAAGGAAATTTTTGAACTGTCGATGATTGCATTTGTGCGAATGTAATTTAACAGTGATTTCATAACATCAGGATATTTTAAATCTTTTGTAAGGGGATGTTCTCGGTGAATTATGCAATGAATCGGTATGAATTGTGGAAATTTGAGAATCATCTCTTAAAAGCCCAATAAGACCGATTTTTTTACCCAGCATTGCTGGAGTGCTTACTAGGTTATTAAGAGGTACATCAAAAGTTTTCATTATGGAATCTAATGCATTTTTAATATCGACACCGGGGATTGACTTGAAGTGCTACTAAATCTAATATTTCTTGTTTAACAACGAAGTCAGGTGAAACAAAACTTATGAAAACTGCCAATTGTGGAAGATCTGTGATATCTGTCGATTCGTCAAGGGCTAAGCTGAATGCAATACAGTTCTTCAAATCATTTTTTAAATTATATTCGAGAGATGTATTAATTGCAGTTATGCGTCGTTCGGTTGTGTGTCTCGAGATGGGGATTTGCGAAACAACTTTGTGCAATGCTGCATTATTTGGATCTAAAATTTTAAGTACAGCTTCCAAGGTTTTTTAATAAACTCTTCCTCTCCATACGGGCGTTTTGCACAAGCAATAATCCAGGCAATAACAAAACTGGCTTCAGTCACATTATTAGCTTGATTGCTAAAGGTCACCAAAATTGACTGTTGCTTATTTAAATTTGATTTTAAAGATGCAAGTTTATCTGATCTTAATTTGGAATTTGATGGATACTGATTAGAAAACTCAGGGTGATTGGTTTCATAATGTCGACGTAAATTGCTAGCTCTATAATTTTCGACCGTAGAATTACAAATAACACATGATGCTTTTCCAGAATTGTCAATAAAAAAGAAATTATCCTCCCACTCATTATTAAAACTTCTATTATCTTGCTTGTATTTTCTTTTTTTTATTTTCGTTCTCTGTCGCCATATTTTTAAAAAGAACTGGAAATAAATAAAGAAATTGAGAAAATACAAATTTTGTGTTATTTAAACAATAACAACACGTGTTACATACTACGAAACAAATTATAGTTAACTTACCTGTTACATAAAAATGTAACACTATTAGCAGATATCAACAACACATGTGTTTGTAAACAACACAACTCTTTGCCACTCACGGCAAGAGAAATATTTAAACGTCATCAATCGCGCCTTGCGAACGTCCCCAGTCTGTGAAACGCTACGTCATAGGAGAAACTGGTTTTCCGTATCTCCGATCAGCAGAGTCGAAAGGAATGACTCCGAGAGGAAAGAGGAAAATTTCCTCACGCGTAGTCTGGCAACAGTTTTTAAAATAAGTACATTGAGAGACGCTAAGAAATCAGTTTAAAAAAAAGTCGTGATGTGAGGTGTGTGTGTTGCGGAGGGGCTCCCCATACATTCCAGTGTTAGGCTTCGAGCCATTTTGCAGCGTGGGGAGCCCCAGCCCAGGCTAATCTTCTGTCAAGTTCTAAATGGAAAACTCAAGAAATAATTTTGACACCTGAATTTTATTCAACGACAATGGTGAATGAAACACTGATCTTAAAAGAAAGTGAACGTCACGTGTCTACATACAAATCAACGACATGTACGTCAAATATGGTGAAGATTTCTGCAAATCCCAAAAATTAACATAGATGATGTGTAGCATCGTACCACGGTGAATGTGTTTAAGATTGTGTATTGTGTGTGTAGTATTAAAGGTGCTTTTTACAAGATAACTTAGAAACTGTTTCGCATGGAGTGAAAAGCTCAAAGGCCTTTTTTACAAACTTCTCATAAGAACTGTTAATGAGAATTAAGAACTGATTCGTCTCCTAGATAACCCTAATAGCACAGATGGTCACAAAAGAGTCGCTGTGACGTCACAGGGGGTCACAATTGTCACAGGACTGTCACATACTAGTCACATTGTTACTTGTGAGTGATGTGACTCTACTGTGTGGTCACTGTGAAGTTTATTTGTGACCAGTCACCAGGTGACGTCGCCGTGAAGTCACCATGTGACTAGTATGTGATCGGTCGCTAAGTGACTCCACTGTGAAGTCACCATGTGACTAGTCGGTCACTCAGTGACTCCACTGTGAAGTCACTGCGTGACTGTTTTGTGACTGATTTTTTTTGGACTTGTGAGTGAGTTTTAAATTATTTCGTTTAAACAATATTATTTATAAAAAAAAATATTATTCTTAAAAATATTAGAGTTGAGAGTTCTAATCACAATGGTGAAAACTAAGTATCTGTGAGTAAAATTAACACTTTCTTTCATATCCCCATATCATATATGTTTCGATAGCGTATATAGGTTTAAATTTCGGATGGGGGGGGACTATACAGTATTTTAAACCGTATTGTTACTAGAGTAAATTACAAATGTCTCAAAATTGCTGTTTTTTAATAATTGCTTTGAGTTTTCAGATGGGGCGCGGGATCCCTCCCCCCCCCTCTTTAAATACGTCCCTGGTATGTTTGAAAGTTCCACTAGGAAATTTTTGAGGTAAAACTATGGGTCTAAGTCAAAAATACTTTATTTATTTTATCTAATGCATGTTTTTCCAATTAATTTTATTTATTTTTATATGAAATCCCTTTTAGGCAAAATACAGCAAAAATATAAATCTTATCCCTCATACCTTAATATATATCAAACCCCACATGTCGCACATTACAAAATTTATTTCATAACCGAATAAAAAATGTCGATAAATCATTAGTTTTTTCGGATGAATACTTAAATAAAACAGCACATTATCTCCTGAAAATAATTTATGTGGAAAAAGAAAGATTTCCAGGATTTTTAATTTATATTTATGTATTAATTAAGGTATTTCCCTCCATTTATAAAATACTCCAGAAAAATTTTTAATTTCCAAAATAAGCCATGCCAGAACTAGCTTTTGCAGCAGTCAATTTACTTTTAAAGCAACCTGAGCAAGGTAATCACAGCGTTGAGGTAAGATGCTGGCCTACGAACCAGTGTGTTGAGGGTTCAATACTGGACCTGAGCGTTTCCTTGCCTGAGAGTTTGGTGCTGCCATCTAGTGCATGTTCTCGGTAACTCTTTTTCTCCGCATTTTTTCGCTGTCGCAAAACTGTCCCAAAGCGACTTCTCTGAAGGGTCGCAATGTGACTACACAGCGAGAGGACATAGGGACTCTGGGGTGACTTTGCTGTGGAGTCGCGGCGACTGTTTGTAACTCTATTGTGACAGTATTGTGTGGTCGCATTTCAGTCACAGGGGACGGTTGTGCTATTAGGGAATGTGAAAGCTGCAAGACTCAGTGTTTTGTAAAATTTCTTCGTAGAATATCTGCTATTCCAGAACTGGGTAAATATTATGTGAAATTCATAACTGGTATATTTTTGGGAGTAATTTCGTATCCCATACTTTTAAATGTAAGATTTGTTCACATTGTATACTCAGAATTTTCTAGTTAAAGTATCTTGGTTGAATTTTTAAATTCTGAAGTGATATCGATTTGATATTTTAAATTGATAATATGCCCATTGATTTTTTTATTTTTAGTCAACTAAAGTTTAATTTTTTACTAATCTGTTCTTTGGACAAATTGAAATGAAAATCTTAATTGGCATGTTATCTCAGCGTGTGATAATTGAATCTCATTGTAGTCCACTAATTATTTAATTTCTAAAACTCAACTTAACCAGACTTTTAACATATTTCAGTTTGGGACAATTTTAATGATTTTCAATTATCACAGTGCACAAATGAGTGTTTGAGTATTATGACTTTTGCTTGAAGGTGCACTGGCTTTCAGCTTCATTTTTTTCAATTCCTATGTTTGTGTCAGGTATCAGAATTGAATTGAAATTTTGAATTGTTTAGCATGTAGGGATCTCATATTTGAATGTTACACCTATTTAGTCAAGAAATGAATTAATGTTTTTGTCATTCATAATGATCAATAAAAACAAAGCTCAAAAATTTGAATTGCTTGATTTGAGTTAGTGAATTTTAGGTAAATTTTACTTTTCAGCCTTTATCACATATAGGTTCTGAGCGTTAATTCCTTACCAGGTGAGTGTAATTAAAACAAGTTATTTTCGTCTCTCACAATTCAGATTTTATTGCCTAGGCGGCAAACTGCAATGTACTACTTTTTTCTGATCTGAATTTTGTTCAGAAGTAATTCTACCTCTCACATTTTACACCCTATCGATCATGGCAGTTAAGGTCAAAGGTTTTTAAAACCCACACCTTAACATTACCAAAAATTCCAGATTACAAATTATATCCGTAGCAAGAGTGATACAAATTGTTTCCTCCAGAGCACAATGTCAACTGTCCTTTGAAATGAAAGTTTACAAATTCAAAATTGATCTGGAGTCGGTCGATTACGGACGATTACGCCACTGTTTACGTTCTTTCACGCTGTTTTCGATGAGTCATGTCATTCCTAACTTGGACGGAAATGAAATTTGTTAAAACGTGAACTTAGTCTTTCATATTTGTTGTCAGTAATTTCAAAGACCCAGTGGCGCCTCGTGGGATACAGCAAGTACAGCCGGGCTGCACTCAGCACATATTTTAAAATAATTTATTCTACTAATTTTCCTAAATTCAGATTAGAATTGTGGAATTCCTACGGTAAATTAAAAAAATATCCGAAAAAAACCAAACAAAAAAAACGTATTGTGGCCGGATCGCTCATTCAGAAAAAAAGCACTTTATTCTTCCCGCAATTCAATTGGGAAAATCTTTGGTTCAGCCCAGAGCGCTGAAAATAAAATTGGCAGCACCGTTGCCATGACAACGACTACGTCAGCAGCCTCTCCGGCATAGGGAGTATGCAGCTGATACAGCCGATGGAAGATTTTCTAACGGCGGCTGAACTTGAGAACTCGACTAACTGATTCGCTCGGACGAGAAGTGAGGGAGGGGTAAGGAGAATATATGTTTGGAAAACTCTGGACTTTATACTGCTGAATTTCTCAAGAAGGTAAGACTGAATAGACGGTTATGAATGGACAATTACCCATCAAAGCAATATTGTTTTTAAGTAAGCAAGAACTGGCATTTAGACATGGCGAGCGAGAAAATTCTTTAAACATGGGAAATTTTAAAGAGCTTTTAAAATTATTGATATCTGAATTAAAACAACGCCTTTTTATGGGGACATCACTGACCGATTCGCATGTTTAAAAGAAAGGAGGATTGGTTATCGTTACAAAAGAAAATTCTAGGGAAACTTCGTATCATACACGGATTAATGCAATTTTGAGGATAAGAGCGGCTGGTTGAAATTTATGTCCATTTTATGGAAGTAAAATAGGATCTCTGACATTTTTTATGTAATTTCTTTTTTTTTTTCCTCGGTGAGGGCTTAATCCGCCAGCTTTCGAATTCAGTAACAAAGATTTTCCAATCCTCTGGAGGAAAGGGGGGGGGGACTCATATGCTTCCGGCTGCAGTAACATTTTTGACGACGGGCCGCCACTGCAAAGACCACTCACGAGAACCTCTAACGAGTAGAGTACGCTACGCGCCACGAGGAAGTGTTCTCTCCATATTACTTTTGTCTCTAAAAAGGGAGAGCGGTTTCCGGGGAAAAACTTCCGCCAGACAGGCGTTGGGGTTAGTAGTTGATCTTCTATGCCTTTGAACGTGGTTGAAAGTTTTCACTTCATGCGGCTATCAAAAGTTGTCGTCACCGCTGTTTTGCTTTTAATATCTATTTAGTTTTGGTTTTGGTTGGCGAAGAACGTTGAAGCAACTCTCGTTCCCATCACAAAAGACATTTTGAAACACATACGGAACGATAATAATTTTTTTAAACTAAATTAACACAAAAATGAAAAGGGAACTCGAGTACATTTATCGAGAGCCACAAATAATCCTTCAAAGAGCCGCAGGTTGGCCACCCCTGATATATATATATATATATATGAATTATTGAACTATCGTTTACAATTATTTACAGCAGCGTATGAAACTGAAATACTTATTCCCAAAAAATAAAAGAAAAAGAGAAAAAGAATTTTTATCTATTTTTAGTTTATTTATTTTTTATACCCCTCCTGTGGCAAATACAGAAAATTTGTTGTCGACCATGGCCGTGTGGGTAGGACAGTCAACATGGTAAATGGCCAAAGTGTAAAGGTCCAGGATTCTGACCTACTGCGCGGCTGTCGATCTAATGATCAAGAGTTTTTGGTGCTTTTCTCCAGATGAAACGCAAATGCGCGATAGAACCCCTTAAAAATTTCTTATCTCAAGAGATTGCCCACTTAGGCAGATTGCCCTCTCGTAACTTTCCTTTGACCACAAAATCAAATCAAATCAAATCAAAAAATTGGTTTTGGAGTCACTTATAAATAACAAAACTTGCTAATTTGGCTTAAGTAAAATCCTGGATAACGAAAATTTCACAATAAAACAACGTAATCTATGGGAGTGGCCAATTTAATATCTGAATTGATGAAAACAAAATACACGATAAAGGAAAGTGTTGCATTGAAGTATATTTTTTAAATAGGGGATGGGTGTAAAGCTCCCTAATCCCTCCATACAATCCAGCGTTTTCCGTTTTTACCGAATTTATTCCGCACTTGATCCCAGGCATAACATGCTCTCTCTCTGACCATTGAAAGAAATGTCCCGGTTTAGATGTTTACTTATAACTTGCTCAGGGCTCGGTTTAAACGAGCGTTAAAAGATTTAAGCTGGGACGCATCAGTGGCGTGCTCACACATGAGTTCAAATTTACCCTGAAAGTCTTAGAACGAATGAAGGTAAGAAAATTCGAAAATAAAATTATACAAATTCCATTTTGTGTATTCTATAACTAATAGGGTGGAGTGGAGGATTAAAAGTGCAGTCTACAATTACACTAAACAGTAGTTAAGTGTTGAAAGAAAAACAATTTTTATATAATCCAAAAATGAGTCAATTAAATTAATTAAGCTGTAGACATTTGAACTGTAATAAAGTTATTACAGTTATATTACTCTATTTCTGATGGCTAATCTGAGTTTTGGGAATCTTAGAGCAGAAAAAAGCAATAATTTTAAAATATTCAACTAAATCTTCTTTTTTACTATTTTTTTATGAATAGCAACTTGGAAAATGTTCAGCCGTTTACAGAATTTTCCCAATGCTACTAAGGAAAAGACGTAATCGTTAATTTTGTAATTGATAATCTGAATCAACTATAAAAAATGCTTTTCTTTGAAAGATATTACCTTCGTTTTAAGAGTTTTAATTCCAGAGTGTTGGCGTTACAGGAAGGGAATCTTTTCTCAAAATCGCACTTGGGAGAACCAACTACCCATACTTTCTCCTGTATAGGTTCGCCTGCTGTAGAACCTCCAATCTGTGAACATTTGAATACCTGTATACTTTACCTGGGTCATTGTCTGTGAAGGATACACCACTTCTTGAGGGAAGACAGCAAGAAAGTAAACCACGGGTTTGCGTCGTTTTTCCAGAATTTTGCGGAACGCGTGTCGTCAGAGATATTTTTTTCTTCGTTCATACTGTGCATTAGCAGTTTTACCCATGAACTGAACTGATACACGACACGTGTGTGTGATTCTGGTCCCGTTTCGAGTGATAGTGGAGTTTATTTTCAACTGGATAAAATGGAATTTTTAATTGCTATCAACTGGTTTTTAACTTGCAAGCAATGTTAATTCATTAATTTGCTGTCTTTGTTAAGAACCTTTTGGATTGAACGTGGGCTTATTTTTTAAGAAGAAAGTCAATTATGCTATAAAGTATAAGAATGTTAAACATTAATAATTTATTGTGTTGTATAATGTATATTATTCACAGACGAGCCAAGTTTCAGGATTTTGTTCTTGAGTCTCAGGCTTTTTTATCCTATTTTGGGTCTTAGGATGTAATTTATTCAGGCTTATGAAAATTTAATTCATAAATCAAAACTTTTCCCAATTTTCAGCGTTTATTGTGTTATGTTTTTTAGTATAGGTAGTTTCTTGTATGTATTTTTATAATGATCTATATTTTCTGAATTTTTTGTCAAAGTTTGAAATCTATTTAAATTATAAAAATCAAGAAATAAAATAGTGCTCTTTATACTGGCATTAATTATATTTAAGAAAAGAAACAAATTATGTATGCATTCATTACATGTGCGTTTTAATCGGAAAATATCTACATAAAAAATATCAGGCTTTTTGAGTTAGAAAAGCAGAAATCTTTTCAATTTTGAAAACTTAGTAAGTCTGTATTCGACAGGGAAAACATATTTTTACAAAAAGCTATTTTCTTACACAATGAAATATGAAAGTACATTTATACAAAATAAGATCTTTACATGCAGTTAATATATTTTTTATATAACAAATAATATGCATTTTTATTTTTTTCTGGATAAGAGGAACTGCTCATAAAATAAAAGTTCAGTAATATAAAATAAAATATTTACACGAAATAAGAACTTTTCTCATAATAAACATGGGTTTATTAATAATAAACTCCATAATTAGTTCTCTACTGCAACTAAACTTTACTGCTTTCGCTCAAAGGTGGCATAGGGCTGAGCCGACCCCGTTGTCGTTTTAACCGACACCGATCCAAAACCACCACATATTTATGGCCCATAAGCTCGGAGAGCGGACCCGTATACGGCGTCTCCTGAGCGATTTCGCACCGGTGTATTCTGAGTCGGTATACGGCTGTCGGACTAAAGCTTATCCGATAGGGCTGTGTTTGCTAAAAAACGATGTTCAGTTACATTATTTTATTGTAGTCGTTTCTTACAGGTTATCCAGGCAAGAGAGACGACGCAATCATCCTGTCTCTTTAGATGCGTCAAGCTTTTTATCAATCTGTAGGGTTCTTGTCACGTGACGTTGCTACCTGCAATGGTTGAGCGAACGCATATCAGCAAGGCACCTGGGCAGCAAGAGGATTAAGTTCAAAAATGCCAATGCGACTAAAGAGCGGGCACTGACCAAAAATTTAGAACGAAACTGCCAGGGACTGCGTAGTAGTTGCGATTTTCCACAGCAAATTTCCTTTGTTCTCAATTACAAACTTTAGCAGAATGGGATTTTAGAGGGCTTTTAATTTAGTAAGCTATATATATATATATATATATATATATATATAATTTTCATTAAATCCACACTCTAATTAGATATATCTTTTCCATTCTTAAAAATATTTTAGCATAAATTAAAAGAAATTAAAAATTTCAATATTTTTAACATGCAATAGTGTGCTATCAAGATGAGTGTCATTATGACTTAGCGCTTTAGATTACGCGTCATTAAAAGTGCATGTTATTTTTCGAAAACAACGATTAAGACACATATTTGCTTTATGAATTACACAAAACGTACTTTTGGTGTCGACATTTATTGGCGCGCTTCACTTCATTAAAGTATGTAAGCTATGTTCCTCAATTTTTAATGATAAATTTGCCAACGAAACTGTCAAAATATCAGAGCACGATCAGGCAGTTAATGTTTTCACTAAATCATTTTGGAACGGCTGTTTCTTTTCTTGTGAGATTTTTCATGAAAAGTTTTTAAAGTGCTCAAGTTTTGGATCGTATACTGAATACTTAAGTACATGAAGTACTCTTAAATGTATGACCTTTATTTATCTTTTTTTCGTGTTGTTTCAAAAAGAAAAATTATGATAAGCTATGTCAATAAACTAATATGCTTGATTGAAAAAATGCAGCTCTTCTGTTCTGTTAAAGGAATCTAGAATGGTACTTGTGTATTCTGAACTTTACGGAAAAAAATATAGTATTTGTCGGAGATTTCAAGGATATGCACTGCATTCATCAATATTTGCACTTAAACTTTTATATAATGACCAAATCGCACGTAATCTTTGGCATCAGTGCTATTTGTGCGTAAATAAAATTAGAAAAAAATGTTCAAAAAGTGTTAATATGGAGTAAATGAATTACGTTGATACATAATTTATTTTAACACTAGGAAGACTGACAATTGCAGTATACTTAGAAAGTCGGGAGGGGCCAGTGTGGCCCCTTCTAGATTTTTGAGTGTAGACTAGTTATTTATATTGAGGGTCTATAAATACGGTTAAAATTA